>JANRFK010000961.1:13659218-13691459 GCA_030068395.1 Apalone spinifera | reverse complement strand
GAAAACTTTTCCGTTAAAGCATTTCCGGAAAATCATGCCAATCTAGACGCAGCCCTTGTGTTTATCAGGAACTGAAAAGAGGATTAACATCTCGGGCAGGGGCATCGACAACCTCCACCGGCCCCTGGACAGGGTGTGGAGGAGAGCCCGGCTCTGTGCTCCTGGAAGGGGCGGGGCCTCGGGAAGAAGGGGGTGGAGCCAAGTAAGCCATCTCTGAGTGTCGCCTGGAGTGCACCTCAAAGTGGTAAGGCTCATTTAGAAAGCAGGCAAGAGGGACTTTGCAATTTCCTTTTAGAAACCACAACGTAGTCATTCATTCATAGTGGTTCCAAGGAAGGAACAGATGCTGAAGGGATTTGTGTTCCAGCATGAGCATCCTAGCTGGGCAGTCAGGGTGCGTGCACACGAGTGTGCATTGTCGGAGTGTGTGAAAGAGAGCACAGCTGCGACTGGGCACAAGTGCAAGGTTTTGCACATCTGGGTATACATGCAGTGAGAGCAGTGTCTCCAGGTTCTACTAGAATACAACTCAAGGAGATCAGGCCCACGTTTGCTAGGTGCTATACAAACACGCAGTAAGAAACATTGCTGTGTCTATTCATAAACCTGTCAGGACAGGGAAAGGGAGTAGTTTCATTGCCATTTTACAGAGGGGAAACGGAGGCCCACAGAGGAAAAGTGACTTGCCAAGGGCACACAGGCCGTCTGTGGCACTGCAGAGGACTAACCCAAACTTGCTGAGCCCTGAACCAGTGTCTTGCCCCTAAAGCCATTTTTTATCCTTGCACGAGAGAGCGGTCTTTTGTGCATGTGCTTGTATACACTGGTGAGGACGGGTCTGAGCAAGTGTGCGCCTCAGAGCATGTGCACACATCAGGGGGTTTGCATCTGGAGAGGTTGCAGGCATGTGGTGGTGCATGTGAAAGATCTTATTTGTTCAGGTCTGTACAGTCAGGTAAGGACCTGAATTGTGTGGGTCAAATTCTGCTTTCATTTCCCCCTGTGTTACCCAACTGAAATCAATGGGATCGCATGGGAATACCAGAGAGAAAGACTGGGCCCATCTCATGGGTGGTTAACAGCAGGGCTCCCTGTAAGCTGAGGGCTTGGGTGACCACCCAGAAGAGATCCAGATGCCGCCAAGATGATTAGCAGAGCGCCCACAGTCGGCAGCATGTTTCTACCAGTGGTGCACATCTGCACAAGCCTCAGTGCACAGAACAAAATGTATTCCATCCACGGAGGGAAAAATGAGAGGGAACATTGGTGAACAGCAGGTAGTTGTGTGCATGAGCACGTACTGGGTATGAGCATGTGTGCAAGAGCACAGACATGCACATAAGCAAGTGCATATTGATGCACCTGTGTTTGAGAGGGGCTAAGCACACTTACATGTCTAGCTGTATGGTCATCTCTTGAACATACGAATGGCCAGAGTCCATCTAGCCCAGTGTCCTGTCTAACAGCGGCCAATGCCAGGTACCCCAGAGGGAATGAAAAGAACAAGTAACCATGAAGTGATCCCTCTCCTGCCTCTGACAAGCAGGCTATGGGCACCATCTCTGCCCATTCTGGCTAACAGCCAGAACATGCATATAAGCAGAGTATGCAGTCGCGTGGTGGTAAGCGTAGCAGGGACAGCCGCTCTCCGTAGCCTGTTTCCCTGTTCTAACCATTATACTCCAATAAGCAGTGCGGGAACCCCTCCTGAATATGCAGGTAGATAACTGATGCAATTAACTGCTGCCTAATTAGCCAGAGCAGCCATGTGGGCAATCTCCTGGTGTTTTACTGGGACCATGTGATTCGTTTACATATAAGCACAATTGTCACTTAATTGTAGACGTCAATTGTCATGAAGAAGCATGGTTTAGCGACGTTTTTGCATCAGGGTTTTCCACTTGACATGAAGGACCTCTTGCTCCCATAATGTAATAATTCCTGTTTTGATCAGTGGGGTTTCCTCGCGGCACGTATTATTTCATTGGGATTCATTGACTCTCCGTGCCTTTTTAGTCTGATGTATCGTGGTCTAGGACCCCGTTTGGTGGAATCGGGTGTAATGCCATTGAACTCGATGAGGCTCTGAGAACTGAAATCTGTTTAGGATCTGACCCCTCGCCATATATCAAAATTACAGGCTTGATCCTTGGAAAATAAATCACAATTCAAAGTAAAAAAGAGACAAATTGAAGTGACAGGCCCTTAGTAGTGAACCTCTGAGATGGAGGGCAGAGGATGCGAAGGACACATGCTTCCGGGGTTATAAAGCTTGATGTTGCAGAGTATCAACCAATCTGCCAGGGGCATGGGGCAGCTCGCCCTCTCAGCAGTGGCATTTGACTACTGTGGCATTCCTTGCATTGTCCTGTGTCGCATCTGATGCTGGACAAGATAGGGCATTGGCTTGATCCCCGGAGGCAAATTGGCTTGATCCCCGGTGGCAAATGGTCAGCTCAGTTCATCACAGCGTGCTCCATTCACTGCCAGGCTGGCACTTCCCATGGGCTGCTCTGGAGATTAGCTCCTGAGATTGACTCTCCATTCCTCTCTCTGGTCTGCAGCGCCTCCCTCCCGCCAGCAACCTCAGCATCCTCGGCATGTCCCAGCTGTCTGTCCCGGTGGCTCCTCACTCCCCACTTTCCGGGGTATGGTCATTCACAGTCTGTCACTCCCACCGGGTCCTGGGAAGTCTTCAAGTTCACTGCCCTGCCAGCACCTCCTCTCGAGTGACAGGTAGGAGAACCTGGGCCCAGCCTGTACTCCATGTTCCAGCCTGAGCAACATCTCTTCAGTCCCCAACCTTGCTGCTTAGGCCCTGGGCAACTCCCTATTCTGGCACACCCTTCTCCCTGCCACACACATATTCTGAGGTCGGCCAGCCTCTCTGCCCTCTCCTCCTAAGGAATATTCATGCTACTTGTCTCTATTGCCTGTCCACGCACCTTCCCTCTCCCAGGGAAAGACTGCAGCCTCCCTTCCCGCAACCCCCGCTGGCTCTCAGCTAGCTGGCTCTTTAGAATCCTACCCAATTCTGCACAGATGGGCTTCCTTTAATTAAGGCTTTCCTCTCATCCCTTAGCCTAATAGATCAACTGGCCCTTCTGTCCTCCATTAATCCCGTCAGGGCCAATATGGGGTGGATACCCCAGTACACACAGTATCAACCTGGAATAACTTTATGCAGTGAAGTTATCCTCACTTTACAAAGCAGTGAATCAGCATTCAGTTTAGCCCCACAGAATACACATCCAGACTCAGCCCCACTTGAGGCTGTGCAAGGCTTTTCTAGCCCTACATTTTAAGATTATATGGAATTAAGGAGGGGAATGGGGTGAAGGAGGGGGATGAGATATCTGTGCTACTTTTTAAGCAATGCTGCAAAAAACAAAACAAAACAAAACAAAAAAAAACCCACAACCAGCCAAAGTTCTTTCAGCTAGCTCTATAAATCTCTGCATTCCGTCAATGCAGTTAATGATTTGAGACATTATTGATACAAGAAAAACCTGGATGCAATTTATCCCTTTGGAAATAAGAGCAACGAAACTACAAAAAAAAAAAAAAAAAAAAAATCAAACAAATGAGAAATGAACAGTTCTCTGCACTCAGCATGATCCGCTCAGCATTAGAAGATTCTTTTACCCCACATCCCGCTCACTAGTACCATTGCCTGTCTGTCAGCAATCACCGGGGGGGGGGGGGGGGGGGGGGGGGGGGGAGCTGACGAAAGCAGTGCCCAGCGAACGTTATATTAACTGGCACCACATAGGCGCAATAGGCTGGTTGTTATGAGAGCGAGTCTCTTATTTAAAGCCTCTTGGGCCATATGCTGATACTTTTTCTCATGTAGCGTAGTATCTTACTCCATGGATTTCAATGGGTTTATACGGTACTATTCGGCAGGGGTGAGGCTATTGTAATCCAGCCCTATAAAATGGTCGGATTTGCCATTTTACGTCACCACTAGAATCAGTGCAATTGGAACAAGCAACCATCTACCGTATCCTCGTCAGAGGATGGATGGCAGAGCCTTCTCCAGTGAGAAGTTGGTCTCCCTTCTCTCCTCAGCCCCACACAGCCCAACTGACCCCAAATGAAGCAAGGTGCGGTCACCATGGAAAACAGGGAGAATCCACGTGAGTACAAGGGAAATGGAATGACCCCGCCTGTGAGTGTAGGGTGTGAGTAACATTTTCCAAAACACCAGGGCCTCAATCTCTTTGATTCTCCAGGCATCTAAGTCCCTTTTTAACCCACACGGTTTGCATATGGTAAAATCCTGAATGGCGCCTACAGCAGCTCTTGCTAAGTGCAAGTGTAACCTGCCCATCTACGGGGCGTGGTTCACTGTCCCATGTAGTGGCACCGAGACCACTTACAGACAAAGAACATGAGTTTGCTTTCGCTCTTAGCCACCAGCCAGCTGGCTTTTAGCTCAAGCCGTAGAGGCTCATGCACTAAACTCAAGAGGTCCCAGGTTCGGTTCCACCTGTCCGCATTACACAAGACTGGGGACCAGAGGGCACCGTGACACAACAGGTAGGAGGCGTGACCCGGGTCATGCTCACTAGCTCTGTCGGAGCTCATGTCTAAAAATAGCAGCCGGGCTGTAGCAGCCCAGGCAGAGTCTCAGGCTACCCCCTGGGTATGTATTCAGGGAACAGGCCTGGGCCCGCATGGCCACACTGTTTTTGAAGCACCAGGTGAGCAGAGCTTGCACCTGTCTGTCTGTCCAAACTGGAAGTCACACCTCCCATCTGCCATGTGGACACGACTTCTGGAACCCTTCCTCCCCCTGCAACCCGGATTAGGTGTAACTGCCATCTGATTGCACTAGTCCATCTTGCTGTGCGTGTGAGCAGTCCGCCCACAGCACGACAAGCAGACACACTCTGGACCAGTCGCCAGTTCCTCTTCCCCTTTGCGGACGCTGCTGCAATGCCGTCCGTAAAAACCAGTTTGAGCTGGGAAATAGTTCCACTCCTACCCTCCCCGGGCTGCCCTCTTCTCCCTCACAGGCAGAACTGCTTCGGACATACTCTGCTTTTAGCACCTCCATTTGACCGGGTAGTCAGGGCCTCTCCTCTTGGCCGGGCATAATCCAACGCATCTCTGCAATTACTTGGCTTCAAAAAGTGACCTACTCTCCCCCCACGAGTCTTTATTCTGAATTCCAGATGGGGTTATTGAAGAAAGGTCCATGAGAACGGCCCCCCGGGTCAGACCAAAGGTCCATCTAGCCCAGGGTCCTGTCTGCCGACAGTGGCCAATGCCAGATGCCCCAGAGGGGGTGAACACTGCAGGTAATCACCACACGATCCCTTTCCTGTCACCCATTTCCAGACAAAAGGTAACTCACATTCATACGGACGTCTATGGCGCTACACATTATACCTAGATAGATGGCTGTACGCATACAAAGACGTACATACCCACAGACACCTCCCTGGCATATACACGGGGTTGTCTACACTTGAAGTTCTGCAACTGCCCCAGTGTAGACACCGATAGCAGGGGTTGACCTAACTCTAATATAGGCCAGGCCTGAGGCAATCAAGAGAAGGATATGGGGTAACATTTTCAGAAGCACCTACAAGACTTGGGTGAGTCTAACTCTTACTGAAAGTCAATGAGATTTAGGAGCTTCAATCTAATTTGCAGAAGGGGCTTTGGAACTATGGCGTAGTGGGGGGGGCTGTCTGCTCTGTAACCCGTGTCCCCCTGCACTGTGATGTGATTCCCACTGACTCACCCAATGTGTATTAACCCAGACACTTAGGCTCGGCCTCCCAGGGACAGAGACAAAGGGAGGAAGGGGGAGACCAACACCTGGCTGGGGGGCAGGGCCTTGGGGGGAGGCAGTTGCTGTCTGGGAAGCATGGAGAGAACGGGCTAAGCTGTGGGCTGGGGCGATGAACCCTAACCCTAGGGGCGATGAACCCTAACCCTAGGGGCGATGGACCCTAACCCTAGGGGCCTGAGCCATCCTGGCCCTGCCCCCGGTAGCCACGTCATGTATGCGCTGTGCTATATTCTGGAAAATCAATAAACCCCTCTCTATTCTACTGGCTGGTGGAGACTGTTCTGGCTGCTACAGGGGTGCAGGATCAGGGAAACCCTAACTCGCCGTCCCAGGAACCTAAGTCATTTAGGCACTTCTGAAAAATTTACCCCAAGCTAGACTTTTCAGGAGGGCTTAGTACCCAAGATGGGGCCAGATTTTCTAAGGAGGGCAGGATGTTAGGAGAAAAGCCAACGGAAAACCTGGCCATGAACTTCACAGTCGGAACAGCTGGGTCACAAGTCCTGGAAACCGGGCTCATCCTGCTGCCTAAAAGGGAGCTTTTGTAAATGTAAGCCCTACCACAGGCACTGAGCACTTGCAAATCTGCTCTGATTGGGGCAGATTCAGTTCTCACATTACACCTTTGAATTAGAGAGTCCTCAAGACTGAAATGGATGCAAGCGAGAGCAGAATCAGGCCCTCACAGGGCATATCTACTCTGCAGGGCAAAAGTCGAATTAAACTACACAACTTCAGCTGCGTCAATTGCATAGCTGAAGTCAAAATAGCTTAATCTGGCAATTGGCTCTGTCTACACAGCAAGAAGTCGAAGGAAGAACACTCTTCCTTCCACTTCCCTTACTTCTCGTGAAAGCAGGGTTGCAGGAGTCGGAGTAACAAGTCCGCCATCTTGAAGGCTTGCAGTGTAGATGCACACTTGGTTATTTTGAAATAGCGTCCATTATTCTGCAATAACGCTGCTGTGTAGACGTCCCGCAGAGAATACAGATTTAAGGCCAATTGGTATAAAATCGGTTGGGTGCCGGCCCTTAATTACAGGCATTTTGCTTCTAAGCTGCCACTTTTAAGCCCAGTGTCAGCCTGGAATTAATTTTTTATGGCCATGGTGGGTTTTTAACAAAAATACTGAAATAACCTCAATGGGCCACAGAAAATACTTTGACTCACTGCTCCTGAGCCTGCTGGCTCCTGTCACAGGCGCCTTCAGGAGGCACTGCATGGGCTTAGTTGTCACATAGGATTGAAACTTCCATCAGCATCTGCAAAGCATTACAGATACTGGTGCTGACTTATACATGAGAAGCAGAGTGCTAGTTAAATTAAGCCTCTATTTGTCTCTCTGTCCTCCTCCCTGCTTGTTTACCACAGCGAAAACCCGGGCGACGGACAAGCGCATTGGTAAGCACTTTTCAACCCAAGTGCGTCTGTTCTTTTATTGATGAAGTGGGAATATGTGGCTCTTGTTGACGTGCAGTTTGGGGTGGTGTCTGGAGTCCCCAGAGATGAATAGCCCCCCTAGCAGACCCTAGCCTCCAACACTGTTCTTTACTGGGATTTCAGGCCGCCTGAAAAGAATAGACAAAAGACCCAAAGACCGTTCCTGGAGAGGCAGAGTAGAGGGGCACGTCGGGAGTCACCCAATGCCTGTGAAGTCAATTGGAGCCTTTCCAGCACTTTTGAAGGCTGCTGGAGGGAGAAAAATAAAGCTGGTTAAAGATTCTCTGCTACACTGACAACACTTCTTGAATCAAGGACTGTATATATTACAGACAAGCAGGAAAAGCTGGAACATCCACAAGCCATATTTTGAGGTGCAGACTCACAGCTAGGACTTTGCAAAAATTAATAGACAGCACTTTGGTCCTAGATAAACATGACCATAGTGACAAAGTAACACAGCTTCTCCCACAGCAGACAAAGAACAGGAGTGCACGCCAATGTATATAATGGGGAGTCTTTATGGATGCAGCTGGACACAGACAGCGGTGGTAGTGCTTCCTGGTTTTTTAGCTGCCAGACTGCCTGATGTAGCACAAGTCTCTCTAATCCTGGCGTGGATTGAACGATCGGAGAAGGGACTGCAAACTGCATAACAGTTTCTAAAGAGGAAAATCATGTTTCCTATTAGAATAGGAATGCTTTGGGCAGGGGGCTGGACTCAATGGCCTCCCGAGGTCTCTTCCAGCCCTAGGATTCTATAATTCTTTGCAATTCAACAAATTAGTGAATAATGGAGGATTACTATGTGCTGAACCTCTCTAGTCTGGCACTCTCTGGTTCAGCAACATCCGTGGTCTGGCATGATTTGAGTTAGCCGGATGTCCTCTTATCATGGGTGTGGCCAAGTTTCCTGCAGTCCCATAAAGTTTGTCTACAGCCACCAGTCCTGGTGCTCAGTGTTCTGTGCTGCTCTAATTTACCCTTAAATGTCTTCTGAGAGCCCAGTGAACAGTGGAAGTGCTGGGAAATCTGCTAGACAATATTGACCTCCCATGGTTTGGCAAATTCTCTGATTTGGCACCGGTCAGGTCCCAAGGCTGCTGGTCTAGAAAGTTTCAACCTGTAGATGCTGTTCATTTAGCATGGCAAAACAACAACAAACAAACAAACAAACCCCCCATCTCCAAGAAAAACAAACAAACCAAACACTTGCTAAAATCCTTACCAAGAAGCTATTAAAAAATGTAGTCACAGGGGGTGTGTCTACATTACACCTCTCTGTCTACAGAGAGATGTAGATTAGGCACATCGAAATTGCTAATGAAGCAGGGATTTAAACATCCCACGCTTCATTAGCATAAACATGGCTGCCACTTTTTTTCGAAACGGAGTTTTTTCAAAAAAAACTGGCAATCTAGACGCAGATCTGTCGGAAATAAAGCCTTTTTCGACAGATCCTATAAACCTCCTTTTTTAAAAAAAGTGGTGGCCATGTTTATGTTAATGAAGCGTGAGATATTTAAATCCCTGCTTCATTAGCAATTTCAATGTGCTTGATTTGCATCCCGCTGCCGACAGAGGGATGCAGTCTAGACGTAGCCGTGGGGGAAGGCAAAGTTTACTCCTGGATTTGCAACTGGATAACTGATACAGCAAAGGATAGGAATAGATGGATGGCTAACTTTCAACAGGAGGGGAGATTAATAGGTTGCCTCCAGGACACACACTGGGATGAGTTATAAAGGAGTGGGAAAATGGACAGAACTAGCAACATTTTCAGAGAGCACAAAGTTGGTCAGCTCAACCCAGTCTATAGAGAGCTGGGAGGAGTTTCAGGTGCCAACTGGGCACACATCTTTCCAAGTCACAAGAGTTTAACATTCAAAAGGAATACCAAATCATCCAGCGTGGCCTCTTGTGTGCCTCATCTAACCTTGGCAGCCGACATTCAGTGTCGTAAAAAATAACGTAATAGACGCTGAAAGGCCGGATCTGAAATACTCAGACTCAGTGAGAGGTTCCAAATTAACTGTTGCTAACTAGAAAAGAATCCAGGCATTATAGCAGAAAAGTCAAGCTCCACCCACAGGGGAGGTAAATTACCAACAAAAAATGAAACAATCCCCCCAAATGTTAGACTTCATTAAGGGAGGAAAGTGCTGGGAAAATTACTAATGCCAGTATACAAATCAATGGTGCATTCTCAGCTGGAATTCTGCATTCGGTTTATTTACCCCATTTCAAACCAAGAAAGAGGAAAAAAAATATGTGATTCTAAGGGAATCAAAGAAGGGCGATGAAAATGATTAGAAGCTTGGAAAGGGTTCCATATTAGGAGAGATTAAAAAGATTATGACGAGACTAGTGCAGGAAGGGGCTGCGTGAGCAAAAAGCATCTGAGATAATAAATGGCATAGAGAAGATCAGTTAGATGCTCCCCATTTGCTCTTTTTCATAAAGCAAGAATCCAGGTAAATAAAAAGGCAATAAATTGTAAACAGATAGAAGAAAACACTCTTTTTACTTAACATGTAATTAGCTGATGGAACTCACAAGCACGAAGTAGAATTCAGGAAAGAATTTAGGCTCTGTAAAAGGATTAGACACTTAAATGAACAGTAGGAAAATCTATGGTTAACTAGTTAGAATAAAAATGTACAGTGGATATGAACTCATATGCTTTAGGCATAAACCAACCACCCAAGCTCTTGGTCTAAAGCCCACCGCAGTCAACCGAATGACTTCTATTGCCTTTGAGAGATTTAGCTCGTGCCTGAATTGCCCCTGGATGGAAAGCAACTGCCTCATGTTATTTCATAATTGGCTATTATGGGAACTTTTATATTGTTCTCTGAATTATCTGGCACTGGCAACAGGATACTGGAGTGAGTGAGTTATTACTCTGATATGGTTTGTGTTACATTCATGGCACATGCATAGAGAAGTTAGATTTAAAAACCATAAAATACTTTTTGCTAGACGGCTTCGGGGTCACACAACTTTATTTCTTTGAATCCAGAAACTAGCACACAAGAAACCAAAACAGAAACCCACAAAACAAACTGCTCCTTTAGGAAGACTGGCACTACTCAAGACAACTAGAACTAGGCTGTCTCTTGGCCGGCTGACCGTGAAGGAGTAGGGATTGTACACTTCCTGACAGAATCCCCTAGCCTGCAAGCAGGACCTGGAAACTCCTTACAAGAGAAAACCAGAGCTTGTAATTTTAACAGTTTTCCAATACATCACTGTTCCTATGAAATGGCACAAGCATGGGGGAAGGAGTCTCAGTTTCATACCTGAATGACAAGCGACAGTTTCACATTACAATATAAAATTATAAAACTTATGTTTTGCTAAAAAAAACCCGAACAATTTTAAGCATTTAATTAAGAAACAAATCAACCTTTTCTTCTCTGCTGTGCTCTCCCAACATCAATTACAAACAATGTAAAGAAACTGACAGGGTTTGGTGGTGGTTGTTTTGTGATTAAAACTAAGCAACAAAGTTGGTCACCAGTTTGTTCAAATTCAGCCAGAGTGGTAATGACTCATCATCATTAATGTGTACTGCAGTAAGGTACAGATTTTTAGAGGTATTTAGGTGTTCCTGTGTCCAGCCTCACAACAAAAGTCTCATTTCAATCGGGATTTAAACACTTAGGAGTCTAAATTCCATCGACAATCGATGTTTGTTGGGTGGATAATTTGCCAAAGCAAATACATTCAAGAAAACTGCAGTCTGATCATGTACTAGTCATGAAAAGAAGAAGTGATGTTCTTCCAAAAAAATTTTTGCTATCAAGGGAGAGGATCTGAAAAGCTAACAGTGGTGCCCCCCCCCCACATGTATCAGAAAACACAATTGAAATTGAATACACTTTGCAAAACTATGTCATTTTCACAGAAATTTCTTAGTGGTGGTGGTGGTAAACCTTTGATCAATACTGAAACAGCCCATTTTGACATTTTTGTAATGAAACATTTTGATTTTTCATTTTTGAAACAATTTTTAGTTTAGAATTTGTTTACATGACGTACTAGATAAACATCAAACAAAAAAAAGTCGGTATTAAAACGAAAATGTTGCCATGAATTCCAAATGATTCTTTTTTCAGGGTGGTATTTCAGAAAGTTTGGAACAAATCTGGTATTTCAAATTTGAAAGGACACCAAATTTCATAAAAACTCAAGCGATGCTTTCCAAAACAGAATTTCTATCCTGCACATGGCTCTAGTGATGAACAATTTTGCCTTGGTCTAGAAATGAGTGTGGTTGATCTCAGCCCAACATTTCTTGAGAAAGGAAAAACAAATCACCACAACTGGCACTAGCCAGGTTTCCTGACCCAGCTTAGAGGCCAAGGACTGACTCAGCCATGGAGACTGGGTTATCATGTCCCACAAGACAACACCAGGTCACATCTCCAGGGTGAAGAATGCTCGTGGAGTTTGGGGCAATATATAGGAGACTTGCACTACAACCACTCATTCTGCATCTTTTGTGTGGAATAACAGAAGACTTCAGTCTCCGGGGCTGTGTGGAGTAAAAGCAGTAAAAGCACAGGTTAGATTATTCTCCCAGCTGAGCAATCTAATCGGTGAAGTCTGAGGTGCCCTTTAATGAGATGTAGAAAAACTGATTTCACTTACTGTTCAGCTCTGTCTGGGATTAAACAGCTGTGACCTGGGGGACTAATGCTCCCATTTTTTTAAGCTGCTTTCTCCATTCCTCCTGGCAATTACCTGCCATCGAACCTAATCTGTGGTCGTGCAACCACCTAGAGTCCTTGGAGGATGGTTTCGGAAAAGGTCTCCGAGACAAGCCACTCTGTAAGTGACGAAAATGTAAAACCCTGCTGAGCTAAATGCAACATGAAAAGGGCAACACTAAAGTCAGCTCTGCAGAAAAAGTCTCATTCAGAATCCGTAGCTTCCTTTCAGTAGCTCAGCCTGGCCTGCGAATGTCAAGCAACTTTTAGTCTACCACCAAGTGGGGCAGAAAGGAAAGATCTGTGCCTGCTGAAATTTCTTGTCTCTGATCCTGCCTGTGCCCACCAAAAGTTCATCTGCAGAGATGTGGTGACCTCTCTGAATGTCACGTGTCCTGGTGAACAACAAGCAGCCAGAAAAGCAAAGCCATTCCTGACTGATTATATCCTTCTGGATACCCAGCAAAGGGGAGACTTCTCATTTACCTACAAACTAGCTTCTCTGCATATCAAGTTCTAAACCCACATAAGAACATAAGAATGGTCATACCGGGTCAGACCAAAGGTCTATCTAGCTCAGTATCCCATCTTCAGACAGTGGCCAATGCCAAGTGTCTGAGAGGGAGTGAACCGAATAGGCAATCTCTTTCCTGCCATCCATCTCCACCCTCTGACAAACAGAAGCTAGGGACACCACTCCTTACCCATCCTGGCTAACAGCCATTAATGGACTTAACCTCCATGAATTTATCTAGTTCTCTTTTAAACCCTGTTATAGTCCTACCCTTCACAGCCTCCTCAGGCAAGGAGTCCCACAGACTGGCTATGTGTTTGTGAAGAAGAATTTCCTTTTATTTGTTTTAAACCTGCTGCCCATTAATTTCATTTGGTGGCCCCTAGTTCTTATACAGCCGCTCCCTGAGTTACGAACGAGTTATGGACCAAAGACTTGGCCGTAACTCGAAGTGTTCATAACTCGGATCCCATAGAGTTACATGGCGACTGCGCTGTTCATAAGCATGGATCGCCATTCGTAACTCGGATCCGCATTTACGACCTCTTTGGTCATAAGTGCGGATGGTCGTAAGTGGAGGTGATCGTAACGTGGGGAGCGGCTGTATTATGGGAACAAGTAAATAACTTTTCTTTATTCCTTATGTGGTGACATACAGATATATTAGTAAAAAAAACCCCAAGCCCTTAAATCACAACAAATAGTCTAGTAGCACCTTAAAGACTAACAAAACACCTAGATGGTATCATGAGCTTTCGTGGGCATAACCCACTTCTTCAGATGACTGAAGTATTAAAAGTCCAGATCCAAGAAGGGAAAAGGAGGGAGGGGAAAAAAAGGAGAAAAATGACAGCAAATAGATTGTTCAAGCAGTTACCAGAGGCTGATAAGAAGAAGGAGCACCTCCATTGTTTGGTTGGTTGGTTAAGTCATTAAGATGTGGAAGGTAGTGTTTTTTCTAGTTACAGACTAACTCAGCTACCCCTGTGAAGCTTTTGAACATGCAGGACATGCTTCCATACACCCCTCCGTCCATCACACAAGTGAATGTCCAGCCACACCTTTCTCCTTTAAGCAGAGAAACTCTGCAGCCTTCAGAGGAGAGCCTTTGCGTTACACCAGTGTAAACGAGAGCAGAGTCTGTCCCACATACATTATGCCGGAGGTGGGCTCTAGCCACCAATTCAGATTGGGATTTGCATCCGCCAAAACCCAGGCACGTTTGGTCCAATGCTTTTGAACTAACCCTCTCCAGAGACAGGCAATCTATGAAATGCGGATGCAGATCTGGGGCTTCATTCCTTCCTCCCAACATTCAAGATCCAATAGTGTTTGCAAACCAAAAACAGGGATAAATGCTCAGTTAACACATACCCTGAGTCATTCCCCCGACCTCCATGTACACACACATACAGACACAAACAGCTGCATCAGACACCTTGGGAAAGTGACTGCTCTCTGTGCCTCAACCTTCCAATCCATAAAATGGGGCTAATAAGACAGTATCTATTTGATGCTTAATTAACTCACGTTGCTGAGCACTTTGACATCCTGGGATGGAGTTTCTGGAGAAGCAGCATGGTCTAATGCAGAGCTCTTGGATTATACTTCCGACGCGGCCAACGAGCTGCTGGATGATCTTGAGCATGTCACGTTCCTTCCCTGTGCCTCAGTTTCCCCATCTGTTAGCAAGAGAAAGCAGTATTAAAAAGAACGTTGAGGGCTGCAGATGGAGCACATTGCATTAGAATGTATTAGACAAGGGCAAAGCATTGGTATTGTTCATTCAGGGCATCCACTGGGAAGGGACTTGTATGATGTTAGGAATCTGCACAATTAATGCCCGCCCCTCAACGGCGCAGCATAGGGACACTGATGAAAGGACAGCACTTTGGCACCAGCTGTCTCATCGCAAGGCAGAGGAAATCAGCGGCAAAGACAAAGGTGTGAATTCAGCCCACGCCACGCTGCAAAATGCCTGTTCATCTCTTTGCTAAATAGGGTTTAAACAACATGAGTCACCCAATTCCCAATATATTTTAAAAAGGCGTTGGAAAAAAGAAGAACAACAGAGGAGCGTCTCCGTGGACAAAACACACCAACCTCAGATATTAAATGTTACTTTGCCTCAAATCAGACCTTTTCTTTTTGCTCAGTCTGTCGTATGACAGGAATCGCTAAACAATGAAGGGGGAAAAAAAAGCATTGAGCTACAGCATGGTTGTTTTTCCCAGACAGTTGCCTGCATGGGGCTTTTATTGTATTGAAGAGGGGTTTTTTGGGTGGGGAGAAAACTACCATCCTGCTCCGAAGGTCTGGATTTCAATAGTGCAGCCCCACTGGATTTAACAGGGTTCTTTAACTTGCTACATTTCTGTAGGGGGTCATTACTTAAGGGTACTTTTGAAAGCACCCTACAGTTCTCTCCCATGCTTGTCAAGCTGCTCCCAGAGAGCTGCCCCCGCTACATTGGAAGGCACAGGACAAGCTTTTTACAGTCGGACATGGGAGCAGCTGGCCTCACAGGGAACCTTCATCTGGGAGGGCTATTCTATCACATCAACACCTGCAAAGGGCTCGCAGGACGGGGAGGGGAACAATGAGAAATACAGCTTTGTCTACACTATGGCTTTTGCTGGAAGAGCCAATGCAAATGGAGTGCTGATCATCATATTGTCGCGCTTCATTTGCATAATCTATTCCGAGCCATTTTGGCACAAAAATAAACAGTGCGGACATCCCCTTTTTGCTCAAACCCCCCTTTTTGCTCAAGATCCTTAAAAACCCCTTGCGCAAAAACGGCTTGGACTAAATTATGCAAATGAAGCATGACAATATGCTAATCAGTGCTTCATTTGCATTGCCTCTTCCAGCAAAAACCTGATAGGAGACATAGCCTCATCAGAGAAAAGAGGCTATTTGAGGCCATGCCATGGGTGCAGCAGAACCCCCACCTGTCTGGATCATATCTGGAGGCATCCTTGGTGCTCAGGGGAAGGTGCTGTGGCCTTATAAGGACTGAAATAGAGATGGCTGGAGTAACCCAAGAGGACTCCTGGTCTCATCCAACAGGATCTCATTATGGCCCATTCCATTTCTAACCCACAGGATTTATTCTGAAGATGATAATACCTCCGTCCCTAAGGGACTTCACAGAATAACATCGAGGAAAATAACAATTAGTCCAGTAGCACCTTATAGACAAACAAAACAATGCTAGATCTAGTACCATGAGCTTTTGTGGGCAAAACCCACTTCTTCAGGTGAGATAATCTTGTGTCATCAAGGAAAATTGAAGAAAATGACAGTCTTGCTAAGCAGTGAAAAATTACTGACCCTGTGACAGCAAATATCCGAGGCTTGGAGCTGGGGTGCAGAGTTTCTCTGGCTGATACCCACAAGCTGGCCCATGGTAGAGGGGAACGGAACAAGCCCCACAGGAAAGGAAACTGTTACTCAGCTACCACAAACTCTTCTGCGCTCTCTTTTCCAGCTCCCATGGAAGTCGCCAGGCATGGAGTTCTTTATGATTATGAATGCTGTCATGTATTAATCATTTATTATTCACAGGTCCTAATTACTGTTTGTATTGTGCAAGAGCACGCAAGGCACTGGGCTGCAAGGAGACGGGGAGGAATGAGGAGAGAAATCATTACGGCGCTGGCACATTTTACTTTTTTGAGCAATTTTAGGCAACAACCCGAGGCAGGGAAAACAGCCCATTGCCGCTGAAATGAAGCAACCAATGAAAGAGATGGCAAATCATCTGTGCCAGTCACGGGCAACCTAGGCTGGCGCGTAGGCTGCATGAGCAGCCTCCTCCATCTCAGTGGGTCGCAAGTTTGTCGTAGCCAAGATGAGCTCCCTGGATAGGGTAGTTTTCCTCACTGCACTTGGGTACCTAGAATTTACGGGATTTGCCAATTGAACTGTAGCAGCACTTTGATTGGTTGTGCCCGGCTCTCACTGTCAATCAGCATGCACCTCATGTGGCGTGCCCTGGCTTTACGTGCATGTCACTTTAGTAACACGGGTAGGAAAAAAATGCAGCGGAATCTGAAGTGGGAACCAAAAATGCAGTGGGAACCAGCGGAATCTGGAGACCCTGCAAGTGGGCAACAGGGAACCCTGCTTGGACCTAGGTTAAAGCCCAAGGACTGCTACAAATTAAGCTGATTGGTAACAGCCCCATGGAGCCCTTCCCCAGCTGAGTGTTGACACAGTGCAAGTAGAGCGTGGGGCATGCCCCTGCCGAAGCCTAGAGCCAGAAGGGAGGCACCTATACAGAATTCAGTTCAGCTCACTCCATGCCAGCTGAGGATTCCACCACACCCCGGTGGAAACCTCCAACCACTTTTCTGCCCCCTTTTCACTGCTTCTGGCTCTTACACAGCATCCCTGACCAGTCTAGCGAATCCTTCCGAACCCGTCTGCCACACGGCACAGGAGTCAAGAATCAGGGATCAAACACGGGCGCAGGAAGCACAGAAAGTCAGGTGGGAACGCTGATTGAGATGCAAAATACGGCAAATGATCAAAAATTCAGAGATGAGAAGGCCGCACTTGAAGCACGAGCTTTGGTTTCCTGCATCTATCAAAGGCTACGGATTGAGAGATGGATGGATCTGTGATCTGTCTGGTCTCTTCTCTCTGTCCTTTTCTTTCTTTCTTGGGTCCCCCCCGCCCTTCCTTTGCTAATAGATAATGCCAAATAATTCAGAGGATCTTTATTGTATGCATATGGGTGTGCGTACGTGTAGTAGCATGTGTGAAAAGAAAGGGGGCATTTAGTTACACTTCCATTAGCGAGCCTGCAAATCTGGTAAAGGCTGCAGCCTGGTAGGGAGATGAGAGGGGATGGAAGGCTCTGAAAATGCCCCATTCCAGTCACGGGGGAAAAAAAAAAAAAGATCATTTCAGAGGAAGAGCAGAAACTTCCCAGGCAATATTCTGAGAGGATTAGGTACCAGGCGCAAACATCTCGAAATGTCAGGCTGACACAGAAACACACACTCCGGGATTAGACACACTCCGAACCCTGAAGCCAGACAAGTCTTGGATTTGTCAGTGGTTAGAGACAGGGACTGAAAGTCACAACTCCTGGGTTTTAGTCTCCGTTTTGGCATTGACTTGCTGTGCAGCCGAGGGCCAAAGGCTGGACCCCTTTGCACCTCTGTTCCCCAGACCTGGCGGAAGGGGATGCCTTTCTGGCTTTATTAATAGCCAGTTATCTTCATAGGGAATTTGGGAGGTCTTAATGGATGATTTGAGAAGAAAGGCGCCGTGTATCACTAACTGCAAAGCACGGTCGCTTTGTCCTAGGCCTGACGGCTAGCCACTGCTGCATATGGACATCTCCACTCCCACCTAGGGTTGCCAGGTGGCTGGTATTGAACCAGACAGTCTGTTATTTTCGCCTTCTGTCTGGTAAAAAAATTCGGAAAATACCAGACCCCTAAAATGTCCCGTACTTTCTGATTTTTTCCCAGTCAGGAGGTGAAAATCCCGGGATGTCCAGCTCAATACGGAGGCAGCCTGGCAACCCTACTTCTTACTGGGTTCCACAGGGGAGCTATCCAGCCCTGGGCAGAGAGGCAAGATGGCAGGTGGCTGCTGGCAGCCTGTTAGGGCCAAAAAGCCTCACCACGCATTTCTTAAAGGGGCCATGCTTTTTTTTTTTTTTTTTTTTCTCCTCCTGCTTAACAACTCTTGGGGTATTTTTTTGTTTGTTTGGCATTTTTTCTGAAACCATCTGGCAACCCTAGTCTCACCTTAAAGTCTGACACCGAGGAGTCTGCCCAAGGTGACTGGCACAGTATGAGGTTGCTCCCAGGCAGCCACTGCCATGGGAGCTGGCACAAATTAAACTCAAACAAGACCTTGCCATCCAGGAAGGGAGAGAATTTCAAGTGTGCGTGACTTTGGCTTTTGGACCACAATGTTCTAGCCCTCATCTTTCCCCCCGCCTACCGCCCTATCAGATCATGGATTTCCCCTTTGCAGAAAGGAGCAGCTCTCTGGCTTTCCTACCCCTGAGCACACAGCCTCATTAGGCTCCGTCCTGCACCTGCCTGGGTAACGTGCAAAGCAGGAGTAAATTAATAGAGGCAGCCACCACTTCCAACTTCCATGTGGCCTGGGGGAATCTCCAATTACATTCCCTATCAGGCCATGTCAGGGGAAAGAATAAAGAACTTTAATTATTGGCCCTGCTGTGCTGAGGAGCTGCGGGAAGATGCATATTCAGCCGTGTCATGTGATCAGTGAGGGCTGCTGATAAAATAATAATAATAATAATAGGAACTTCACAATGTGGCTCCGTTAATACAGAGCGCTTTGTCAGAAGGGAAGAGCTGCTCAGAGTGCTGATGCAGCCTGAAAGTCTAGTGAGGAAACAAGAGGGCAGTCTCTTAAAATGTGGCTGAAGAGATGCTGCGCAAATGTAGCCTTTGCTTAAGTGGCTGGGACTGCAGCAAATTCAATGGAGATTCACCCAGATACACAGGCATGGGTGGGGAGTGATGCCTCAGCCTCAGCCCCGCCCCTTCCACCCAAAGCCCCACCCTTGGAGCCAAACCCCGCCCACCCTAGCCACTCCTTCCTGGCCACCTGGAGGTCTGGGGTTGTTGTGCTGCAGCTCCAGCCCACCCTGGCATCCGGAGGAGTCGGGATGCCAAGCCGTGGCCCTAGCCCTCCCCGATGGCTGGGCACGTAAGCAGTTTGGGGAGGGCAGCTCCTTCCTTTGCCTACGTTACCGGCTGCCCATGCACACAGGTAGATACTGGACCTAAAGTAGGTACATCATAATTGGCTGTATTGAGAGTGCAATCTCAAAGATCCCCTCAGATTGAGGCCCATTGTGCTTGGTGCTGTACATAGTAAGAGACAGTCCACGTCCCAACGAGCTTGCAGCTTCATATTCAGGATGGACAAGGGAATGGTTTGTTACCCTGGTTTTGCTGATAAACAGCTGAGGCATAGAGAGACGAGTCTGGGACTCAGTTATGACTAGGCCCCAGGCCTCCTGAATCCCAGCCCAGGGCCGCAAGCATAGGACAATACCAGCCCCATGGGAAGATCTCCTTGTATAGGGGATCTTCCCATGGCAAAGAGCCAGCTCTACACTGCTCCCTCCATCCTGGCTGCATAGCCCGAGAGATGGGCGAATGGTTGGCGTTTCCCTGCACCCTGGTAGTTCTCAGTTTCCTTAGCAACCCCTTGGGGTGGTGAGCCGTGGGTGCCAAGTGCATGTTCTTTGTTTTTATTTATTATCATCATTATCTGTCTAGTGCTATACATTTACACTGGGCTTCACACACACACAGAGAACGAGACACACTCCTACCTGGAAACTGACCGTCTCAGCTTGCGCACAGCAAACACTCCTCCCTGTGAGTATCTTTACTCATGCGAGCAATCCTGCTGCCGTCCACCGGACGACTGGCAGGAGTACATTACTCACATACACTAGTATGGGAATACTCAGCCCACCGCTGCCTCCAAACTCCTTTTCCCTGATCTCACTCCAATCTGGTTTTGCCCTATGTCACTTCATTGACTTCAGTGGGTTTACCTGTGTGACACCAGAGTCAGACTATAGAGCAGGGAAGAGAAGAGAGATTATTACCAAGGAGGCGAATGGAAGCAGAACTGGTCAAAAGTTTCCACTAGAAATGTTTTCTTAAAAGGAAATCAGAGTGCCCCTCAGACGATGTTGGATTTTGGTAATGAAAAATAGAAAAATTGTGACTGCTTGGGCAAAAATATTCAGTGAAATCAAACTACTTTTTATAAAGAATGACTGTTTAAAGCTCCCTCCCCCATTATAAGGGTGGGGACAAGACATCAAAAATCAACAAAAGTGATTTTTGGGGCTTGGTTTTACTTGACTTTTTCATGAGAGGGGAAAAAAATAATTCCTTCAGGGAAGTGGGTTTTGCAGACAGATCTGAAGAGGTTGGATATTAAGTAGAGGTTCTTATCTGGAATTAATCATACAAGGTAAAATTCACCCCTGTGCAGAGAGATCAGCACAAAACTCATGCATCATTTAAGTCCCATAGGCTTATGCCTGACTGGGATGGAGAATGCGAATAGGGAAGTATTATCTACTCCTTCACATAACACAAGAACGAGGGGTCACCCCATGAAAAGAATAGGCAGAAGGTTAAAAACAAACATAAGGAAGTGCTTTTTCATACAACACACCGTCAGCCCCTGAAACGTGTTGCCAGGGGAAGTCGTGAAGGTCAGAAGTAGAACTGGGTTAAAAAAAAAAAAAACAGGTAAATTTGTGGAGAATAGGTCTCTCAGTGGCAGCCTGCTGATAGGGGGCAAATTCCCTGCTGATAGGGGGCAAATTCTGCTGCTACAGCAGCGATTGTGGCCAAAGCCCTGGGCCCTTTAAATTACCGCTGGAGCCCCAGGTGGTGTGCAGCGCTAGGGGGAGGGGCTGTCCAGACTGAGTGCTGGCCCCACCCCTTCCAAGGGCTGCACATTGGCCCTCCACTCTTGCCTAGGTTCTGTTCACTCACTTGATCATCGGCTATGAGCCAAAGCGATAAGGCACAGAGCTCCATGTTCCGGCTGTCCCTAAACCTCTGACTGCCAGAAGGTGGGAATGAACGACGGGGGAAATTGGTCGTTGCCCTGTTCTTTTCATTGCATCTGATGCATGTGAGAAGAAACGGGGCTAGATGGACCGTTGATCAGACCCTCTGGGGCATTTCTCATGTTTTTGGGCACATGTAAGTTCTGCTTTAACCCTACGGACCTATACGACACGCATATCTTGTGCTGACTTTCTGCAGGGACCCAGCAATTCCTTCTAAACCTCACTTTTCAACCAAAATGAATGCAATGCACCTCCCTATATACGTTGTGGTGTTTTAACCAGGCCTAGCTTTCAAGTAATGATTCACGTTATATAAAATGGGTGACATGTTTATTGCCTGTATTTTTATCTGGTACCCAATGAAATTTTATAGCTGGTATTTGGCTTCTGATGGCGCCAACAAAATATTTAAAAGTAGATTAGTCACATTCTTGTTAATGTGAGTTTATAGTCATATTAAATAGCATGGCAGTCACATCTCTGTTCATAGCAAAGCCACCAAAACAGCATCAACCCCACACGGGCTGGATCCCAAAAATCTGGTGATTAAAAGCTACCCTTCTATAACTGCCTCTGGGGGGGAAGGAAGGAATGTTCAACAGCTCACAGGAAAACAGCAATCAGCTTAGGACAGGAAGTGAGTAAATGGAATTTAGGAAGCTATCAATTGAACTAATTGTCTGTTTTTGAGGGGCCCTGTCATGGCCTGGATTCCCATTGGGGTGAGTACTGTCCACACACAGAAAAAAGGTCCCCACCCAGGAAAGTTTCCCATCTACGTGTAAGAAGAGAGAACAGATGGCTTCTAAAAGACAGATGGTGGAAAATCAAGGAGATGACCTTGGTCAGCATTCCGGGCCGTGGTGTCAGCACCTTGCTTGCCTAACTGTTGTCAAATTTTCTGTAGTCATCGCAGCAAAGGAGAGAGTTTTTTAAGGAGGGATTTCAAGATGGCCTTGTGGATATTTTCAGGAAGCATGAGATCTCCCAAGCCTGAGAGGTAGCGCAGGAGAAATCACAAAAGGTGACTTGGAAAATACCCTAACTTGGTGATAAACTTATTAAAGCAAACAGCTCTTAACCAAGATTTTTGCACAAGACATTTGCAACAAGCGCCAAAGATCATGGAAATCTCAGACTGGACTATTCAGTCACATGAGACATTGCAAACCATCTACATCACAAGTTGCAATTCCCACCATCTTTCCCAGTAGGGATGTTCAGTATCGGTTATTAGAATAATCGATTAACCTCATTAATTCTTATCGGTTATTCGACTATTCTATGTCCCCGGGGGTGGGCTGGCAGCCAGTGCGCTCCGGCCCCACTCCTGAGGAGCCACCTACCACTCCATGCTGCTGCCTCTGTATCAGAGGCAGCAGCACAGGGTGCCAGGTGTGATCTGGTCTGTGAAGGAAATGAGTTTAAAAATGAACTCCCCTCGCGGACCAGCTGCCTGCTACACTGTGCTGCTGCCTCTGATACAAAGGAAGCAGTGCAGGGTGGTAGTAGCCCCTGTCCATGTGGGGGGAGGAGAGGGGCCTGAGCTCTCAGACCCAGCGCAAGCCTGAACTGAGCCAGGCTACTTGCCCACCTGGCTCCTAAGATACTTTAAATGCAGAGCCGCAGAGGGGGTAGGACCCGGACCACACGCAGGCCAAGACTGAGCCAGGCTGTGGGCCAGCCTGATAAAAAATTTACTGTCAGAGTGTGTGAGGGAGGGGAGGAGGAAGAGAGAAATGCACGTAGTCTATAGCATTAACTGATACATTTTTACTTATTGGTTAATCAACCACTCTATTACATCCCTATTTCACAGACGCAAGGATGCCAACTAGCTGGTGCTCCAGGCTGACACTGTGGACAGAGCAGAGGTAGGAGACTCTGGACAGGAGGCGAAAATACTGAACTGTCCGGGTGAATACCGGACACCTGGCAACCCTACGTGCAGTCCGATCATCTAAGAACACAGGGATCCCTTTCCATTGATGTATGGGTGCACTGGTCTTGATTCTCCACTGTGCTTCAGCAATGCTGACCACACCCACAGCATTCTTAGCTTCCCCAGGTTTAATTTATACTGCGGTCGCAGCAGACATTCACCTCCTAATGCCTCCTCCCTTTTCCCTCATCCGTTTCTGACAATCCCTTCTTCCTGCCCCAACCGGGGGGTGGAGCTCTTGAGAAGGAGGCAGAGAAATCGCACAATGGAGTTGCCCTTCCCAGCTTTACATTGTCAGCGAGTCTTCATACTGGAGCAATCTTCCAAGACCAGTCTCCAGCGGCTTGGCGTTCTCTTTGTGCCTCCTGCCGCACGCAATTGCGCCAAAGAATCTGGCCTATGCGGTCTCCTCCTAGCAGCCTTCAGTGACATGGCATCTCAACATGCCTACCAGCTTCTTTATAGTTCTGGATTCAAGATCTCTGGAGCAGGCAGGTCACTTCCTCCGCTCCCTGCAGGTCTAGGTTTGGCAGCCATCTTTCCCAGCAGCATTACGATTAGAAGGTTCCACAGCCGGCAGCCATCTTTCTTAGAGCGCTGTGCTTACGTGGCGTCCAGAAATGGTCACTCGCTCCTGTCTTGCATCCCTTTGGAAATAGATGTGAATTCTCTTAATTTTCCTTTTAACCCAGGGATTCCCAACCTTTTTCGGTCCCCGTAGCCCCTTGGCTTTTAGTAAACCTTCCCAGACCCCCTATTCAATATGAAAGGAAATAAATTCTAGACTCTAGAATCACAACTTTTTTCACTAACACTACGACTTTTGGAATATTTCAATTAGGATAATCTAATTATTTACCAAATATTCCTCGTACCCCCTTGACAAGCTTCTTGAACCCCCTGGGGGTATGCGTACCCCAGGTTGGGAACCCCTGTTTTAACCCATAACAAAGATGTAAAAAGGTGTGTGTGTGTGGATGAAATATCAAAGATATCTTTTCTCAGTCCCCTTGACTGCAAAAGGACCTAGTAGGTAATTAGTATCCGATATATGAAACAAAAGGGTCCCACCAACTGGGGGTATCATGCGGTTGAAATCAATCCTGAACAAATATTACATTAATTTCCTGGCTCCAGGTCTCTGTGGGGGGACACACACACGCTCTGTCTTCGTGTGAACATGGTAACGATGGGAACATTAATATTAGATAATTATGACTTTGAAAGATTAAATGAGAAAAATGGTGACAATGAGGAAAGGCATCTTGTTAAATAGAAGCCCTGCCTGAGTAGGATGTTAACATTTGCCTGTTGCAAGACGCCAATTAGAAATAATAATATAGAGGTGGGGGTGCATTTCGATTCTGGCCAAAATGGTTGAAATGCAGCTCTGAGGCAGGAGCTCCTGAGATAAAGGGGAAGCAGAATTCTTAAGACAAAAGCTGCCTCTATTGATTTATAGTAATAGTGCTTAGCACTTTTATAGTGCTTTTCATCTCCAGAGCTTTTCATCTTTGCAGTGTACAGTGCGCGCCCAGGGTTTTGATTTGCCCGATTCTCCCTGTAACAACAACACCGGTTTTATGCAGCTTCTCACCTGAAGATCTGAAAGCTCAGGGAAAAATATTAATTGAGCCTGACAAACAGGCCTGTTATGTCCCCTTCTGCAAAATGGGGCAAGCGACGCACAGGGAGAGGGGAAGGGATTGTGTGCAGAGCCAGACTGACAATATTCCTGCTTTGCATTAACTTCTGGGGGAATCCTAGTTCTCGGGTCATTTGGTGAAACCGGGGTTGCTGTGAATCCCTGGGCTGCCCCAGACACATCAAGGCTCAGTGGTGATGCAGTATTATATAACCCCGAGGCTGAGTCATCCTTTCCTGGCCATTTTGTTTTTCTCTGCCCTCTCTCTCAGATATTCGCCTCTCTGCAGACAGATTGAGACAGATGCGGTTGTCCATGTGAGCTTTACTGTGGGCTGGTTCCTGGCAGATTGCTACCTGCATTCCTGCGCAATTCCAGCAAATGCCGGAGCCTGGGCAAAGACCCTGTTTCTCTTTTGCCCCACCTCCCTCCCCCAAAGGAATGCTGTGAACCTACAACCTTTCCACTGTGTAATGAAGCACAATCCTCTTATGACAAAATCCGCCAGGCACCGAAGGTATCTTACCAGTCATGCTATTTCAAATGTTACCTTCTGTTTGATTTCTGGATGCAAACAGAGGGGGGATACATCACTAGAGAATTCTGGGGGGCGGGAGGGGGACTCAGTTATAGGCCCTTCCTTCCCTGAATGCTATTTCCCACAATCAGCGCCCTTTTGAATCCAGCTCGAACTGGGCCAAGATGGACAATTTCTGGACCCTCTCATGAGAAGGGCACAGTGGCAGGAGAGTTTGCATGCCCACTAAATTCCCCCTCCTCTTTTTTTCTTTCATTCCCAAATAGGGCTCAATGAAAGCTTTTAAGCCATTTGCTTTTATCTATTTTTATGAGGAATTTAGGGCTTTGTGTCTTGTTTTAGAACCTTCCCCTCCCTCTTGGTTCCTATTTGATTAAATTACAAGAGACGCTGAGATTCATAGGACATATATCTTAGCCACAGAAAAAAATCCTTTTGCGGTCTGAAAGTATGACGCCCAAATTGCAGATCAGCAAAAGATTTCAGTGGGAACAGCTCTCGCCGCAATTAGCAAGAGAGGTTTTCAATGCAGATTGGTGAGATGGTGTATTTCCCAGCTGTGTTTTGCAGAGCAGAGTCCAGGCATGCAAGGGTACCAACCAACAGCTATGCCTTTGGCTTCACCCCTGCTTGCCTCCAGGTAACAGAAGCCATATATTTATGCCAGACTACTTAACAGCAGCAGGGCTGGGATGATTCCTCTCCCCTATCAGTCCCTGGAGGGGCATTCGGTTGTCTGATCTTTATCAAATCGCTAACTGCAATAATTATCAGGGGGTGATCGAGGAGCTAACAAGCAGGATGCTTGTGTTTGTGATACAGGCAGTTGTGTTCCCTTCATTTCACCTCAATTGCACTGCCCAGTGTGTGATAAAGGCTAAAGATGGATTTGCAGGACTAAGCCCTACAATCCATTTTCCTGTTTGTAGGCTCATGAGGGTCCCTCTCCCCTGCTGTAGCAGTAACTGGGAGGAAAGAGGCTCCCTATGTCTACTCCAGCTCTTGGACATGCAGATAAACCAGGCTGTGGGAAGAGAGAAGCCTAGAACCTCAGACGACTGGCACAAGAAAGCTCCTTGAACTAGAATATGCCTCTGGATCTTGTGCCCTGGTTGTCAAAATCCACCTCCTCACTTAATGTCACAGTATCCTCAAATTTCAGAGAATGCCATGTACCTTGGACAAACCAGATGGTCTCTACCCAAAAGAATTAATGGACACAAATCGGACATCTAGAATAGTAACGAACAAAAATCAATAGGAGAGCATGTGAACCTCCCTGGACACACAGTTACAGACTTGAAAGTTGCCAGACTTGGGGGGGAGGGCAGGGGAACCCTTCAAAAAACGACTGTAGAGTGAACTGCTGAGCTGGAATTCATATGCTAACTTGGCGCCAGCAGCGATGACGACGGTGTGACTGATGTTTGGAGAAGTGGGATGAGAAAAAAAATACCATACTTGCTCCTGCTTGCTCTTTCCTGATCTGTGTGAGGCCCTGTTTAAATAAAATAGTTGTCGGCCCCTGGGAAGCACACTCTCTGCCTGCAGCTATCCCCGCTGGGGGTGGGATCCAGTCAGCTCACCAACAAAGCAGGGCTGGGCCCGGAGGTGATTGACAAGGATACTCCTTCTTGCTGTTCCTTAGGAGGTGCTCTTCCTTCCGAGTCAGTAGCAAACCAAATCCAACAGCACTGCCTTGCCAGAGGTGCTGCCAGCCAAATACGACATGGAGCAGAAGTCCCGGCTGTCCGTGGCCCCACAGTCCTGTTGGCAAGAGTAAGGCCAGAAGTGCTCAATTTTGGAAGCCCTGGGGGCCACAACGATACTCAAAGCACATGCCGAGTGCCGCAGCTTACATGTGGTTGCATATATATGCAAATATGTAGTCTTGACTTAATCTTTGTATTCATGCCCATTGGTGTGAAAGAAGCTATTTGCATATATATTTGCATATATATGCAAATAGCTTCTTTCACACCAATGGGCATGAATACAAAGATTAAGTCAAGACTACACAATATGCAGGCCCCATTTAAGTCTGTTCTGCTGATATTAATACAATGCAATATTTACCCGATTTCCACCCATACGACAGCACTTTTAATGAGCAATGACAGTCCAGGAATTTAACTACTAAAACACATGTCAACAGAAGACCATTATATTGACTACTTCTTTGTTTTGGCTGTCTAACACGCCAGGAATTTAACTATTAAAACACATAACCCAAACTGCACTGTAAACCCAAACCACACCGCCAGCTGTGAGTTCAGTAGCCCTGAGTAGGACTATTCGCCCTCTCATCCTGACAGCATTCCAACTTGGGCTGCTACACTTCAGAGGGAAGCCTTAGGTACTAAGTTTATGATCAAATCCAGATTCTCAATTGGCCAGTGGAAAAGTTTGGATTTCTCTAAAGTTACTCCTCTGATATTGAATGCAAAAATACAGGATTCCTCAGTGATGAGCAACGGGACTCCGTCCATCCAATTTGTTTTGCTTAGAGCAGTGGTCCCCAACCTTTTGGGGCTGCCAGGCACCAGGGGGTGAGGCTGCCAATGTGCCACATGCCTGGGGTTGGCACCGCGCATGTGCCACACGCCCGGGGCCGGCTCGGCCCTGATCACTCGTCGGGCGCACATAAGTGCCCCAGCAGGCGCCATGGCACCCCCGGGCACCACATTGGGGACCACTGGCTTAGAGGCACTCATCAGCCCTCACCAATGGAAGGTTTCAACTGTTACCAAAAGGAGGAAGAAGTGATTTTTCACTTTTAGGACATGCAGAAGTGAGTTTATTTGCCTCCTCCTCCCCCTCTTTCCACAAAGCCTCGCCAACCGATTAAAAGCAGCTAAGGAAAATCTCAGCCACGAGAAGGCAATTGTTTCCTGTGAATGCTCCTGATGATGTCAGCAGAGCTGATCAAAATAAAGGGGAAACGTAGAGAAAGTGCAGCCAATTAGAGAAACACCGGAGCACAAGACAAAAGTCAGAATGAGGGACAATAGCGTGAGATGGATGGAAAGAGGACAACAGCCAACGGGCCTGGTTGAGTGTGCAGAGAACAAAGCAGGAAAAGCCAGCAGGCCGTATACCAGAGCAGGGAGGGGTACAATCGGCTAGAGAGGCTGTTATTTTATAAACTTAAAAAAACAACAAATAGTCTGGCAGCACTTTAAAGACTAACAAAGATGGTATCATGAGCTTTTGTGGGCATAGCCAACTTCTTCAGATGACCGAATTTTATATTTTGTATTTATAGAAATATTTTATATTCAGTCCAATCGAGGGATGTGACAGGAATGAGGTTTTACAGCTGCCTGTTGGATGAGGGAGGTGCATTGTCCCCGGAAGATCTAACACTTAACTTTGGTCTGTGGGGATATGTCTAGACTACATGCCTCTGTCGACAGGAATGTAAAATAGGCTACCCGACATAGTCAATGAAGCAGGGGTTTAAATATCCCCGGCTTCATTAAAATAAAAATGGCCGCCATGCTGTATTGGCTCAGCGGATTGTCGGCACAGCGCGGCAGTCAAGACGCGGATCGGTCGACAGGGGAAGCCTTTGTCGACCGCTCCGTTATGCCTCATGAAACAAGGTTTATAGGAGCGGTCGACAAAGGCTTCCCCTGTCGACCGATCCACGTCTTGACGGCCGCGCTGTGCCGACAATCAGCTGACCCGGCACAGCGCGGTGGCCATTTTTATTTTAATGAAGTGGGGGATATTTGAATCCCTGCTTCATTGACTATGTAGGGTAGCCTATTTTACATGCCTCTGTCAGCAGAGGCATGTAGTCTAGACATACCCTGGGTAAGCACAGCATCTGGGAACTTGGAAGAGAATTCACTGGAACACCCACTGTGGAGGTCTAAATATTGTGTTTGGTCCCTGGACTCTGGATCCATCCCTCTCAAAGTTTCCTCTAGTGCTTTGGGATCAAACTTTCCTGGCTCCATTTTGGGAGCTGCCAAGCAGCCACGAATGCACACTGGATCCTGGTTCTCCGTGGCCCTAGCACAATACAGATAATAAACAAACCAAAACCCACAAAGCCACCACCTTTGGAAAAATCGGGCCAAGAATACGTAGGTACTATGGTGACGGGTGCCTTACAAATACGATAGATGTTAACACAAGCATGGAAGGCACACCATGCCTAGGTGTACATATGCACGACACACACTTACTCCATCCCCCCTTTAGAAACAACCATGCTCCCTCTCCCATGCAGACACTCTCGCACAAGGAAAAACCGGCACCAATGCCAGGTAGGAATATACTTCATTGGCAGGACAAGTTCCGTCCGGGCTGCCAAAACATCAGGGAGATACCGGGGAGGGTGGCGGGCGGAGGGGATCTATCAGAGGCAGATCCGATGAGCAGGCAAGTACGGACGCCCAGGCTGGGCCTGGGGTGGAGAGCACCGCTCCAAACCAGGGGGGAAATGAGAACGGGGCGGCCAGACCCTGCATTGCTGAGCGCACTGCGAAGTGTCAGGAATACAGCGCAAAAAGGGAACGAGGAGCTAAAAGCCTCGTGACTTTGGTGAAGATGCCACCGTCTTTATAAACACCCTCCACCGACTCTTTTTCACTCCCTCTTTTGGAGCACTCTCTGCCAGCTTCTGCTTATTGCTGCCACAATCTTCTCTCTGAGCTGGAATGCTCTTCCCCCTTCTAGCTGCCACGTGCCTTCGCGGCCTGCCCCTTTCCTTTGGGGTCAGGGCATCTCCAGCTCAGCTGGGACTAAGCCAGGAGTTCTCATTCGCTTGGGAGAGTGACATGGACTGGTTGGATCCCCAGGCCCGGGGGAAGGGCTGCAATGGATTGGGATGGTTTGGAGGCAGGTGGAAATGACAGCGAGAGCTAAGGCTGGGCAGGAATTCCCCCTCTCCCCCAGGGGGAGAGGAAGGATACCTCACCAGCACTGCCTCTCGGAGGCCAAGTGGGCAGGAGCCATGGGGTTTTTGTACTTGGCTCCGGAGCACAGAATAAGGACGTGGTTAATCTACTGCCACAGCGTCTGTTTCCAGTAGGCGGCACTGCTCACGAACAGACCTCCCGTTACTGGTTCTATCCCCCATAAAGGGCTCTACACGACATTCCTCAGGTTTAGCTGCAGCCCACATCAGATTCTCCTCCCCTCCCACCCCCGCCCGCATCTAACATATAATCTATTTTAGAAGCAGTGGAGCCTAGTGGGTACAGCACAGGACTGGATTCAGGCGACCGGAGTTCTATTCCCAGCTCTGCCACCTGTCTGTTGGGTGTCCTTGGGCAAATTTCTTCACCTCCCTCTGCCTCAGTTTCCCCAACCATCATCTAGGATGAATGACCGTGGAGGGGCCTGGTGCCCTGAGCTCTCCAGCTTCTCAGCACTGTGAAAGCTCCAATCTCAGTATTACGGTCTGTTGGAGGCATGCTAACCTGTCATGCTATTTTCCTGTGCGACGTCTTATTGCTTACAGAACAGCAATGTAAGATTAAAAAGCAGATACGCTAGCAAACAAGTCTCTTTCCATTCAGAGCGGTCCCAGGCGCTGTCTCCACAGGTGACTGCTAAATAACCCTCTCCTCTGAGAGCGCATTTCATTTGCATAAAATGATCAGTTCCACAAATAAAACTCGGTATTTATGGGTTTACAGATTTTTTTCCCCCTCGGTAAGTCTGCCACACAGCTCCTACTGACACTGATTAAAGGCAGGCTTCATCCCCGGCTCCAGCTGTCAGTGCACCCCCACCTTCCTGTTTACACACCGATTTCCTTTCAGTGCACTGGGAACAAATCGATCCCACCATCAGTCCTGTTCCTTCGCCACCTATTATCTTTCCCTGAGCGACACTGCGCTGTGTGGAGACCAGGAAGCTCTGAATGGCACATGGAGGGCCGGGGCTTATTCTAGAAGTCAGTTGGACCCAAACAGAAGGATAACAAACTGGCTAGTGCCCATGGGCCACCACTGTCTTCTAGTGCACAGGATCAGAATGGAGCATCTGAGAGTCAGTCCTTATGGGGCTAGTGAATTGAGGAGAACATAAGAACATGAGAACCTAGGAATGGCCAGACAGGGTCAGACCAAAGGTCCATCTAGCCCAGCGTCATGTCTTCCAACAGTGGACAGTGCCAGGTGCCCCACAGGGAAGAAACAGAACCTAGAATCCTCAAGTGATCCCTCCCCTGTCATCAATTCCCGCTTCTGACAAACAGAGATAGGGACACCGCCCCAGCCCACCCTAACAGCCATTGATGAATCTGTCTAGCTCTGTTTTGAACCCTATTAAAGTCCTGGAACTTCATGATATCCCCTGGCATGGAGTTCCACAGGTTGACTGCACTGCGTGAAGAGAAAGAAAAAACAGAAGAGAGGCATCTTTAGTTCAAAAGGGAGGGTCCTGCACTTTTATAGCAGGAAAATCTGGCTTCCATCCCTTCTGTTCCCACAAAGAGCCATGATGTGCTTACACAGTAGGTGCTGGCAAGCTTGCAATAATGCACATATCTAGTAATATCCAGCACGTAGCATGCAGGTAACACGTATTCTCAAGTATCACCAAGCACAGGTTTCAGAGCGCATATGCACACAGGGATCACTTTACCCATCAGTGAAATGCTGCTGCCTCTAAGGAACAGAGGAACGTCGCATCAGAATTTAGGATACAAAGGGAGGGTGAATACCGCATCCACTGAAAAGTGCAAAGAGAATGTTGAGTAAGTGAAAGGACTTTGTCTCTCATCAGAATTTGGGCAGGAAACTGGGGTAACATTCAGACAAAGTATCAGGGTGCTCAGTGACCATGAGAGTTCAGGACCTCAGATTTCTATTGGTTTGGGTATTCAGGGACTACCACGATGTGCATGGTATAAAAATTAGATGGCTAGAAACAACACGGCCATTACATCCAAAAGAAAGTAACCATAGAATCATAAAAAAGTGACAAGGAGTCCCGTGGCACCTTATAGACGAACAGATTTATTGGAGCATAAACTTTCGTGGGCAAAGACCCACTTCGTCAGATG
>JANRFK010000961.1:13643391-13659118 GCA_030068395.1 Apalone spinifera | reverse complement strand
AAAAGCGGCTGATTTTCCGCAAAAACTGGCCAGTCTAGACACAGCCTAAGAGTGAGTCCTTCATAGAAGAATGCAGGGGAACTGCAGCAACCTGGAAAGTACAGGATTGATCGCAGATTATGCCCCTCCCCAAGGATGTCTGGTCCTTCTAGTTCCATTCTGGGGTCAGTATTGGACCAAATTCAGGAGCCCAGAATACACTGTTACCTACCAGGTCTTGGTTACCAGGACATAGTACTCAGAGAAGACCTCCCCCACCCCCAGCCTCTGCTTGAACCAAAGCGGATCAGAAGGAAGACTTACAAAAAGCAATGAAAAGGCAGAAGACATCCTGAAACCCCTTCTGGAGAAGGGTGATGGGATGAAGAACATCCCTAGCCTCATTTGCATTGAGGATGGAACAGGGAGGCATCCCCATTCAAGCAAGAACCACGCTGAACTCTGGGACAGAGAGAGCAGGAAATCTCTGCTCCAGATGCCCATACCTGTATAACTATGCAGTCCCACCTGTCTGTGCTTTTCTGACAGAACCAGAACCAGTTTTCCACTGCGTCCAAAGGATCCAATGCCGACAGCATTAGCCAGTCGATCAACTCAGTTGCTTCACACTCTGGATATACTCCGGCAGAAGGCTCACCGTGGTTTCTATGATTGCTTTGATGCTCAACAGGACTCATGGTGGGTTCCATGTTTACCCTGCTGTGGCATCTGTGCAGATAACCGGGGGGGAAAAGGCATAAAGAGACTGTTTGCCATTGCTTTCAAGCAGGAGATGAGTGCATTATGGGATACTGATGGCATGCACCCAGAACCACCCACTGCACAGTGTTGGTCCCAGCATGCACTGGGAGCATAACCCAGAATGCAAAGGGGAGTAAGAACAAAACTAGATGCTAAAAAGTTGACATTATCTCATAGTATAGATATGGCCTCAATTCCCCTCTGCCCCCTAGGGAGTGTTCCCCATTGCCCAGGTTTGGCTGATTGCAATTACATCCTACACTGGTTGGCTGGCAATAAAATGAAACTGCAACAAAGTTCCAGCTTTAATTGAAATTTCCTGGGATCTGTTATTACATGGCAGCAATTGTTCTGCAGCACTAATGAGCCTTTGCTCAGATGATTATCCAAGTGTCTCTCCAGTCGCTATTTCATTATTGCATTATTAATGATCAGATAGGATTGTCGCAGATGAGATGAAGCTTGAACATCAGACAACAGACTGAGCAGTGTGCACATCAGACAGGCACACAAACACAACTGCTCTTCCACATTACACCACTCTCTTCAGAAGGCCCCTTTGTTAAAGTTCTTATTAGTTCTGTATGTAGCTGTAGCGTGGTTAGTTTTCACCATCATGCATTTAGGGATTTTTGTATGTGTGCGCACTGCATCTTTAAATTTCTAAGGACTTCGCTGCCTGAAGAGTCAGGCAAACATTTGTCGTCCAGTTCCATGCGGACACACACTATGCTCTCTCTCCCAAGGAGATCTTATTCCTACAGTCTAAGACCAGAAGGAACTACTCCGATCATCTCATCTGGCCCTGTGCACAACCCAGGCCATACATCTGCCCCCAAATAATTTCTGTTCGAATTGCAGCAGATATTTTTCAGGAAAAAAAAATCCAGTCTTAATTTAAATATTGAAGGAGAATCCAACAGGACCCTTGATAAGTTGTTTCAATGGTTAATTGCCTTCATGGTTAAAAATTTAGGCCATTACATTTGTTCTTTCTTGTTTCCCCTCTCTTGCTTGACAATAAAAGTCATGTGGTAAACAGAAGGTGAAATCTGGAGTCACTGAAGTCAACGGGAGAAGAGCCATTGACTTAAAAGGAGGCAGAATTTCACCCTTCGAATTTTACCAACTCTTGAGAGGTGATTTCTAGCCCAGTTTCGTAGTGCAGGAAGTTCACATAAGAGTTTGGGAGCTGCTTAACCCACTCAAACCTCTATGACTTTATACATGAAATCTGCTGTGTAGCCATACTCATTACAAACACTATGCTCTGTGGGGCCCTGTATGAAATCAGGCATATATGGCTTCAGACATGTTTCCACAGACTGCCCATGTGTTGAGGTTGGCAAGGGGAGATCAGGCAGGTCCAGTAGCCGAGAGCAAGGGCGCAGGAACAATTTGTATAGGGGTGTCATTATCTAGTGAGTCACTGAACCCAACTGTAAACCCAGAATATGCTCGAAACCACTTCAAGCCAGAGGGTGTGGCAGCATCCCCTGCCCCACAGCGCAGAGAGGGCTGTTTGTCTTGTATGGAAAATGACTTTATTCCTTCCTGATTGTGACTACACTCAGACAGCAGAGGTCAGACAAGCCTGTACACTTGCACCACGCTTACTGATAACCTGGAGAGGTCAACCATCGCCTATTAGTAGTTACCTTTTTAGTACTAGCTGGCTGCACCAAGCTAACAACAGACCAAGATGTTTCATACCAAGCTCCAAGTCCTCTGCACTTCTTAAATGCCACAAACGTATCATTTACGGCAGAGCCTGTAATGGTACTGCTAGTCTGGACTGGAGGTCTCATGTTCACACGGACTCAGAGTTAGAGAAAGACACAATCGGCACATGCTTCAAAAGGCCTGTTTTTTCTTTATTAAATATTCAAGATGACGCCAAATACTCAGATCTTAACAGCACAACCCGGCCTGTGCATATGCAACACCCAAGCATCTGCCCTAGATTCTAGGAAAACCTTGAACCTCATGACTTAGCATCCTCCATCGCTAACTGCTGGACACTTTTCTAGGAGGTGTTTCTTGTTTTACCAATAGCTCCAAAGCAGTTGCTGTCTATGCTCCTAAAATTGCTGCAATACATCTACGTATCCCTGAAACACATAGTTCTATGAGTAGTGGGTTGAATTCTATTCCCAGCTCAGTCACTATTCTACAGCCTGATCTTGGGAAAGTCACTTCACTTCTGCCTCAGTTTCCTCATATGTAAAATGGTCATAATGATAACTCGTACAGAAAACACTGAGCTGTACTGCTTTAAAGTGTAGTTATTGATGATGAAAAATTATAATCTGTATAAACAGAAGTGATTTTAAAAAAAACCCATACAGGTTCTTTTGTTCTCTCAAAATGACACCCCACACGATTAGAACATTATGGTCCATCACTTTGTCATATTTGAGGGCTGTTTTTTCTTTAAAAAAAATTAAAGTTATGAAATCACTAAAAAGCTCTAAAACTGTGGAAAATGATTTTACAAATGCAATTTCCCCACTTGCATGTCAAAACAAACAATATTCTTCATCGCTGATAATTTGTAACAGAATCTTGCCCCCGTAACAACTACGAGTGGAGCAGAGAGAAATTTTTTTCAGAAAATGAATGCATTTCTCAGAGCACTTCAACTATCCACAAATTCTGCTTCATTTCAGCCAAAGTAGAAAAATTGGAACCTCCTCCACTTCAAGTCAAAATGGTTCACCTTGACCACTTTGAATTACATGTTTTGACCATTTCATTTAGAAATGTTGCAACATTTAATCTGTTAGTTAAAAAAGTGCACACACACAAAAACTGAACAAAGCACCCCCATTTTGTTTCAGATCGTAAACCTTCCAGAAACGGAAATAATTAAATTTTATTCAACTCCATTTTTAATTGGTTCACACACACACAAAACACACCTTATTCTCTCAGTTCTAACATTGATTTCCTGCTACGGTTTCTGCCTCTGCATTTCTCCCCAACCCTCCTTCCAATTACACATAGAATCATAGAACCCTAGAACTGGAAGGGACCTCGAGAGATCATCAGATCCATTCACCAGTCTCCAGGGCCGGACTGAGCCCCAGGCGCCCCGGGCAGACAGTTGAATTGTGCCCGGGTTGAGGAAGGGCACATGCACAGCCCTGCCCCCACCCGGTGTGTGAGGGAGGGCGCGCGGAGCTGGTGGCGGCAGGACGCATGTGCCCGGCCCGGCTCAGCCTGGCTACCACCACTGGTGTGCAACCCGGGGCCACCCTGGGTGGGCCGAGTCTGACTGTGCAGGGCCCCGTGGCCGCGGGGGGAAGGGCGCTGCTGGCCGGCGCTGCAGGGGTTAACGCGGCCCCCGTCCCAGGCAGTCACTGCAGGGTGGCCGCTGGAAGCTGCTGCAGCCCGTGATCTGATCCGTGCAGCACCCCTTACAGCTGCCATCAGGCGCCCCTCATAAGTTGGCACCCAGGGCTGCTGCCCGGCTATCCCATACCTTAATCTGGCTCTGCTGCTCTCATCGCAAGACCGAGCACCAGCTAGACCATCCCTGATAGATGTCTATCTAGCTTGCTCTTAAATATAGGGATGTTAGCAACTAGTTAGCCACCTGATGAGCAAATGCTTACCAGATAGTCAAGCAGTGACTCGACTAGTCGCTCCTGCTACCCGCCGCTGCCTCTGTAAGAGAGAGGCAACAATGGGGAGGAGCAGAAGCTGGTGCTAGGGGTAAAATTGGGTTTAAGCTGACTTCCCCTAGCACCATCTCCTTGAGGGGCATGGGAAGCATCTTACAAGTGACATAATTCTTTATCAGTGTGATTTACTGGGGATATGTTGCATGTGAGTTCTATTGTCCTATACTATAAGAGGACCTATAGTAACCATTTGTCTGTCTGTCTCTCTCTCTCTCTCTCTCTCTCACAGTTTCTGGAGGTACTTCATTAATACCTAGCCGGTGATGGAAATTTCTGGTGGGAGAGTCTCTCAGACGTACACAGTGGCTGATGTCCTTCATAATCTGCGCCTGAGAGCAGGTGGGACCAGGTGACACCTTTTGCCTGGTGGTGTTGGAACCGGTTTGCTGGGAGTCAGGCATTCTGGGCTTAATTTTACTAAGTCTCTCCCAAAGATGGATGGTGCTGGCTGCTTCTGGTTTCTGTGCTGAAAAGTCTGTTCTACACAGTGTCCCTGTTGACTAATAAACTTTCTGTTCTACCTGCTGGCTGAGAGTCGCATTGACTGTGGATGTACATGGCCTGGTGAGTCCCCCACACCTTGGCAATAACCGGAATTTGTGTTGCAGTGGTGCCTAGAGGCATCACCCAAATTCAGTTTCCCATTGTGCCTGGTGCTGCTTACACAGCAAGTAGGATATAGTCCTGTAGGGCAGAGACTTACTATCTAAACAGGCAAAGGAGAAATATTCTGATTTTATAGCTAAGGAACGGAGGCAGAGCGAGATTAAATGATTTCGCCGCTATTGCAAAGGGAGTGGCAGAACTGGGAATTAAACCCATATCTAAGTCACAGCCCATTGCCAGTGTACAAATGTGATCGCATCAGCCTTATGAGGCGGTGACAGCTGGGGTAAAGTATCAGGGAAGCTGTGTCAACAACATGCATTACAGCAAGGGCTAGCCACCCAAGTATGTCCCCATACAGCTGTTGGTACATGAGCTAGATTGAGGGTCTGTCTTGACTACCTGCCAGATCGACGGGCAGCAATCAATCCACCGGGGCTCGATTTACCACACCTCATACAGATGTGATCAATCAACTGCAGAGTGCTCTCCCGCCAACTCTGGTACTCCACCAAAACAAGAAGAGTAGGCAGTCGACGGAAGAGCGTCCGCTGTCGACTTGCTGCTTGAAGACACAGCGATAAGCAGAGCTAAGTACGTCGCCTTCAGCTGCATTATTCCTGGATACGTCTACACATGCTACAACCCCGCCCCTTACTGTGGCGTGGACACCACCTCACTCACAGGACCATTTGTCCTTTCCCTATCCGCCGCCTTTGCTGTCAGTCTGGTGCCAAACGGCATAGCCCGCAGAGTACTGCTCACTGGAATCCAAGTTGAACTGGATTCTCAGCAACTGGTTCCTCTCTGGAGCAGCCTTTTGGGAGGAGTTCTCATTTGGTTACAAAGGTCAAAGCCGCATCAAGTTTCTGCAGTGACCAGACGGTCCTTAACACTAACTAAAGTCACTCACACAGGCTCCCTACTGAACATGTCCACACAGCTATCACAGCCTTTGTTTGTGGTGAAGTTGGTTCCACTTTCTCTCCTCGTTTCGAGTGGAGCAGTAGCTCTCCCCACCGAACAGATTTAAGTCAGCGGAGGGGGTAGAGGGAAGAGAACCAGGCCTTTTCTCATTACATTGCTGACCCAGCCATCCCCTCAATTACCTGTGGGTCTGTGAACGCTCTAGGACACGGCCTCCCTCCCGCTGGACCCCTCATGTTATGTAAAAAACCACACTGGTCGTTGGGTTGAGGAGGACAAAAGGGGAAAACAGCTCTCCTCCCACCCCTCTGGAGATGATGGGCTGATTATATTCCACATTCAATCACCAGAAATAATCAATCTGTAATTAAGAGCTTTGCTTCTGTCTCTCCCACCCCTCAGTCAAGTCTCTTGCTCTCTCTCCCCTCCCTTTCCCCCGTCCCATCCTTCCAGCATGGAATCGTTTTAATGAGATTTCTCAGTAACAAATGACCAGTTTGTAATAATTATATTTTCTTCGGCAATCGCTGTAAAAATGATTTAAAGCCGAGAAGGCTCCAATTTATTAAGCATCAAATTTTCCACAGTGAACTTTTAAGTAAGAGAAGAAGCTCTGAGACCAAGGGAGCTTCCCCCACCTCACCCCTCCAGGCGACACAACGGCCTTGAAATATTGATGGTTTGTCGGCAGAAATATAATGATGGAAATTTGACTCTTTTATTAAAATAAATGAATCCTGAGGCAGACAAAGCCATGCTGCATTTTCTACCTTCACGCTGGGCCTTTTGCAGCTGTGTGGAATGGGGGACGGGAGGAGGTAGTGACATTGTCAAGAACAAAAAAAAAAAAACCAATCCCAGCCCAACACCGGAAACACGGTTACTAATGAGTTTTGCGGCTGAATTTTCAACTGTACAAAGGGGGAGGAGCAAGTGTAGCAGAGGCAGCGTCACGGATGCACTAACTGTAGAAAAACAACGAGGAGTCTTGTGGCACCTTATAGGCTAACAGATTTATTGGATCATAAGCATCTGGCGAAGTTGGTCTTTGCCCACGAAAGCTTATGATCCAATAAATCTGTTAGTCTATAGGGCGCCACAGGACTCCTCATTGTTTATGCCGATTCAGACTAACATGGCTACCCCTCTGATAATTGTGGAGACTATTAGGTGGAGGGGAATTAAGACCATAGAAGACAGTATGCTCTAGGGGAGGGCTACTCAACTTTGGAAGCCCCGGGGGCCACAATATTCTCTCAGCACATGCCGAAGGCCGCAACTGAAGTGTGGTTGCATTTACATGCAAATATATATGCAAATAGCTTCCTTCACACTGATGGGCATAAAAACAAAGACTAAGGCAAGACTACACATCACACAGGCCCCATTTAAATCAGTTCTACTGATATTAATAAAACGCAATATTTACCCGATTTCCACCCATGCGACAGCACTTTTAATGAGCAATGACAGTCCAGGAATTTAACTACAAAAACGCATCTCAACAGAAGACCATTCTATTGACTACTTTTTTGTTTTGGCTCCCACCTGCGGGCTGTGTGTGGAGCCCCACGTAAACCCAAACTGCACTGCGGGCCACAAACAAACAGGCCGTGGGTCGCATGTGGCCCATGGGCCGTGTGTTGAGTATCCCTGCTCTAGGGACTAGCTTCTCATCTCTGGCGAAGATGAATTCCATGCAGCTGAGGAGATGGCCTGGCACAAAGGCGGTTCTTTCATACTCGAGTGCTCTGCCCAATCCCAGGGCTGGTCCAACTCTTGCTGTAATTTACGTATATACTGCACAGGAAGGCAGAATTGTAGCAGGTGGCGGCACACCCGTGTGAGTTTTAATCTAGACAAGAGAGCAACACAAAGGTACTTGCCCCGGAACACGCCCATCAATGACCTTGGGTACACACACAGATTTGCTAGCCCAGGCTGAAGTCTATACTGCTACGTTTCCACTACAGGCTGAACCTCTCTGGTTCGGCAAAACCCATGGTCCGGCATGATGTCAGATAGCCGGATGTCTACTTATCCCGGGTGTGGACAAGTTTCCCATGGTCCTATCAAGTTTGTTTACAGCCACCAGTCCTGGCTCTCAGTGTTCTGTGCTGCTATTTAGCTCTAATCTACCCCTAAATGTCTTCCCAGAGCTCAGCGATCAGTGGAAGTGTTGGTCGTGCTGCTAATCATAAGCATTTTTTTAATGCTTTATCTACTTATTTCCTCATGTGCCAATACGGTAAAATTGTGTACCACTAACACTTTGTTATGCAGCGAGCTGAGAAGCCGTGGCCAGGTGTAGGTTTCTATAGGTGTATCAGTACAGTCTTACATTATTAAGCAGCATTGCAAGCTCCTTGGTGTATCCATTTATCGCCTTGGTGAAATTAAAAAAAAAAATAGAGTCACTCACCACAATATTGACCTCCCGTGGTTCAGCAACTTCTCTGGTTCGGCACCAGTCAAGTCCCGAGGGTGCTGGACGAATGAGGTTCAACCTGAACTACTGACCCCCATGAGGCTATGTCTACCCATTCCGCAATCACACCTTCCTTTGCTGGGTGGATAATTGTAAAGCAATGCTGAAGCTGCTCTAAGTTACACCTGGCTGCCCCTAGCCACACAGGGCTTATTTGCTGGGGATCAGCAATGCCTCAGCCATACCCCCCTTTCTCCCAGGAACACCCTCCCACGAGATCTACACCAGCTCTAAGCCAACAGCCTACTCCTTTTCTTCAAAGGGGGCTCTGAGCAAGTGTGTTAAACCACCTTTCCAGCTGCACTGCAAAGCCAGAAAGGCACAGAACAACGGGAAAAGACCGAGGACTCTGATTCTGGCTCACAGTCCTGTGTACAAAGCATTTTACAAGCCTCAATTAATCAAGCCTCACCACACTCACGGATAAGAGAAAACAATCGTTATTCCTATTTCACACATGGGCAAACTGAGGCCTCGACAGGTTAATTGATTCATCCAAGGTCAATCAGCACGTCATTGATGGATGTGGGGAGAGAAACCTGCCAATCCAGGATACTAATCATCGCACGACACTCTCTCCTCCGTTATTTCGAATGCGTGTCTCTATTAGCTTTCATGTATGCTGCGTGACAAGTCTTTTCCCTGCAAATCTTGCTCTCTTTCACTTTTATTATTGTAGATTATTCATATCACAAAGGCACAATCACCCAGCGGCAGGGGATATCAAAACCACCACTTATTCTAAAGAAACCGAGCCCACATCATTAGGATCCCGGTGCGTCTCGTTCAGAGACAGCGCTGTGTCCTGCTTTTTTTGGACCTTCGACATGTGAGATGTGTGCAGAGGATCATGGGGATTTTAACAGAGTCAGCGTGTGCCATGCAGATGTGAGGAATCGCAGGCCCGTATGCAGGAATTTCGGGGTGTGCTTTTTTGTGAACGTGGACTGCAAGGGTGTGAATGCCCCCCCAGTAAGCAAGGAAATCAGCACCAGCCTTCCCCGGCTGGTCAGAGCATGGGGGAGGGAGGTTCGGGTAGCGCGCCACTCCTGCCTTCCCCTGGCTGGCCAGAGTATGCTTACCTGTGGGGAAGGTGCTTTTGCACCCTTGCCATCCCCCATGTATACAGGCCTGAATCAGTCTTGCTGAGAGCCAGATGCAGGGTCTCAGGAAATTAGGGTTTAGTACCAGTTCTGCCACTGACAGAGTGACTTAACCAAGTCACATCACTTCACAATGCCTCTGGTGGTTAATGAAACAGGTGTAATAAATACCTAGCAGACAGGTGGTGCTGGAGCTTAAAGGGGAAGGAGGGTTTAATGGTGCAGGCACTGGACTTGCCGAGTCAGGAACTGAAGCCAGCTCTCCAGGAGACTCCCTACGTGAGCTCAGATAAATCACTTTCGTTGGTCAGTGCCTTCGATGCCAAATCTCCAAACCAGGGACAACAGGACTTTGCGTCCATTTCAATTGTGAGCTCTCAGAGTTCAACTCACTGTGGCTCTGACGGCAGGTAGGGACAGTGTTCCCTGAAAACTGTGCACTTGTGCGGCTACCCAGGAGAAACGTAATTGCCACTCAGCTAATAAGCAGGGTGCTCTCAGCTAGGTTTTGTGTTTTCCTGGTGGTGCCCATCTGTACATGCCTTGGTGCATATATAACATTTATTCTGCACATGGATGGGAAAAATCCACATATGGCTGGAAAAGATTAGAGGGAACGTTGGCTGAGGCCTCTTGCTGAGAACATAATACACAGAATGATTAAATAAGCCAGGAAGCTTGGTATCTGGGCTGGGAGACTCCAGCCCCAAAAGTGCTAAAAACAGTTGTCTTTGGAGAGAACATACGGGAGAAGTAATATCTTTTACCGGATCAGGTGAGAGAGGCAGGCTCTCCAGTAAGAGAGCTTGTCTTCAGGTCTGGGAAACCCACTCAATGTCACAGCTAAATACAAGGCAGAATAAACCGTTGAGCATAAGTACTTAACCCATCTCTTAAAAAACCATTCCAAGTGAAGCGGCCAGTTAACACCTCGGCAGGTACTGGACAAAAAAGGAGGGGTTAGCGATTCTTGTAATGAGCCAAATCACTCCATACTGACCTCTCCGTCCTCACCCTCAAAAGAAACCTGCAAAATACCTTCAAAAGACAAGCCTGGGCACTTAAATTCATAACTGTTCACCATTAAAAATCAGAGACTTAATAAAGACACTGGATTTATGGCTCATTACAGCCATCCGCAACACACTAACTTCTCCGACTATAGAAGTGTTAACCACTTACTTCACCTTGAATGCTCCCTTGCAACATGTGAACTCCTTATTTGTTCCATTTCATAGTTAGTCGCGATGACCCCAAGAGTTCCGCCGTTCCCAGATGCGTGGAACAGCTCTGCGTAGTTCGAAAACTTGTCTCTCACCAACAGAAGTTGGGCCAATAAATGTACTGCCTCACCTCACCAAAGGCTGCCAATCTCCTGGGACAAACACTGCTACAAAAACACGGCAAACAACTGTTTTCACTGGTTGCAAATGCTGGAAACAGGAATTAAAAGACATAGGAGAGAGAAATAATAGGCTTCAGTAGTTATTTTGGGGAAGGCATGCTTCTCAGAACAGCCAGCGGTCTGGGTCTACAGCACACATCGCCCCAAGACTAGGGTTGCCAGATGGTTTCAGAAAAAATACTGAACAACAAAAACACACCAGGAAAAAGTTTGCTGAGCAAAAAAAACCCAAACAAAAAAACCCAAACAAACCGTGGCCCCTTTAAAAGCCACGTGGCCGGTGGCTGCCGGTGGCCTTCCTGCGACGTGCCAGACAGCTTCCCGGTAAGCACTAGGGTTGCTAGGCTGCCTCCGTATTGAGCCGGACACCCTGGGATTTTCGCCTCCTGGCTGGGGGGGCGGGGAAATCAGAAAGTACCAGACATTTTAGGTGTCCAGTATTTTCTGAATTTTTTTTTTAACCGGACAGAAGGTGAACATAACGGACTGTCCAGTTCAGTACCAGACACCTAGAAACCCTACCCAAGGCAGCAGAACCAAGCTGCAAAGTTTAAGATTCCGATCCAAACTTTTTCAACGTTTTGGGCTCAAATCAATTCCCCACAGGAGTTCTCAACTTTTCCTGCCACAAGACCCCCTATACCATATCATACTATATTTCCCCCTGAAGTCTTCCCATCAAGCCAGGATCTGACCCCCTTGACATCTATTCCAATTCCTGGGCACAGAATGCTAAACTCCAGCATTACGGTTCAAGTCAACTGAGTGCCTGGCATATCCGTGAGCCCAAAACGTGAACGATGGGAAAACAAGTGGAGCATGACAGGGCCAGGAGAGGAGAACGTTCCTTAACTGTTAACTAAGGAGAGAAAGGAAGAGAGAATGGGTACTTGACTGAGGTTGTTAAGATTATGAAGGGTGCTGTAAAAACTGATCAGAGCCTCCTTATCTTAGGGGGGCCCAGAATGTGGGAAGCTAGGGTCACTTGATGATGTTAATGACCAGTAAATGAAAAGCAAATGTAAAATAAATATATCTGTTAAGCAGGCACATTGCTGGCTCCTGGATGCCCCAGCTGCAGAGTCAAACCCTCTAAGTGAAGAGTGTTAAAGCCAGGAAGACACATTGGGGTTATAAAAGTTTTTAGAGGAGGGCCAATCAGATCTCATGCTTCAGCTGATCGATCCCGAAGTGACGAAGGGGCCTCTCTTCGCTCCTACCTGCCTCACACAACACACATATTGTGCAACTGGCAAGCACTTCATTCGCCTTCCTCTAGCCTCAGAGCATCTGGGAGCTGCTAGCCGCAGGGCTCTGACCTACTGCAGCAAATGTCAACGTTCCTACCGCGGGCTGAGGGATAAAAACCTGACCTGTTCGGATTTTTCCTCTCTCCTTCCTGTTGCTGGTCCACTGGCCTCAAGGCCCTTGGGGTGAGAAACAGGAGTTGAGACACTAAAGAGAGTTCTTGCGATGTTTCCAGTCCACTTCTTTTCAGACAGGCTGAGGTGTGGAGAGTTCAGGCAAGGCTCAGAGAAGTCTCTGAAGTGTGTGGGCCTCAGCCCCTCCCATTAACGTGGACGAGGATTTCCAGAAGCAAACTTAGTGATAATACAAGGAGGAAGGGCTGATCTCTGGCAGCATCTCTCTCACTAATCTGTTTAACTCAGTTTCTTAAACTATGTTCCGTGGAACACTGGTGTACCATGAACAACCCACAGGTGTGCTGTGACCTCTTCTTTGTTTTTGTCTTTTTTGTCTCACAACAAATTTCTTTTTTTTTTTTTGAAGAAAATTTTCATCGGTGTTCTGCATAAAAAATATTATTGTTTGGTGTTCTGTGGCCTCAAAAAGTTTAAGAAACCACTCTCGCATCACCGTGCCTAGTCTCTCAATCTCTCTCTAATCCCTCCTGAATCTCTCTCTCAATTTTTATGCTCACAATAATTGTTTCTCTAATCTCTCACCTCTCTCTGATCACTCTCTGTGGATTGTCTCATTCTCCAAAATCTCTCTCACTCACTCTAATCACTTTCTCAGTCTCTGTCTAATCTCTCTCTCCTATAATCTCTCTCGTCTCTTTTACTATTTCTCTCTCTAATCACTTTCATTCTTTAACCTCTCTCTGATCTTTCTCCTTAATCTCTCAGGGCATGTCTACACTACATGGAAGATCAACGCTGCCACGGGCAATCTTCAGGGGTTTGATTTAGGGGGGTAGTATAGACCCGCTAGACCAGGGTTTCCCAGCCTATGGGTCGGGACCCAAATATGGGTCGCCATTACCAGAGTTGTTGACTCGAATCCCATGAATTGAACTCGAGTCCTACTTAAGTCGCCTAGGTGACTCGACTTGAGACTCAACTCGGGTTCATTGTTTGTGACTTGAGACTCGACTTGAGACTTGCTAATTTTGTTAAATTGACTTGGCGAAAAAATTGTCCAAAAATGCCGGTATTGATGGCTTGTACAAAAGTGACTTGACATTTTTTAAATTAAGACTTGAGACTCGACTCGAAAGTGACTTTAGGGACTTGAGACTCGACTTGGACTTGACAATGATGACTTGAAGACAACACTGGCCATTACATTTCAAAAGGGTCGCCAAGTGTCTCCCCAAGTGGCTCTGCCCCCTTCTCCCTTCCCCTGTTTTTGAATTGCCTTGGGTCACCATGACTTCCTGAATTGTCAAAATGGGTCCCCATCTGGAAAAGGTTGGGAACCGCTGCACTAGACTGAACTCAAAGGGTATCCCCATCGGCACTGGTACTCCTGCTCCTCCCAAGGAATAAGAGAAGCCAAGGGGAGCGCTGTGGATACACAGCTGGAGTCGATGTAATTTACATAGCTGGAGTTCCGTATTTTACTTCAACCATCCCGTGTAGTGCAGACCAGACCTCACTCGGCTCTGCCCCTCACTCGTTCTCGTCTCTCATTCTCTAACCTCTCCTTGCACACAGACACACTCAGGCTATGTCTACACTGCAGCAGTTTTTTTGGAAGAGGAAATGCAAATGAGCTCAGCTTGAGATGCAAATCTCATTTGCATATTCTCTTCCAATCCTTTTTGTGGAAGAGGTTTTTGCGGTAAAAAAGTCCTGTGTAGACGGGACCATCTGTCAGAAAAAAACCCTCTTGCGCAAGATCCTGTAAACCTCATTTTTTGAGGAATAAATAAAAAACGGGGCTTTTCCGACAAATAGCCCCATCGACACAAGGCTTTTTATCGCAAAAACATCTTCCGCAAAAAGGATCGGAAGAGAATATGCAAATGAGAGCGCTCCATGTGCAGTTCCTCTACCGAAAAACTGCCGCAGTTTAGACGTAGCCTTAGAGTCCTCCTTGCCCTCAATGATGAATCTCTGCTACCTGTTGGTCTTAGGTACTTATCTGCCCCCCATCACTCCTACAAGACCTTCCAGTCTTCACTGCATCCCTGGGAGGCAACTTAGTGCTATTTCCTCAGCTGTAAAATTGAGGCAGAGCGAGAAAGACTTTTAAAAATCAACCTGCTCTTAATTTAAAGGACTTGAAGTGATGGAGATTGTGTCACTTCCCTAGGTAACTCGCCTCCAGGGACCGGGTCAGGCGTGATGACCAGGAGCTGGCTTTCCTTCCACCCCCTGCCAAAAAAAATTCTGCCCTAGAACCCCACTGATATACCACAGCATGGGAGCATGATCACAGAGATTGTTAAAGGGCTCAATTAAGACAACTTTGGGTACTTGTACTCCACTGGCTACTTAGCTATCATCTCTTCAGAACTGTAATTTCCTAAGAATGACCATGTGCCCCTTCTCCTGATGCAACTGGTGCTAGCAGCTCTCAGGTAGGACAGTAGGCTAGATCTTTCACTGGTTTCGTCTGTTATGGCAGCCCCTGGGTGTCAGTGCTCCCTGTAGGCTGAGCACTTCTTTGGGGGGGGCCACCCAGGAGAGATTCAAATGCCACCCAGCTGATTGGCACAATGTCCACGGCGCTCACAGCCGGCAGCATGGGTTTCCACTGGTCGTGCACATACCTCAGCGCATATAAAATTTATTCTGCACGTGCATGGAAAAAGAGTTAGAGGGAACTTTGCTGCATGTCCAAAATTATTAAACCCTTTAGGTATAGTAGAGGAGACTAGCCACAGTGGATACTAGTCACTGATGTTTAACAGGCTTTTCTTAAATAAATAAATAAATAAATAAATAAATCACTTATTTGTTTATACTTCTTGGAGGCAGACCTGAATTCCAGTATCATGACTTTAAGGCTCACAGGAAAGCTTATGTGACTGGAGTATTTCCATTCTGGACTGCATAGGGCAGAAGAAAGAAAAAAGGTAAGAGGCCACAATTCAGCTCCACATTTAAGTACATGCTTATCTTTAGGCACATGCAAATGGGACTTCAGCATATCCTTAAAAGTTAAGCACATGTTTATGTGCTTTTCAGAACAGCAAGGGTCTTAGGGATTTGCTTAAAGTTAAACAGACTCTTCAGAGCTTTGTTGGAGGCCTTAATCACCAGTGACAAGTGTTTTAACAGTGTCTTAAGTGGTCGTACATATGCTTTGATTTTGAGAGAGCGCTGTCCATTTCTCATATTAAGAGACTGAGCATGGTCTGATCAGTCAATAGCTCTCCACTTTCAAGTCAGCCCTTTTCAAAGCTAACATGCTTTAATAGGCTTAAATTCTGGAAGGAAGGAAGAGCTGGTGTTGGGAAAGAAAGAACCGTCTGAAACAGTCAGGCTTTTTTTTCGGGGGGGGGGGGGGGGGGGGGGGG
>JANRFK010000961.1:13621157-13639251 GCA_030068395.1 Apalone spinifera | reverse complement strand
GGGGGCATGAGGCTACCCATCCCCCCCCCCATCAATTCTCCCCCTCCCACCCCAAGGTTTGCTGCTATTTTTGTTTTTTGGCCCCGGTCAGTTCCTTTTTTTGGCTCAACAAGTTTTGCTGCTGTTTTCTTTTGGGGGATGGGGGGGTGGAGGCATGAGGGTTTCTCAAAAATCAGAAAGGGGACACTATGCCGAAAAGTTTGGGAACCACTGATCTAGAGGAAGAACATCAGACTCTTCAACTGTGAGCAAGTGGAAATTACAGACAAGCCGCAGGATTCAGGTGAACCTAGGATGATCGGTAACGGCGCACGGGAGAACTAGCACCCGAGGAGCTTCCTCCGTGCCCATCTCCTCTCAGTGTGTGCCAAGGCAGCCACCCATGTGACTTGTCAGGTGCGGAGTGGTCATGGAGGAAAAGAAAATCTCTTGTCCTTGTTGGAAAGAGGGGGGGGGAGTTACTTCTCCCCCATTTTAGGGCCAGGTGTTCTCTTTCCCACATGGCTCTATGACCCTGTTCTCCATGCCCCTGCCTGGCTCTATCCTGCAGCAGAAGGAGATTGATTAAGTTCTTGAGCTCGAGCCAGCAGAGTATAGATGGGAAAGATTAGGCGTACATCCAAGGAGTAAGTGCCTACTTACAAGAGAGTTCATACACACTCTCGGAGCTGGACTGCATCACAGCGGTTCTCTGACGTCCACACTGCAGACCACTTTAAGACAGAGGACGAAACTTCCCTGCATTCGCCCCCCGCTTCTGACACACCAGTCTAGTCTGTGCGTCACTAGAAAGAGCCCCATGGCCCGCTAACGGCACAGGAACCACAGCTAGCAAGGCACAGCATACACGTAACAATACTCCCTGGACTCGCTCACGAGGGCTTAGTGAGGCTTTGCTGTCTGACGCATGAAAAGTATGTTGAGCAAGTTTCTACATGTAAGCATAGTCATAGATTTTTCAAGGAAGCTTTTGGGAGAAATGAGCATCTTGTGACCATTGTACTTCAGTGGGAGATGGACACCAAAACCCCATTCAAGGACTCTGATGACCCTCCTACTGGATTCTAGCTTCATCACACCCCACAGAGGCAGGCATGTAGTTTTTCAGATGGGGAATTTTGACAGAGGGGAGATACACTTGTCCAAGGTCACATTAGAGACAGAATTGGGAACTGAACCTGTGTCTCTTGCTTCAATACCCCAGCCCCTAGACCATCCCTCCAAGCCTGAGGCCCTCTTTGAGACTCTCAGCTATAAATACTTACTATCATCATTTGTTTATTACTAGTGCTTCTGGTATTGAACTCCTGAGCCTTCCTCAAGGTTTTCCCATCACGAATTATGTTTCTGAAATGCCAATTTTAGTTTTCATGAGCCCAAAGAGAAACCTTTCCTGAAACCTCTGCCACAGAACCAAAAGCAAGGGGAGGAATTTGCTGAACCACCGGCCTCAGATGTTTTCTGTTTAATTAGCAGAGTCTTTAACAACTCTTTTAATGAGCTGCAAGTCTGGATATGTCCTTCAGAGAGTCATCAAATGCAAAGCCATTTGAACAGAGACTGTCTCCTCACCTGGTTGGTGGGACCACAGGACAGATAAAAAAAAACACTACAGGCAGATAGATGGACTGAAATGTTGTTTTTAAAAAACCCAGCAACTTTATTGTTCAGCTTTGCCCTCAGGTATTTGGTATCATTTATACGATGAACACTACCTTAAACCCAAGTGAGGGAGCCTGGGTCCTATTTGAGACTCTGCTACTTCTAGATATTAAAGATACTCAGCACACCTCTGTGGTCTCCTGTCTGCCTTTGGACAAGCCACTTCCCCTGTCTCTTCCCCCCTCCCACCTTCACAGCTGCTTAGATGGTAAATACTGTATGTGTTCAGCACATGGCAAAGTGAGGCTCCGATCTCAGCTGGGTGCCAAGACAGTAAAACAAGACAAATAATAATAAATCAGAAATAATCTTCATGGCATGATAACTAACATGCTACTGCAGCTTTATACGCTAGCAAAGATATTGGGAGACAGTCTTACTGAAGAGTCATTCAGCCGTAACCACCCTGTATCCAAGTTCTTGATTCTCACAGCCTAATATGTGAATTGTCAGGGATTTTTCACAGTGCACAAGAACCAAGGATGAATTTAATTGGATTTGGTACGAGAAGTGACCTCACGTTCCCATGGTCTGAGGGAAGGGACCCACCAGACAGCCAGCCAAGCCTGGTTCTCGCTAAGTGGGCCCTGGGGAGGATGGGCGAGGCAGGCAGCAAGGCCTGGGCTGCTCATATTTTACTGTTGAGAGCCAACAGAGTTACTTCTCCAAGCTGGTCAGGGAGACGGCCATTGGTAGGAGGACTCCGTTGTGCAGAACAACAGGCAATATATTTTAAATATTGAACAAGTCGCTGCTGCAGAAACAATATACACAGAGGCCTGGCCCTGAGCCATGCCAGGGTCACGGCCACCTTTCTACCACAGAGTAAGCCATTTTTTTTTTAAACACACTGACAATCCTTGAACATCTCTGCGCTAGGGATGTTCAATATCAGTTAATCGAATAGTGGATTTACCTCATGAATTCTTATCGGTTACTCGACTCTTCTATAGTCCCTGGGGGAGGGGCCGGAAGCCCCAGTCCCGAGGAGCCCCCTGCCCCTCTGCCTCAGGTGCCAGGCAGGAGCTGGTCCGCGACGGGAGCCAGTTAAAAAAAAAAAAAAAAAAAATCAGCTCCCTTTGCGGACCGGCTGCCTGTGACCCTGCGCTGTTGCCTCTGACAGTTTGTCTGGCTCCTGCCCGCCTGGCTCCTAATACACTTTAAATGCAGAGCCGCAGTGGGGGTAGGTCCTGGACCCAGCACAAACCGGGACTGAGCCAGGCTGCTGGCCAGCCTGCTAAAAATTTACTGGCAGGTGGGGGAGAGGGGAATGCGTGTAGTCGATAGCATTAACCGATAAGCTTATCTTCCGGTCCTGGGTCCCTCTCAGCTGCTGGCCTTGCCACCAAGCCCCACATGCAGGGTCCCACCCAGCTCCCAAGCCAGGGGTCCTGGCCACTGGCCCCAGCTCCAAGGGGCAGGGACAAAAGTTTGGGGGATGGGGTGCAGCAAAGCACCCCTCCTCCAAAAATTGTTCCCACGGCTCTGTACACAGCTGTCATTCCAGGACTCCAAAATGAGATTAAGTGGAAAGAGTTCCTCTGCTCGTTTCTGTAGTAAAATAACTCCTGAACAAAAGCCAAACACGACACAGAACAGCCACGTGCGCAAGGGGGAGAGGTTGGAAGTGAAACAAACCAGCGTACGATTGTTTCAGGGTGGAGGCAACACATGTTCCACTGCTGACAAAGCTCATGAAATTTGCGGGGGTGGGGGGGGGGTGGGGAGACTTTCTCTCCTTGGCACTAAGCTTGCAGTCCCACGGTACTCTCCACCCATCTCGCCTTTGATTTCCCCTGCCCTGGTTAGCATTAATATTGAATAAAATGATCGCATCTGTTCTTCCTGACATTCAAGCCAAGCAATTTCAGCTCCCGTCAGTCATGAGGAAGAGGAACAAGGGGGGGGATGGAGGAGCTAAATCAGTGGTTTTCAAAACTCCAACTCCTTTTCCATTTGCACTGAAAAACAAGAGCCAAAAATGCTGTAGTATCTGGGCATGCTCCTCTCCATTCATGGGCTTTGATATTAAAGCGAAGACCTGTGCATTCTCCCTGAGGTCCCCTCTCCACTGTGCATTTCCATTTCAACAAAGGACACGTCACAATAGGAGGCCAGGCACATAACGAAGATCCTAAACTCTCTGGGACATGGAGAGCCCACAGAAGTCTTCCCAAGCTATGTGCGTGTCTGTCTGTCTGTCACTGGCCTGCCTGAAATAAATAAATAAATCCCAGGGCTGTGACTCAAAGACAAAACAGCTTTCCTTCAGGAACAAGAGCAAGAAGGCAGGTAATTTATCAAACATGACTTAAAATAGTCTCTTTTTTTATAGCATGTGCGTGCTGTCTGCTTTTTGATTGTTTCTTCTTCTTTTCTTCTCTCTTGTTTTCCCGCCACTGATTGACAGCCCCCTGCTAATAAATTCTCTCAGCTGGCAGGTGTTTTTTGTAGCGTGTCATTGCTAGCGCTGCAGAGTGCAGGATGCAGGAGGAGATGGGCTCTTTGTAAATCCTCTGCCTTGCCTTGACTTCCTTCCCCACCCACACCCCTGTGGAACGATGGCTCCAAGGGAAGCTGTTGGGGAAATGCAGACATGCAACAACAAGATCATAAGAACGGCCGTACTGGGTCAGACCAAAGGTCCATCTAGCCCAGTAGCCTGTCTGCCGACTGCGGCCAGCACCAGGTGCCCCGGAGGGGGTGGACCAAAGACAATGATCTAGCGATTTGTCTCGTGCCATCCGTCTCCAGCCTCTGACAAACAGAGGCCAGGGACACCATTCCTACCCTCTGGCTAATAGCCTTTTATGGACCTAACCTCTATGAATGTCTCTAGCTTCTCTTTAAACTCGGTTATAGTTCTAGCCTTCACAGCCTCCTCTGGCAAGGAGTTCCACAGGTTGACTATGCGCTGTGTGAAGAAGAACTTTTGCTTATTAGTTTTCAACTTGCTACCCATTAATTAAACCATGATCCCAGGGTTACATTAGGGGACCAGAGTTACTGTACTCCAACGCCTCCACTATCCCATCATCCTCTGTTGGCATCGGGGCATTGCACTATTCAGTCTGCTCCACAGCCTGGACTTGCTCACTCAGCGTGGTGGCAGACAACGATACTTCGGGGAGGTGCCCTTCTTCAGACCCTGGGCATTGCCACGCTTAGAACTATAATGGTGGGTGTGCTGGAGATTCCCCCGCCCCCGCCGTGCATGAGCTATTCATGCTTCGAGCGTTGCATACAATCTTTAGCACACCCATGGGAACTGGGCTCAAAGATCAATTTAAAATCACAACCGATCTAAGACTCCAGTGTCATCTATTCTGCAGGCAAACAGCAATACCTTTTCAGTCTTGGGATCTTAATAAAAATCTTCCTCAGTGGTTCTAGCAGAGAAGAAAAAAAAAAAAAAAAAGGTTTGGAATTAGCCCAGTATTTCAGTAACAGCAGTTTGCAGAGACACTTTGTTTTCATGTTTACTTGGTTCCCTGAAATTAGAAGTGAAAAGCAGAGCACAGGAAAGGAGATGCTCCTCCAGTTGCAATTATCTCCCTTTCCTTAGGGGTTTCTCCAACCAAAGCAGTTTGGTATTACAAGCAAGACACATCAAATGGCCTGAGTCTTCTTTCGTTTTTCATCTGCTGGGTTCTGTTGCAGCAACAACCTGAGCAAGCAGGCAGAAGATTTTCTGGCAGGAGAACTAGCTGCAAGTCTGTGCAGGGTGTGCTTTCTGGATTAAGGTGTCTGAGAGCAGAAAGTTTGAGTGATGGAGTGGAAATGCAGAATGGGCAGTAGAGACCTTTGGGGGGACTCGTTCTCCGAGCTGGAAGGAGGGACCAATGGCAAAGGAGCTAGCCAGGGGATAGCGGTTCACTTCCTTTTCTCTGGAAAAGGTCCAAAGAAGAGCAAGAAGAATGATTAAAGGTCTCGAGAACATGAGCTATGAAGGAAGACTGAAAGAACTGGGCTTGTTTAGTTTGGAAAGGAGAAGACAGAGGGGACATGAGAGCAGTTTTCAGGTATCTAGAAGGGTGTCACAAGGAGGAGAGAAAAATTATTCTCCTTGGCCTCTGATGATTGGACAAGCAGCAAGGGGCTTAATTTGCAGCAAAGGAGCTTTAGGTTGGACATTAGGAAAAACTTCCTACCTGTCAGGGTGGTTAAACACTGGAATAAGTTGCCCAGGGAGATTGTGGAATCTCCATCTCTGGAGATATTTAGGAGCAGGTTAGATAGACACCTGTCAGGGATGGTCTAGATGGTGCTTGGTTCTGCTATGAGGGCAGGGGACTGGACTTGATGACCTCTCGAGGTCCCTTCCACTTCTAGTGTTCTATGATTCTCTGCCACAAGCTTTCCGTGAGATCGTTGGACAAGTTACTTAAGCTATGTCTGCACTGCAGCTGGGAGATGTAATTCACAGCTAAGGGTCTTAACTGGGTTGGATGACCGAGTGAGTTGGCCTCACCTGCTTACGTGCTTTTGGAAGCTGCACTCGGCTCCTATCTGCATCTTTAGATGCCTAAATACCTTTGACAATCTGGCCTTTTGCCTCAGTTTTCCCTCTCTCAAAATGGGGCGAAAAAGATTTCCTTCCTCACAGCTGCGTGGTGCAGATAGCTACACTAGAGGTTGCCAGTGCTCCAGGACAAACAGGGCTAGCAACAAGTGAAAGGTCTCCTTTGATTTCAGTGGCGCATGGGGCCAGTATGACTTTAAGGAGCTATGCCCTTTACGCAGTCTGAGGATCTAGCCCTGAATGCTTATCCAAAAGCTTCTAGCTCAGCCAAAAAAAGAGACAGGAAATAGCGCAGGAAAATGATCTTTTACGGTGGTAGAAAGTGCTGCAAATAAGCAGTAATGATGAGGATGGGTTGGCTACTGCTTGCCTCATCAGGGAAGCAAATCACGAGAACAGCCCATCGGGCTGCATGTTAACATTTCGGATCCCAGTCCTAGCTATGCTCTGGAAGCACGGAAGCCTCTGGCTTCTGGAAAACGCAGCAGAGGGAGGTGGGATTGTCAGCTGAAGTTCAGAAGAGGGTGGGTCCGGCTCTTGCATGAAGAGTCAAATCAGCTCTTGTTTCCCTCATACTCTCCTTTGCATTGGTGTGGTGTCTGCAGTGCTCTAGATCAGTGTCTCTCAGCCAGTGGTACGAGTCCCCTTAGGGGTACTCGAGAGAAGTCGGGGGGCGGGGGGGAGGAGGGATACATCAACACAACTGCAATTTGGAGAAAACTGAATTTTTGCTTTAAGTTTTACAGTGCTTCATAATTTTTGTACTTTTTGCACCCAAAAATTTCATCACCTGCCCGGCTACGATGAAGTTGTTTAAACAAATGTGTTGCAACGGTAGAAAAAAAAAATGGTGTGTCTGAAAACTGTAGGTACTGGGGGTACTTCTAATTTTTTTTTTTGGAGGGGTATTTTTTTTAATTTTTTTTTAAATAAAGGTTGAGAAACACTGCTCTAGATTGGCACTTTATGCCCTGGAGAAACTGCAGGATGAAACCTCAGCCTCTCCATGCATCCCAAATGTAATCAGAATCCTGCTTTGCACCAATCAGACCCCGTGGCCTCCACAGCCGCTAATCAGCCTGACTAGCGAACGCTTGCTTGTGAGGTCTCACACGGGGCTGTGTGATTTCTCGTTCTCCTGAACGAGCTCCAGGAGCTTGCTGCTTCCAGAGGGGGCAGTTTTGCCAAGGCAGCGTCTTTCCTGCGATCTTGGTACTAAGAGGTGGCCTAAGGCGCAAGGCGAAGAACAGGGCAGTCCTGAGGCAGATGCAGAACAGGCAGATGAGGAACCACTGTGCCCCGAATTTAGAAGTGTCCTGTGCTGCATATGCCTAGTGCTGGCCTCTTCTCCATCAAACCCCCCCAGGATCCCTGCCTCCATCCCCCGCCCACTTTCTCTGCTTCTTGCCTGCAGCTCTGGCAGGCTGCACTTCTCCTTCCAGCTACTCTCGGCCCACCTCCCGGTCTTGTTCCTGGCCCCTGCTGCCCCAAATGTAGCCTCTTAGCCCCGCAGAGCTGCTGCCACTTCCCACCCTCCCCCCATGGGGGAGGGGGGCTGCAGATGCTTGGGCTGCATAAGAACAACTGTGGCAAAAAGCCTCACTGATAAAGACATCTATTTCCTCAACACATGCACCCAGCATCTTCCAATGCCTGCAAGAGAGGAGCTTCAGGATGAAGGACAACTGGCACAGAGAAAACACAGCATCCGCTCCCAAATCATTCACAGCTCCCTTCCATTGGCCAGTCCAACCAACGCAGGCCCCAAATGGGGCTAGATGGCTGTCTTTCTCCATACGCTAGTGACCTTGACCCTTTCATGGCCATCTGCTGCCCCTTCGCATCCCCACATGTGCTCTGGAATTGCTTGCACCAGCTGTAGCAGTGTTTCAAGGGAGCTATCAGCTGTAGCTGTGTTTCAAGGGAGCGACTGCAATTGGCAACCCAGAGGATTCTTCTGCAGGACATCTGAGGCCCAAAGAAGCCTTATATTCCTGGCTGAATAGAAACAGGGTCTTCCTTCACGGATGGGGACTAGCTGGGAAGAGGTTTTGCAGATGCAGAAGAACAAGATGCACTAGTCAATTGCTGAGTTATCTAGGCAGTCCTAATAATTTTCACTTGTCCATGGGTAGCCAGGACACCAGTTTACCCTATATAGTAGATTGTCTTTTAATAGCCTGGACCGCTTGAAATTCCTAGATTGGACGGGTTTGTTTTTTTGTGGTGTTTTTTGTACAGGCATTAGAGGCCAATTGTTGGTTCCACTTGTGAAGAAGTGAGCCTGAAGTAATATTAAGCTCCCAGCAAGAACCCCATGATGACAGGAGAAAACCCACAGAGTCCGGCCTGGCACATGAACATAAACTTGGAGTAACTTTCAGAGGCAGAGTTGAAAGCTTAAATATCTAACAGCAGCCAGGCCTCCTTTCTTCAGAGGGCCAGGGATGACAGCTGTAACTCCTGCAAAGTTTTCCATGTGCTGGGAAGACACTGCTTGAAATCATTCATAATTTAAAATGCAGTATCAATACAAAGATGCCAGGCTGAGAGAATTTGGTGCATTTCCAGGCACAGTTGGAAGGATCTTCCCTGCTCACAGTCTTGCATTTGAACAGGGTGAACTGAAAAACAATTCCAGCAGGGTTGGAAAACAAAATGCCCCTTTAATGCAGTCAGTGTGGACTGTGTTTCAGTTGTAACGTTGGTGTGGGCTCCTAGCACAGCAGCAATGCCGATGCAAAGCTGATATTTATACAAGATGAGGGGTGGTCTCTAAGCAAAGATCTGATTGATCCATGTAAAGACAGGCAAGAAATTCATTTGCAACAGCCACTCGCTCCATGGGGAGCTGACAAGTGAGAGGAAACCTGGACTGAACCAAATGCAAGATGAGTCCAGCCTTTCTCTCAATATGAGAGAGCACCTAACTGGAATCGAGCGCTAGACCAGCTCTTTTGAGACAGGTTTCAAAAGCTGGACTGAACTTACTGTAAATATGGATTGGACTCTGTCTGATTATCATGCAAAACCTGCTAAGGATTGAGTGTGACTGGACTGGACTCAAGACACAAGTGGGGGGTGGATGGGAAGGAGTCGGTATATGTCTATAGCTCTAACAAGTACCACCCATCCAATAAGGGAGGCTGCATTTATTTCCTTACCCCTTTGTTCTGATTGGCCAAGTCCCCATGCTAAATTTAGCTTCTTCTTTGCTTTAAGACTCAATTCTGTTGCGAGTGTGGGAGGCAAAACAGGAATAAATAGTTCTGCAGTGTCTTCATTGCAGCCCTGAGCTAGTGCATAAATAAGAACTAATACACATATCAAGTGGCTCTGATTACAGCTGGCACAGTGCACGGTAACAGAATTTCTCTGACAAGCATACAAGGGATAGGGAATTTTAATATTGTCTTCCCCTACAAGTAATTTCCAATGTTTATGCTCTGTGGAGCTCCTTACGAGTGCCAGAGCAGAACAAATGTCAGTTTTAATGGACTTGCTAAATCATAAAAACCACTTGCAAAATTGCATCTGATTAAAACATGAAAACGTTCCATTATTCACACGAGTATTTCCGGCAGTTCACAACAGTAGCAGTGGTGTTTGCAAGAACCAAGATCTTGGCCTAGAGATTTTACCTCCGTAACGAAGTAGTTACATTACATACCCTAGCTATGTACAGTCACACGTGCATTTTCCCCGGGAGACAGAAGAAAGTTTGGAATTCGTCTTTGCATCATTAATTCATACAGCCACACATAACAATATGGGACAAAATATGCAATTACAAGCTACATCTAGGCAATGTGCAATGTCACCGACAACATTAAGATACCTCAGAGGCAGATCTGTTTGGGGGAGGGCCAGCTATGGAAAAAGCCTAAATACTTTGGAAACCAAGAGGCTGTCGCTAATTAGGAGAGACCATCCTGTCTTTATCTCCGTTTGAACCCGCACACGCTAGCCAAACTCGCCTCCTACTCCAGCTGGAGCGGGGGGAAAAAAAAAAAAAAACTAAAGGCAAATCTTTTCCATATGTGCAAAATAAATGTGGCAAAAGCATACACTTACGCAGAAGGACTGGCCTAGGGAATAACAGCACTGTAACAGAGACTACCCCTCAATTGGAGGGTATTCTGCCACTTACGGAGCAGGTTTTGGAAGCTTAGTTCTAACTGTGCTCTCTAGATGGTGGTGCAGAGCAATTATGCTTTGATTAACTGAAAAATCTAACCCTGGGTAATAGCACATTCTGCAAGGTGCCAGAGTTGCACAGCTGGACACGCAGCAGCTTAAAAAAACCGAACAAAAAACCAAAAAACAAAAACAGTCAAAGCTCCTTCTAACAGTGCAACAGACGCCTAACGCTGGTTTAGTTTTCTGGGTTAAATTCCGACCTCTACCAGAGTCTCCCTGGGTGACTTTGGGCAAGCTGATTATCTCGTTGCCTTGCTTTCCCATCTGTAAAATGGGATGACAGTTTTCTTCTTTCATCCATGGTTTTTCCTATTTATTTTGTAAGCTCTTTGGGGCAAGGGCTGTCTCAAACTGCATTTGCAGAATGCCTAGCACAAAAAGGCTGCCATTTTGGTTTGGGGCCTTCTAGAAATAGCTGTTTTAAACAAGCATCGTGTTTGCTTATCTTAGATCTAAGTATATACAAAGTCCTGAGTTTAATGCAGTTACAAAATTTTAGTTCATACACTTCAAAGGCCTGGGCATCTCTTTGGTACAATCTCAGACAACTCCCTAGAAGAAAGTCTGTCTGATTAGTCCATTTAACTTTTTTTTTTAAATCCCGATCCACTCTGCTGTGTACTTCCCATGTGAACAAACAATAAATGATCATGAGAATACTTAGCTAATCAGGGAAAGGTGCTTTGAGCTATTTAGATTAAATGATAGATAACAAAATCCAAGATAGGGGACATTAGCTGCAAGGAATACAAATGCAAATATATAATTAGGAATTGCAGAAAATTAATAAGGGAAGGAAAGGGACAAGAGAAAATTATGGCCAGCAGAGTTAAGGACAATAAGGAGGAGTTTTAATATATAAGGAATAAAAAGAATCCTGGCACTGGTATTTGTCTATTACGAAATGGAAATTGTACAACAATAATAATGCAGAAGAGATAGAAACATTCAACAGATGTTTCTTTTTTGCCCCCAGCCCTGCCCCTTCCACCAGAGGCCCCACTCCTTCAGGGAGGGGGGAGCCAGCCCCTTTCACCTTGCCCAGGGGCCCGGCATGGCTGTCGACTCCCCTGGATGGGGAACTCTATTCTGGGAAGCAATGACTCTAAAAAAGATTTGAGAGTCTTGGTGGATAATCAGCTCAACCCAAGCTCCAAGGCCAGGTCTGCACCAAAGGGAAAGGGCAGTCAAGATACGCAACTCCAGCTACATTACTTATACAACTGCTCCTGTCCGCTTCACTTACTCCTTGCAAGAGCACGAGTACCGGCTGCCAACGGAGATGCCCTCTGAGTTTGATTTAGAGGGTCTTAACAAGACCCTCTAAATTGAATTCTAGAAGATCAGCAGCATCAATCTTCTCCAGAGAGAAGACATGGTCTCAGTGTGATGCTGTGTCCAAAAGAGCTAATGCAACCCGGGATGCATAAATAAAGGAATCTCAGTAGGAGTACAGAGGATTTGTACATTATATTTGGTACTGGTGCGATCATTGCTGGAATACGGTGTCCAGTTCAAGCACCCATAATTCAAGAAGAGGGTGTTGATAAATTGGAGAGGGTTCATAGAAGAGCCAACAGAATGATTAAGGAATAGAAAAAAACATGTTATAGTGATAACAGAGACCAAGAAGTTCAATCTAATCTTAAAGAGAAGGTTGAGAGAAGAGTCAGTGGCTCAAGCTTGAAACTAGACAAATTCAGACTGGAAGTAGAGCATACATTTTTAGTAAGATACTTCTAGAATCTGTTAGTATCTGCAAGGGGAACCAATATTATAGACTCTTCAGCTAAGCGGCGAAAGTTAGAACACAATCCAATCAATGGAAGCTGATAAATAGACTGGAAATTAGGCATTGAGACAATTTACCAGGTGTCATGGTGGATTCTCCATCACTGACCATTTTAAAATCAAGATTAGACTCCCCTCCCCCTAACAGGTCTGCTTTAGGAATTATTTTCGGGGAGCTGGACAGCCAATATTATGCAGAAGATCAGATTAGACAATCTATACAACTGTCTCATCAAGGCTTCCTTGTAGTTTTCCCTCCCCTCCATGACTCTCCCTGTGGCAAACAGGAGTTTTCAGAATGCCAGCGGGATGTTGAAGTTCAACTAGGTAAATTCCCTTTTATGCTTCTGTGCAGTTCTCATGCAAAGGCTAATAGCTCCTGATGTGTTCAGCAACCTCAGCATTTCTCCCTGATCTCAGTTCGACGAGCCGTCTCTCTTGCCGTGAACACATTTTCATCTCACTAGCCTCTCTTTCCAGCTCCCCTCCCCCCGCATCGGTTTGTATCAACACAGCCTCAGGTGAAGAACTGCTTGAAAGCAGTGTAAAATGTCAGACAGAGGTTCTTGCTTAGCCAAAAGGATAATAGTCAGCGTTCCATTAAAAGGCTAGAAAAAAAATTGATCTGTGGCCCAGATCCATAGCTGGCGTAAACTGTCAACGCTCCACGTCCTCCAGCACAGCTGTGCCAATTTATACCAGCTGAAGAGTTTACCTGGTGCATTAGGACACTTCTGTTCTCTTTAGAAAGCACCAATCATTTGCTTGAGAAACCTATACAACAGCGCTGCACCCATCCACATTAGTTTCCCCGATGGGGAAACTGAGGCACCGTGTGTTTCGGACTTGCCCAAGTTCACACAGCAGATCAATGGCAGAAACAGGGTGGGATACAATATAGGTCTCCCAATTCCCACACCTGTGCTCTTACCATTAGGACATGGATGCTACCTATGTCACCAATCAATATCTAACCTAACCTACTGTGTTGAGGGAGTCCCAGACAATTCAGTGTCTTGCGTTCTAAAGAGGACTATCTGGCAGTATTTTGGAGGAATTTTAGGGAGATCCCTCCATTTAATAGTACTTTTGTCCTCTGTATGCCCATATCCCTGCCTAAAAGAGTGCAAGAGAAGGGTGGACTTGTCCCTAGACTATAGCTTATACCAGTGGTCCCCAACCTTTTGGGGCTGTCAGGCGACCGGGGGCGGGGCCACTCACGCGCTGGGCACGGGGGGGCGGGGCTGCGCATGCTCCCGGGGGCAGGGCCCCACACGCACCCGGAGCAGGACCACCCCATATGCCACATGCCCGGTGCTGGCGCCACCCACGCGCCGCACTCTTGGGGCCAGCGCCGCTCTTGTGCCACACACCCTGGGGTGAGGCTGCTCATATGCCACTCGCCCGGGGCTGGCGCTGCTCCTGTGCCACACGCCCAGGGGCGGGACCGCCCATACGCCATGCGCCCGGGGCCGGAACAGCCCATGTGCTGCATGCCTGGGGCCGGCGCCACTCCTGTGCCACATGCCTGGGGCCGGCCTCACCCATATGCCATGCACCCGGGGGCGGAGCCGCCCATACGTTGCGCGCCCAGGGGCTGGCTCCACCCATGCGCTATGCGCCTGGGGGCAGGGCCAGCCCCGATCACTCAGCGTGCGCACAGAAATGGCCCGGCGGGCACCGCGTTGGGGACCACTGGCTTATACTCTTGGGAACTGTAGTTGCCTAAACTGTTTGATGGGGAAAGTATCTATTGCATTGCTAAGTCTGAGCCTTATAATGAACAACAGTGGCGTTAGCCAGTGCAGGGAGTAACGGGGGTTGAAGTAGCTAGCTCTGAGTTTACTTTCCTCTTTGTGGGAAAAGCTAGAACACCAACATCTGTTGAGTTACCCAGAGCATTGAAGAGTTCTTGCTCTGTTGCTGACATAGGTTTGCTTCATGAGGATTAATACATGAACACTTCGAGTCCCTGCTTCTTAAATCCACCGGTCCCAACTCTTCATCTGGCTCCAGTTGCTCATACTCAGAGGCTACGGCTACCCGACAAGGTTTTTGCGCAAAAACCTGCGGAGCATCCACACCTCAAGAGCGCTTTTGCGCGAGTAAATCAACAGTAAAACGACAGAGCAGAGGGCTTTTTGTGGTGTAGGTAAGCCTCCTTCTACGAGGCATAACTCCTTTTTGTGCTACAGCTCTTGCGCAAAAAGTCACATGTGGACGCTCTGCAGGGGTTTCTTGCGCAAAAAACTCTTAGAGCATAAGAATGGCCGTACCGGGTCAGACCAAAGGTCCATCTAGCCCAGTATCCTGTCTGCTGACAGTGGCCGGCACCAGGTGCCCCGGAGGGGGTGGACCGAAAACAATGATCAAGCAATTTGTCTCCTGCCATCCCTCTCCAGCCTCTGACAAACAGAGGCCAAGGACACCATTTCATCCCCTGGCTAATAGCCTTTTATGGACCTAACCGCCATGAAATTATCTAGCTTCTCTTTAAACTCTATTATAGTCCTAGCCTTCACAGCCTCCTCTGGCAAGGAGTTCCACAGGTTGACTACACGCTGTGTGAAGAACTTTCTTTTATTAGTTTTAAACCTGCTACCCATTAGTCTTCTGCAAAAGACTTCTTGCACAAAAACCCTGCAGTGTAGACATAGCCTGATGGGTGCATACTATCTTCGGCACACCCATGGGAAAGGGGTTCACAGATCCATTTAATCACAATGGATCTAAGACTGTTGGTGTAAGTAAAACAAAAGCATTTGAGCGACCGAACTGGCTTGCAGCCATGCACTCGCAGTAGTTTCTCTGTGCCCCCACGGGACTCAGGGCAAGTAAAAGGAGAAGGAGAAATCCAGTAATAGGATAGACTGTCAGGTCCATGAAGTCTGAAGCAAGGGGGACCGGGGGAGGGAAGGGCTTGAGAACTATGGCGGCACATTTGATTGAAGAATTACCATAATTCTCTCTCTCTCATGGCAGTTTTCAATTCAAGGTAAATCACTGCCAGCACTCCCCTTTGACAGCTAGGGACACTGACGAAGAACAAGAGGAAGTGAAGCTCAAGGTTACGTAGAAAGGCAGAGAAGAGCCAGGGATAGACCCAGGTCGCTAATTAAAGGGACTATGTACGTATTCATCTCCGCCATGTGTCCTCTCAAGTCTTTTCCTTTACAGCCCTCTTGCTGGGCAGAGGGGAGAAGAGTAGATCAGGGCCTGGAGGGATGGACTTTTCCCACAAAAAAAGAAAAACCACTCTGCTTAACTTCTTTGTGAAACCAGAACCTTTGTGCTTAAGAGTCAGACTGTGAGATTAAAAAGGACTTCCAGATCACCTAGTCTGATATCCTGCACATCACTCAATTACCCCTCACACAGAACTCCATAACCTGGATGGGACAGTGACAGCCCACAGAAGGCGACTAATCTATTGTGCAGCACAGGGAACCAGAGGTACCACCTGCACCAATGCAAAGACAAGGAGTTCATTGGATGATTTGCTCTCTCTTCCCCATTCCGAAGTAATGGCTCCATCATTTGAATAGGTGTCCTCAAACACCTTATTAGGAACGGCAGGCAAGTAACTGGTGCAGGAAGTTCTCCCATATCTTAGAACCTTGTCAGCATGTGGCTTTTGGAGGACGAGAGAACCCCATTCTTCATGTGGCTGTGGACTGCCGTGCATAAATATCCAGCCAGCCACGACCAAGAACTATGAGAAACTACAAAGAAGCGGTTATGATCACCAAATTCTCTGAATCAATATTACAGAGAGTAAATTCCCATCTTTGGCGAACAGCTTAGCCGACACATCTTAATCTTTATGGCTTATCCTGTCTCATTTGCAGACCTGGTGTGACAACATATCAAGGCACAGAAGCAGGGTACCATGCTGGCTTCCATCCCATGCTATCCCTTTGATGTGCAGAGAGGTCTCTAGATCCCACGGCTGTCAAATGAGCACCTTTTCCCAGCACTAATATACAAAATACATTTAAAAGACCCAATCTCTCATGCATGCAATGACCTTCCACTTTGGTCAACACCAGGGACTGAATTTGCAATCTCTGGAGCCAAGGGCACAAGCCTCTACATAGCTTGAGCTAAAGGATTAAAATAGGCCCAGCCGGCTGGCTGCTAATAGAAGACTTGTATCCTATGTTGCTTAGACGCGGAGGCAGATTTGTAATCGACATTGGGCACGGAGTTACTCATAGTTTACAGACATTGGACCAGATCCTCAGTTGATATAAACTGGCACCATTCCATTGATGACAGCAGAGCTATGCTGATTTACACCATCGGAGAATCTGGCCCATTATCTAGATGTATTTTAAGAAACTGGCTCTCACTTATTTGCAAAGCTTATAGCTACAGCTCCCGGGTAAGTACAGTGAATCATGGCATCATATATACACATTTTCAACTATTTAGATCTCATTTCCACCCCCACGCACACACACAGTGCCTTCTCGATGAGTTCAGGCGAACATTTGTTTCGGAGATCTCACTATTAAGATCACACACCACAGTGACAATGGAGCAGAATGCGAAGAGACATGATATCACACGCTGCAAAGACGGAAGGACAATTTGTACACCCCCCCCCCCCAGTAGAAAACACTTTGCTATGTAAGGATAACAGAGTTTCCAAATCAGTCGTCGTTTTCTACATCCTCCCTCTATCCTTCTCCATAGACCTTAAGGGGCAGGCATTAACCATCAACCTTCCAGGGTTTTTTTTTTAATTTTTGAGCTAGAAAACAAAAAGAAGAGTGCAAAACCAAATGATTCCTTTGTGAGGAAGAGCACCATGTGTATGCACTTCTCTAAGGGTAAGAGGAAGGATTGTCCAGGGATTAAGGAAACAACCTGAGGTTTGTGTTCAAGTCCCCTCAACTATGAGCTTCCTGTGTGGCTTGAAGTCAGTTAGGGTACGTTTACAGGGCAATTCGGCATCTTGTAGCGGTCCTGTGCCAGCTGAGTCAGGCTGGCAAGGCTCAGGCTTAGGAGCTGTTTAACTGCAGTGTAGACATCTGGGCTCAGACTACAGCTTGGGCTTTAGAACAGAGCACGGGCTTCAGGCCAAGCACCTATGCCACAAAACAACCCTGCGAACCCAACCCAGCCAACACTGGCTAGCCACAAGGTAGACCTGCCCTCTGAACCAGTAGTAGCATGGTGTGATCTACTCAAATACTATAGCCATAGAGGCCACATACAACCTTCAAGGACAGTAGCCTGCATAGAAATTAACCTCTCCAATGGCAACCTGATACAGCTGAAAGCTCCTAGAAACGTCAAGATTCAGCCCACAGAGAACATGGTCACTGTACCTAGATGCTACACAAACTATTCATTCCCCACTGCAGTCTGACACTGGGATTCCTCCATTCAAAATGGGTGCTGAAGAAAGCCCACAGTTTCTAACTGGAGTGTTCACTTTCCCCTTTGAATGGATGTCCTGCCTCACTTTGATACCAGATGCATATGGCAGATGCTCGAATGTCTCATAGGATCAGAGAACATGAGAACTGGAAGGGACCTCGAGAGGTCATCGAGTCCAGTCCCCTGCCCTCACGGCAGGACCAAGCACCATCTAGATCATCCCTGAGAGATGTCTCAACTGTGGAGGACTCTATAGATTCTTCACAAGCACTACGGGGAAATAGGCAGATATAATGGGAAAGTGCCAAGTTACAAATGATTACAAAAGGGGATAATTATTGTGTTCAATAGCGATATTTTTAGACGCAAACATTGTCACAAGACAGCTTATCGCTGCTTTCCTGAGCCCATTCATTGTTGGGATTCCAGGGTACACAGCAGGAAATGCATCCTTCTGAAGGTCTCGGGGGAGACACTTAGGGAGGCTAACGTAGGCATTCAAAGTTGCAAATGAAGCCCGGGATTTAAATA
>JANRFK010000961.1:13591147-13603794 GCA_030068395.1 Apalone spinifera | reverse complement strand
GAGACTATCTGAGACTACCTATTGACTCCATAGGTCAACCAAACCCCTTGAGCAAAGTAGGTGGTTCCAAAGGTGTATCCTTCCTTTGTGTTTTCCTTAATCTGAACCAAAGGCAATCTTCATTTTACAGCAAGGTTGGCTATTGGTGTGCGCAGACACATAACAGCAGAACTCAGCTGTGACTTTTCTGCTTTCAACCCGACTCTTTCAGACAGCTCCAGTGAAGCCTCCAAAAAGGCGAGATGTTTATAGATTTCCCAGCTAAGGGCTGCCACTGAGTTGCAAGGAAGTTCCAGCCTGTGGGTTTAGAAGCCTGTCCGAAAGATAACACCTTTGGAACCACCTACTTTGCTCAAGGGGTTTGGTTGACCTATGGAGTCTTGTGTCTCCAGGCCTTCAGTTTAAGTCCAGCCCCAAAGTTGTAACCATTTAAAAGATGATCGGGGCGTTTGCTATAGGATTCGGTTGGTTTGGTCCAGTTCCTGCTGGACAAGAGTCTACAAATGGAAGACCTACCACCACAACGGGTGACCGGAGAGGATAGGTTAAGGACTGTGGGAATCATAGAATCCCAGGGCTGGAAGAGACCTCAGGAGTCATCGAGTCCAACCCCCTGCCCAAAGCAGGATCAACCCCAACTAAATCATCCCAACCAGAACTTGGTCAAGTTGAGACTTAAAAACCTCTACGAATGGAGATTCCACCCCCTCAAGGGAACCCAGCCCAGTGCTTCACCACCCTCCTAGGAAAATAGTTTTTCTTAATATCCAGCCAAGACCTCCCCCAATTTAACTTAAGATCATTGCTCCTCATTCTGCCACCGTCACCACTGAGAACAGCCTCTCTCCATCCTCTCTGGAACCTCCCTTCAGGAAGTTGAAGGCTGCTATCAAATCCCCCCTCACTCTTCTCTTCTGCAGACTAAACAAACCCAAATCTTTCAGCCTCTCCTCATAAGTCATGTGCTCCAGCCCCCTCATCATTTTGGTCGCCCTCCCCTGGACCCTCTCCAATGTGTCCACATCCTTTCTATACTGAAGGGCCCAGAACTGGACCCGTTACTTCGGATGAGGCCTCACCAGTGCCAAATAAAGGGGAAGGGAACCATGTCTGCCTGTCTTTCCTATAGGTGACCGTTCCAGGCCAGGATTCGGTTGCTTTAGGTTAGACGCGGAGGTTACACTGATTCTTTACTTCTTTTGCAGAGAAACAGATGACATTAGCGTCCAGAGCTGTCAATCCTACTCCCACAAGCACTAATGCTCAGACTATTAACAATATATTCTCTTTCTCCTTTCATTTCCTTGTCTCCACCATCCATGAGAAGAAAACGGTTGGAACAATGTAGCCTGAACCCTGCAGTAGAGCTTGGTTCAAACCTTTGCTTTTTAAAGAGATAGATCTGATTTCATGCAGTAGGTTTCTGGAGCAGAGAGACATGCTATAGCCTAGTGGTTAGGGCGCTGTCTGGGTCAGGCCTGCACAATTCGGAAAGCGGCGAGGGCCATATTGCTCCAAAGAAAACAGCTGTGGGCCGCAAGTAGGGATGCTCTTCCCAAAAATACCAAACACACAGCTAAAAATTTTTGTTGAGAAAAAAAAAAAAACCACCACGTGTCTCCACTCGGCCCCCCTGGCATTTGTCTCTCCGTCACCCTGCCCCTTGGTGTCTTCCCCTTTCTCCTGACCTGCCCCCCTCCCCTCAGCACAAGCCCCTTCCCCTCCCCTACCTGGCTTCTGCCTTTTTGAATCCGGCGGTTGCTGGCCACAACGTCATGCCAGCGTCCTGCCCTCTGGCTCGTGCCCTGCCTCCTCGCGCCGAAGCTGCACGCAGGCAGCCTGGCGGCGAGAATTGCCACACTTCCCCCTCCCCGGCGGCGCTCTGCTCCTCCGCCCGGCCAGCGGATCGGAAGGGGCCGCGCCACCTGTAGTTGTCACGGGCCGCACTGTGAGCCCCTATGGGCCACATGCGGCCCTCGGGCTCTATGTTGTGCAGGCCTGGTCTGGATATATGGAAAATGCATATTCAGGTCCCTGCCCTCCCTAATTTAAAATGATCAGCAATGAAAAATTCTGCTTGGACTCACGCATGCTAGGGACTTGCATGTGGGTCTCCTACACTTAGGCCTGTGATTCTGACTAGCAGGCTTTGTCCATTTGCAGGAAGCTGATGTTCAAGTCCTGGTGTGGCTTGATCTGGCATGATGAGGGCTAAGGCAGAGAAAGGATGTGAACTCAGGTTTCCCCCATCCCAGGACAGTCAGAAGATTTTAGTTTTGCTCCAATGCAAAACAAAAGTATGTTCTGACGCCACTAAGTTATTGCAAAACCGATGGGTCGCCCTCCGCTCGGTCGAGGCTGCAGTGCCATCAACACCTCGAGTCATTTCCTGGACCTGATTGGAATGCCCCGGCCACTCTGTAGAGTTTTCTCCCCCTAATGGAAAGTGGAATTGACTTTGAAAGACTCATTCATCAACGTCGGCGTTCCCTGCAGAACAGGACAAGGCACAGCAATTCTCCGGCTGGGAGACTAATGCCGGCCATTGAGTCGGCTCCTTGTCACACAAAGAAACACGGATCATAAAATATTAATGCTCATGTTTCCCATCTAAAATATGAGGGCAGCAAGTGTTGAGTGGGGGGCAGGAAGACACCAGCAGCGGCATGAAAGGTCGGGTGACTCTGACAAAGGAAAGAGGCAGTGCTGTCAGCTCACTCTGGATTAAAATTGCTGCTCAGATCCACCTGTCTAAAGATTTAGAAGGAAGCAGACCGGTTTATAGATCGCATCAGTGCCATGGCCGGAACCACTGGCATTACTGGCTGAAGGGGATCCACTCTTGGAGATGGTGAACACCATGACGGTTGTCCCACTTGGACCCAGACTGGAATTTTTCCAAAGTTTGGGTGTGTCCAGATCTGGAATTCTGGTTCGGACCCTCTTGTGCACCTACAAACCCCATTGACTTGACTATAACCAAGGGCCCTTTTGTTTCCGCTGCTTTTAAAATGCAAGAAGCTGTTTCATACCCAAGTAGGATCCGAGGCAGATGCAGGGCTGGTAAGTCACACAGTTCTGAGGGGAAGTCAGCTCTGAGCGCTTAGTGCAAATAAGGAGAAGTCTGTTTGGGTCTTCATGCGCATGTGAATCTGGCGAGAATCCCAGGTCAGCATTATCTTCGTCAGTCATGAGGCTGGGCTGGCTTTGTTTGCATATACCATAAATGGAAACAAGCAGAGGCCAAGTTCCTGAGCGCGATGGCAGCTTACAGGAACCACCGGTCAAATAGACTGTGAATTGTCTGCAATCAGACAGCTGCTAAATGTTGCATGCAGCAGACTCAAGCACAGATACTAGCTGGAGGACTGGTCTCACAAACGCTAATGACTGAGCATGATGCTAGCTGCCGGTCATGTCACTTCCACTCTGGGGTCCAGTCCACTGGGTCATGCCATTTCCCTGCATACCGCATGAGGGACCCAAAGTAAAAGTGGGGATTCAAACCCCCAAACACTAGAGACACTTCAGTTCCAAAACTAGATCCAGATCCAAATTTTGCAAATGGCCCCTATCACTAAAGGGGCACGTCTACGCTAGACCCTTAGCTCGAAATAAGTGACACAATTTGAACTACACAAATTTGCGTAGCTTATTTCGAGATAATTTCGAAATAGCGTATTTCGTAATTTGGCGCTGTCTACATGGCGACACATTTTGAAAAAAAAACACTATTTCGAAACATCCCTTAGTCCTTGTGGAACGAGGTTTACAGGGACGTCAGAATAACAAGCCCGTTATATTTTGAAATAATAGGCTTCTTTCAAAGAGGTGGAATAGCTATTTCGGGCACCAAAAGTATCCCGAAATAGCGCTGCAGTGTAGACGTACCTTAAGGACTGCCTACTCCTCGGAGAGATAGTATGGCCTTGTAAAAGCACACCAGACTGAACTATAAGAGAGCTGGGTTCTCTTCCTGGCTCTGTCACGGGCTTCTGCTGTGTGATTACAAACAAATCCCTTTGCCGCTCCGTGCCTCAGTTTCCCCTCCTGCAAAGTGAAGGTATGTGATGTAGTGTCAATACCCCTACTGGCCGCTGTCTGTAAGCACTGTCCAGCGGTGGGCGTCTTGAGGGTCCCCATGACAGTGACTAAACTGGTTCTACCGGTTAAGGGAAGGGATGAAACAAAAGAAGTGAGTGTTGGGGGAAGGGTCAGTTGCTGGCTGGGAAACATGAAGAGAACAGCCTAAGCTGAAGGCTTAGGGGCTAGGGGTGATGGACCCCTAATCCAAGGGGTCTGAAGCTGCCTGGCCCTGACTCCTGTAACCACATCACGTCTATGCTGTGCTGTATCCTGGAGAAGCAATAAACCCTCTATTCTACTGGCTGGTGGAGTCTGTTCTTGCTGCTACTGGGGTGCAGTGTCGGGGAATCCCAACACGTCGTCACCAGGTAATCATTCCAACCTCCTTGACAAAGCCCTTTCAAATCCGCCGCTGAGACGAGCTTGTGGTGATTGTGAACCAGACGCCTGGCTTGGGACAGTCCTGAGCATTGAAAATCCTGACCTAGATTTTGATGGCTTCATCCCTTTTCTTCCCCCACAGGTGTCACTGGGTGACGGGCGCTTCTTTGAGGTTTAACGCTTTAGTTCAAAGTGGGCGGAAGGAGGTAAAACCCAGAGGAGGCACACAGAACAGTACGTGAAGGCTTGTCAGACGTAGGTATTCTGGCAAAGCAGGGCAGCTGCAGACCAGCTATCTGGAGGGGTGGAGAAGGCAGTGCTATACATTTAACTCAAGCTGCTTTGATGATCTCCAGTGAATATCGCTTCCAAATGACGAGTGGAAGACAGAGCTCCTGTGCCCTTGAGTGTCAGCTCTTAGGGCTCAAAGAAGCCAGTTCCCAGGGAGCCTGTAAAGATGACCCTAGGAGGAGAACCTGATGCTCTTCATTCTAGGGACTCCGATGACCTAAAATCCCTTCCCCTCCCAGTTGTGTCTGTACCAGCTACAAGATAACCTCCTTAAATGATACAAATAGGGCCTAATTTTATGGCAGTCTTGGGGATTGTCTGAACTTTAACAATGAAACTGGGAGCATCAGACCAGCTGAGACTCTAAGGGTGCATCTACACTGCACTGTAACTCGAAATAAGATACGCCATTTGAGCTACATAAATGGCGTAGCTTATTTCAATGCTATTTTGAAATAGCTTATTTTGTCATTGCATGCTGTCTGCACAGCGCCAAATTTGGAAATAATCCGCTATTCTGAAAGGGCCCTTACTCCTTTTGGAATGAGGTTTATGGGGATGTCAGAATAGCGAGCCTGAAATAACGAGCTTGCTATGAAGACGTGGGATAGTTATTTCAGGATACTCCGGTATCCCGAAATAGCACTGCAGTGTAGATGTACGCTAAAGGAAGCAGGATTTTCTCTAGTGACAGAGGCTACGTCTAGACTATGGGTTTTTTGGGGGATACCAGAGGTATCCCCCAAAAAACCCACTGCATCCAAGGAACGCGTTTGCTCTTCCACTTTTTCTTCACGGAACAGCAAACATGCTCTTTCGGAGAGCTCTGTACACCTCATTTCACGACACATAAGGGCTCTGCTGAAAAAGGAGGCTTTTCCATCTAGACTGGGCCAAATGACGGAAAAGCCTCTTCCGGAAAGGCGCTCAGAAAAAGCTACGCAAACTGCAGAGCGCAATTTGCGTAGCTTTTCCCGATAAAGCCCCATAGGCTAGACATAGCCATACTGGTGGATTTTATTAGCCTGCACCAGAGGGAACAGAGAACTCTTTAACCTAGCAGACAAATCCAAAACAAGATCTAGCATCTGGAAGTGAGAGACATTCAAGCTGGAATAGAAGTTCACATTTTTAGCAGTCGGGGCCATTAACCATTGGAACCACTGACCTACAGATGCAATGGATTCTCTGTCACATGGTTATCTTTCAGTTAAGACCGGTATCTTTCCAAAAGAGATGCTACTGCTGAGACAGAAGTTATGGGCTTGAGGCAGGACTTATTAGATGAAATTCTCTGGCCTGTGTTATGCAAGAAGCCAGGTCGGATAATCATAATGGGTCCCTCCGGGCCTTAAGTTCTATGACTCCGAGTCGTTCAGTGCAGCCCTAGAAAATGTACTGGCCTTTGGTTGGCCCACAATTGTGGTTAATTTTTAATTTCTGTATATTTGTCTAGAAAATAAATGTCAGTTGCCAACAGTTCGTAATGTTGCTCCAGTCTGGGGGGGATCTGAATGGATATTTAGTTGCAGGGCGGTTCTGGGTGATAGCATAGGACGTGCTAGGATACATTTCTGGTTTGATTCTTCCCCCAGCCCCATGCGGGAGCAGGCACTGGCTGTCACCTCTGGATGTGGAGAGAGCCTGCCATTTTGATTATTTGTCCTCTGGTGCTGTAGGTATTCATGGTAGCACTCAGAAGTTGCACTGACCCCCGCTTATGTCCTGCCAAAATTTTAATTGCTAAATGGGGTCCCTCCACATATCCCCTCCTGCTCTTCTAAGTGGCCCTTCCTGCAACACCTCCACCCCGTCGCCCCTTCCCACTATAGGAGAGCTGGGTTCTATTCCTGGCTCTGTCATGGGCTTCTGCTGTGTGATCGTAGACAAATCCCTTAGCCTCGCTGTGTGCCTCAGTTTCCCCTGCTGCAAAGTGAGGTATTCTCTTCCAAATTCAGCCAGCAAATAAATGGCTGGATACTCCAGCCTCCTTTCTAAAGTTGCACTGAACGACTCGGCAGCTGGATCGTCAGACCAAGCCAATGGAATCGGTGGCAATAGTGGTGTTTCCTCGGCCAGGCAGGCCTGACCAGAGAACAACATGCTGCTCTTCAGTCAGCTGCTTTGGAACAAACACAGGAAAACCCTGAACTCTCGGCCTCTTGCTCATTAACACTGAATCAGGGATGCACCTGGTCTTCATTCTTGACTCTCTGGCACTAGGATCTCTGCTATGGAACATCTCTGGTAGAGCTCACAGAAATTAATCACTGCAGGACCCTCTGGAAAATGCTGGGCTTGAGATTCAGCAACATCTGGCTCTGCATAGGTGGGGAGAGAGGGGGGGACCGCCCGTCAGTCCATATAAAGGGGCTTTCTATGACCCAGGCTCTGACTAGCCCACTGAAGATCCCTTCCTCCAGACGTATCATTCCCCAGTGAGGGCCATTCTCCCCAGGTTCTAGATGTCATGAGTACTCCACACTACCACAGCTGCAATAGGTTAACTAGCATGCCCACATCTAATGCTCCCTATCAGTAGAGTCTTTCCTGAAGGCCTCTTTCCTGGGCACCGCTCTTACATCTGTGCAGAATCTAGCTCTAGAATAGAGCATTTGGGGTACCAGCTGGGAGTTAAATCAGCTGGCTGAGCTGGACAGGAGACCACCTTGGCTTTGGATAGCAGGGGTTACTGCAGGAGATGATAGAAAAAGGTTAGCAGGGCCACACCTGGCTTTGTCTTGGCTAGCATTTTGGATCACATTAACTAGATGCTAGTTAACGTGATCTAACTTGTCATGCCTAACTACACAAAGCTTGGAAGGGAATCATAATGACAATAAAAGTGGATTTTGCAATGCATGGCTAAGAAGGTCTTTAGCAGAGGTGTGCAAGGCAACCTAGCATGGAATCCTCCTGAATTCACAGGCTTCACATTTCTGAACTCCTTTTTGTCTAAAAATGGCCTTTTTTTTTTGCCCCAAACTTGACATACAAACTCTGCCTCCCCCATCATAGTTGCGCCCTCTGAAATGTAAATAAAAAACATTATGAAATGGTTGCTGAAATAAATAGATAAACCCTACCAACCATATTTGATTAAAAATGGGTTTGGAGTAAATTACTTTAAAATTTTTTCAAAAAAATCCAAATTGGGTCTGTGCTGAGCACTTCAAAACAGAGACAACTCTGTCATTTCCAATTTTGTCCTGAAAATAGCTTTTCAAATTTTAATCAGCTTTGCTCCAGACCTGACTCTAGGCAGTGGAACCCAACTCGGCATTAAACTTTGCAGGAAAGTTGCGGGAAAGCTCTCAGCAGTGGTGAATCCTTTTCCTCTTCATGTTTTCCTTGGAGCAGCCACAATCATACCTAACTTGTTCAGGGGCACACACACTTCTCCCTTGCCCTAGAGCTGCTATCTCGGGTACATTCTCTGGTTGCAAATCTGAGCACGTGGGAGCTATCCAGAGCTTCGGAGGGACATGTTGCTGACTTTTGACTATTTGGTGCATAAGTGTAACCGACACTTGCAGAAGTGGTGTTCTGTTCCATCCAGTGCATGGGTGGCCAACCTGTGGCTCTTCAAAGAAAAAATTGCAGCTCCCGCACCCACATCCGTGGCTCCGAAAGGGGCAGCGTGTTTCTGTCTGAAAGAGACAGAGCTGGAGTCACGGAGTTCAAAATGTCCACTTTCAAAATGGCCACCTTAAAAGGGCAATGCCTGCTCTGCTCTTAAAAGGGCAGTGGATGGTTTGGTTTTTTTGCACAACAACTTTTTCCCCTCAGCTGTTTGCACCGTATCCACCACTATTTCGCTATTCAGCTGTAATGGGTTGGCTACCCCTAATCTAGTGGCACTGAGACCTCTTACAGAAAGAATAATGAGTTTGCTCTACAGCCTTAGCTGAGAGCCAGATGCCTTTTAGCTCCTGGGTAGAGACTCGTGCACTAAGCTCCGGTGATCCCAGGTTTGATTCTGCCTGCAGATGGCTAGGGTTTGCAGATGGCTAGTGGTCCATGTGCATCCCAAGTTCCATGGAAAATCCACTGCCTGGCTGTATCCAGGAAAATCCAAGCCCTCTTCAGCAGAAGGAAAGAAACTTATACAACGGCTGGAAAACTCTTCTCTCCCCCTTCTTTGAACATGATCAGTCGTTGACCTTTTCAAATACAGCACCTTCTGTAAAATATTTCATTATGGTGTTCACCACTAGCGGGGGGTGGGGGGCAGGGACAGGAGGGGGTTGGTGAAGAGTCCCAAGACAGTGAGCATGCCATATAAAGGTTGTAACAACGTACAGGGGAGTTTTATGACTCTGTCCCTGGCATTTAAAATTAATATCCTTGTTAAGGGAGATACTGCGTTCCAGTGTAATGGTTTTTTAACCAAGCGAATGCCGCATGGCCCAGAGATGGAGAAAGGCAAGGAGCTATGCCCTTGCACTTCTGCCTGTATCCATGTGTGTGTGGGCACTTGGGTGGCCATGCTAGTGAGGTTTGTGGGGTTCACCCCAGCTCTGAATTGCTCCCACAGCAGCCCCGGGGGGCGGGGGGGGTCAAGAGGGAGGTGTGACTCAGGCAGATCTGGGCTTCTGTGATCTTGTTGCGCTCCTGCAAAGTGCCCCCCGGGTCATGGCAACAGGGACATGAGGGGACCCCTGTGGGTGCCCTAGCTGTACCGAGGCTGAGCCGGTGCCTGCAGCCAGTGACCGGAGCTGAGTTTCCAGCAGTTCCTGAATTGATACTCCGTGGGAGCTGCACACAGAGAAGCAGGGTATGAGTGTGGGGGGCTGAGTAGATAGTGAAAGGGGAGCTTTCAGGCCTGGTACCATCCCTGATATGGGGGAGCCTTCCTGGGGGCAGGTTAGGAAGTGATTCTGTAGTTATTTTGTTGATGGGGGACAGGACTGACTTGCCCATGGGTGGCCTGAGGGCAGTAGATTCTCTTGGGGTGAATCCATTCTATTAGCTGGGGATCTCTCCTCCCTCTCCTGAAAGGCTGTGTGCATTCCTTCTCACCTCCGCTGCTCGGAGCCCCGTGCTAATCGCTCTGGGAAGCAGCCCTGGCATCAGTGCCAAAAGATGAGGAGGCTGCATTGATTTTAATTCACTGAACTTTATTGCTGCATTTAACAACTAGATGAATTTTTTATAGAATAAACCAATGAATCAAGTAGCAAAGAGACTAATTTTTCCACTGGCTGGACGGCCGCGGAAACACTCCTCTCAAAGCCACCAGATTAAATTCCACTAACCCGGGCATGCTTCATTTATAAAGTACCGGGGCTTCACTTGCTTCCTCTAAGCCTGCCAAATGTGCGGCAGGTTGGTATGGGAAACTGTCTGGATTTGGGTTTCGTCTCATGCAGTGGTCCCGAGTCCCCTCGTTTACATTGGCTGAAATCAGGGTGAGCTCTTCTGAAGTCAGCAGGATGAAATCAGCGAGAGAAGAGAATCAAAAGGGACAAGCTGTGCGGTGACAGTGGCAGCTCAGGGCAACTACACCCGAATTCCCCTTACATAGTCCTTTGAGGGCATCCACTCTAGGCTCCCGACTCTTCAGCTGTGACCAGAGGATTCTGAGGCTGCACAATTCCCTGTCTACACTGATATCCCTAGCAAGCCAGACTGTCCAAACAGGTCAGCACCCGCACTTAGCTTTGAACACTATATTGCCAGTAGTTACAAGAACACACAGCGAGCACCATATTCTTAAGGCAAAAACATTACAGAGAAAACATAACAGTTCCTACCAGCATAGTAAAAGCTTACCAGGGTCACCTCTCAGTCTTAAGGGACTTCAGTCCTTCCAATCTTTCCAAGAAAGATCTTGGGACCATGCACAGAAGGTCCTGTCTGTTTTCTGGATCAGGAAACAGCCTCCCAGTCAGTGTAAAACTCAGGCTAGTTATTGAAAAATTCTTTTTTAGTCAGTCTCTGGGGTATCTCCTTTGCGAGATTCTCTGGCTGGTGGCATGTCTCTGCAACTGCTACAATCCCAAGTGAATTTGCCTGTGCAGCCCCTGCTTCTCTTAGCTCCCAAAGGAGCTGCATCACCAGCTCTCATAAAATTACACACAATCTCGGGCCTACAATGATACATACATTTAACACAATAAGATTCCCAAAGACATAGCAGGACATTGCTGTATCTTCCACAGTGACGTCTGTTTCAGCTTGTGATGGCAAAATGCAGTAATATTAGGCTGGGTTTATAGATGGGAAACAGTGTTGCCTAGTGGACAGAGCACTATCCTGGGACTCAGATCTGGGTTCTGCCAATGACCTACTGGAGCAAGTCATTCTGTACCTCAGTTTCCCAACCTTTTCAATGGGGATATTGACATTCATTGGTAGAGAGCTTTGAGGTCTACTGGTGAAAAGAGCGATGTATTGTAATGTATTGCCTTTCAGCTGAAAGGATCTCAGAGTCCTTGACCAGTTTCTAATATACAAGGATCATTCCTGAATGTAACCACATCTGGGATGGAACACAGCAGCTGTTTAATGGCCCATGATAACACAATGCTTAGGACAAGACAAAATGGAACGATCCACAGTAACAGCTCAGCTCTTAGAAAGGTGCCATGGGATCGCGAATGGCAATAAGAAATCAAGAGTTCAGTTTTACATACCCAACCCCCCAAACCAGCACCTTCCAGCAGAACAGCATGGCCTGAGTCAGAGAGAAGAACACCAACTACTGAATGAGTATGAGGATGTCAAAGCCAGGGAAAAATAATCCAGGATAGTATGAACATTGGCCCGCGAACGTTTGACACTGTACTGCATTCCAAGCCCACTTGGAACCTCACGGGAACAACGGAGAGAAAGCAGACCCACCTGCTGCAAAAGAGCACTGATGGGAAAGGAGAATCTACTTTCACTATTTGCAGTACAGGGCTTAGGACACATGGAGAATCAGTTCTGATTCCACAGACACACCAGCCAGTAAACTACAGTACTGAGAGCCTGTCTGTTACTGGCCTTGCACAGGGGAAGGTGAAGGGTGCAATTAAGAACATAAGAACGGCCATACTGGATCAGACCAAAGATCTCTCTAGCCCAGTATCCTGTCTTTCAATAGTGGCCATTGTTAGGTGACCCAGAAGGAATGAATAGAACAGGTAATCATCAAATGATCCACCCCCTGTTGCCCAGTCCCACAGCAGCTAGGGACACCATCCCTGCCCATCCTGGCTAATAGCCACTGATGGACCTATCCTCCATGAATGTATCTAGCTCTTTTTTGAACCCTGTGATAGTCTTGGCCTTAACAACATCCTCTGGCAAGGAGTTCCACAGGTCGACTGAAGAAATACTTCCTTCTGTTTGTTTTAAATCTGCTACCTTAAAGTTAGGGTCCCTCCTTCCCCATCAATGCTGTTCCCCTATCACTCCCGAGTGCAATGCACTGTGTGGAAAGCTTCTCATGCAAACACTGGTGAAGCTGCAGGTAGAGTCTTCTCAGGTGGGCATGGAAGAATATAACTTCCCATCTAAAGCTGTGATCCAGCAAAACACACGTCTAACTTTAAGCACAAACCCATTGAAGTCAGTGGGACCACTCACCTATTTCCACCCATTGTCTTGCTGGTTAACGTTCTGACTTTAAAAAGTTGCAAATTCTGGGCGCGGAACAGCCTAACCTGGCCAAGCAATGTTCACTCGGCTGTATTCTGTGTTAATGCCACGCTAGCTCAGGGTATTAGAGGCAAGCACTGCTCTGCATTACAGGTCACAGACAGTACAAAATCTTTGCAAGGAGGGGCAGTAAATAAGCTCTGAGTGACACAGTTGTTCACAACAATATCATTCTATGAACTAGGTGCATAATGAGATCCTGTCAAAGCAACTTATGGAGGAATAATTTCCTAGCCCCCCCC
>JANRFK010000961.1:13538425-13552049 GCA_030068395.1 Apalone spinifera | reverse complement strand
CTAGATGGACCTTTGGTCTGACCCGGTACGGCCGTTCTTATGTTCTTATGGGAATGTTGGAGTCACCATATAATCTTTAAGGCTGGTAAGTATCACATGACAGTCATATGTGGGTCCTGCCGCTTAGCAGGCCTGGGATGGAAGTTTCCATCCCTGCTGTAACCAGCTTAGCATAGCTTGGGACCCTGCAAGCGCAACAGCAGCTGGGCTTTATCAGCTCTAACCCATGCCTTGAGCTGGGAAACTACTAAGCGGTAAACAAGTTTGACCTTGGTCTCAGCCCATAAAAGTGATAAGAATGGCGTTGAGCCAGGTACGTGCACACCTGGTAAACAACTGTAGAATAAGATCACGGGGAGTCCCACCCATTTGTGAGTCTCACCAAGAACCTAGACCTTGAAAGGTGCCCTGAATCCCTCTAGCTGGAGCCAGGTCCACTGTGGCTGGGTGCAAGGTGACTGGAATGGGACTTCCTGCAGACTAAACGGGCATAAACATTTCCAAGTGCCGGTTACTCTTACATGCGTTGCTTTGCCTGTGCTGATTGGTGTATTACGTTGCAGTAGCTGTGTAACCATCTGGCAGGATTAAGCCTGTAACAGCAGTGACGTAGTGAGATTAATAAAAGCAATCGTCTATCCCTAATTGACTTTGTCTTGAAGCGAATCCACAACCCTGTTGGTCCCTCCCCCTGTGACATGACAGTGGGAGCCAAGGGGTGGGTGGGTGGCCACAGAGCACACAGACCTAGCTGGGAGTGACTGTTACACTGGGAAATGTTTCTGAGCTGCAAAGGAGCATCCCACATTAGAGGGCAGAGGTGACCCAGCTACTCATTATGTTAGGCTGTCTGCCGGCACCTGACAGTGGATATAAAGGGAACCTCTGGCCAGGGGGTGAATCAACAAGGCTAGATTCTGCAAAGACTCGCCCCGCTGTGCAGTCCTATTGAAATCCTTCGGGAGGCGAGAGGCCGAGAACAAGGCTTCAATTTACCCATCCCTGGGCCACGTTACTTGATGGCAACTTGGATCATCCATCCAGAAAGCCGGGGCCCTGATCACACGGTCTGCTGGAGTGAAAACAGCAGGGGGGAAGGGGTCTCAGAAGAGCAGAGACTAAGGGGCAAAGAGGAGGGCAGGGGTGGGAGGCACAGGCAGGGTTTACAGCGCCGTGCTGCGTGCAGCCCACTCTGGTGAAAGCCTTGAACATGACGGCAACAGCCAGAAAAGATGAGCCTTTGGCAATGGGGGAAAGAAAGACAGATGGGGACTGGCCAAGTCCTATGAGGGAAGACTGAAGGAATTGGGTTTGTTTAGTTTAGAAAAGAGAAGATTGAGGGGGGGACATGATAGCAGTTTTTAGATATCTAAAAGGATGTCATAAGGAGGAGGGAGAGAACTTGTTCATCTTGGCCTCTGAGGATAGAACAAGAAGCAATGGGCTTAAACTGCAGCAAGGGAGGTTTAGGTTGGACATTAGGAAAAAGTTCCTAACTGTCAGGGTGGTCAGACACTGGAATAAATTGCCCAGGGAGGTTGTGGAATCTCCATCTCTGGAGATATTTAAGAGTAGGTTAGATAAATGTCTAACAGGGATGGTCTAGACAGTATTTGGTCCTGCCATGAGGGCAGGGGACTGGACTCGATGACCTCTCGAGGTCCCTTCCAGTCCTAGTATTCTATGATTCTATTATTCTAATTCCCTTATGAGGAGATTATCATCCCAGTTGTGCAGAGAGGTGACCGCAAGGGAGATGCCCAAAGTCACCCCTGATTTCCCTGGGGCCTTTCCCCCCAGCTCTCCTGACCCCTGGTCCTGTGCTTTCACAGCTCAATATTATGATGCCATGTAGAGCACAGAGCCGGGCACTATACTAGCTCAGGATGAAAAGCTGGCCCCTGCCCCAAGGAGCTTACAGTTCAAGGACGGCTCCAGAGCTGCACTCGGAAGACGTCTCACCTGTAATTCCTCTCAAAGATGAACACACCCAGTCCCTTCTCCCTGCCCCCGGTTCCTGCGAAAGCACCCCATTATCTGGGGAGAGCGTGCGACATCAATGCAAAAATCGTCTCAACTGGGGAGGGGCAGCTGCGGCACGATCAGGCATAAAAAGGATCAGGCTGATGCACTGGGCCCTGCCCAAACCTCCCTGGGATCGACCGATTTACCCTGTGTCACTGAATAGTCTTGCAGAGCAAATAGGCCCAGAGCTGGGAAAGGTCCCAAAAATACAGTCCGGAGCCCTGCAAATGTCCCTTGATATTCATCTCTCAGCTGGCTGTTTTTTTAGTGGAATGTGTTTCTTCCCTCCTTTATCCAGGGACAGTAGGATGCTGCTGCCCTACCCAGGAAACCCCACTTCCTCTGTGATGGACTAGGCCAGGAGCAAGCAGAATATGGCCTATAGGTCAGATCTGGCCTGCCAAGCCATTGGATCTGTCCCACAGCCCAGCAGGAGCCTTGGACCAGTGCCCTGCCTCCTGCACCCCACACACCACTCAGAGTAGCCGGCTGCTGGGGCCATGTGTTCTCTGAACACTGCGTGCCAGCGGAAGGCTCTCCATGCACTGCCCCCGCCCCCAGCACAATCTCGCAGCTCCCATTGGCCGGAAACCATCCAATGGGAACTGCCTGGTGCTTGAGGTGCAGGCTGTGTGTGAAGAATCCCCTCCTCCGGGCTTGGAGTGGCCCCACATCAAAAATTATTGCCTACCCCTGGATGAGGCCTATTTTTTCCTCTGTTATTTCTTGTACTGGGCCCATCCCCCTGGTATCTCAGCAGCAAAATATGAACAGACCAAGGCCCAGGCAGGATCCATGCAGGTGAAGAGTTGCACGAATGGAGAGTCCAAGTATCTCCTTGCAAAGCCCCAGCGGAGACAGCTAAAGGGTCCGGCAGAGACAGGAGCAAGGCCATAGCTGGGACCAGTCATTTGACGGATACAACATCTCCCATGCAGGTGCACCTTCAAAGAGGCAAAACTGGCTCCCAAACAGACATGTTTGTCTGCAGCCTGGGAGGACAAACCAGAAAGGAAATTGCAGAGAAAGCTTCACAGGGCAGGAAGAATGTTTTTTTCCCACCCTTCCTCTAAGTCTTTTACAAGCAAAGCAAGTTGAACTTCATCTGTTGTCAATTCTCCTTGCCATCGTCAGCACTCGGGCAGTTCACGTCCCTAACTCTCCTGCACACACTGTAGTAATGTCTGTTTTATCCTTTCTGTAATGACTCCCATCTCCTGGGCCGCCATCATGATCGATCCCATCCCGACACCTCCGTTTGTTTCCTGCCGGCTCAGACATTCACCCTGCATCTGGCCGGGCACTTTCCCCTCTCTTCTCTGTAATTTCCTCTCTCATTACTGCTGGATTCGTTCTCAGGCTCAGTTTTGCCACCTGCCGAAATGACTCCAGGTTTTTTTTTGTGTATTAACGCGCTGGTGCTCTCTCAGCTGCTGCCCGACGGGGTGAGTGATGAGCAGACTGTAATGGGATGAAGATGGACGAGGGTGGAGAGGAAGGCAAGGCATCACTTTTCTCCCTCCTTGGACTCTTGCATTGCCTCGACTCCTCTTTGCTTGACACTATTTCACCAGTGCAAAGTGCAGCTGGTGACTTGGTGATGCACGAACGTGAGCAGACTTTACACAATTTATTCACCTCCCTGGTGCATTGTTCCTAAGGCGCAGCTTCCGGACCATAACATGCTGCGTAGCACGGTGCTGTGGCAGGGTGTTAATTAAATATGAAACTGAACAAGAGCTCAGGTAGGCCTGTGGGTACAACATACTCCCAAGCTTTGGATGCATGAGAGAGACTCCAGTGCACACGCATTGTAGGAAGTGCACACTGTAGGAGACTCATGCACGCAGCCTTCGTGTTTCAAATTCACGTCTCTCATGCAAAATGCCCCCTTCCTGACCAAGGTTCAGAGCCCACTGGCTGTGCCAACTTCTCCCACTCCTGGGAGGAGCCAGCCAGCTGGGATCAGAGACCTTTTAGGAACTCACAGAGGGAACACACGGCTGCTGCACATCACCCTTGTCGTATTACCTTCCACGGACGTGACAACAGGGGCACCAAGCTGAACGCACATTCCGGACAGCCCCCTGCCCCTTCCTGATCCTGCGTCAAACCTGGGGAGGGTTCATCTTGCAGTTCATTGCATTTAATTTGCAAAGGAGGGCTGAGGCGGGAGTCGGACGTTACAGCCATTCGATATGTCGAGGACAAGTAGCAGCAACGTGAGGCGACTCCCCGTGCTCTTCTCCTGTGTCCCCGTAAGTTCCTTGGCAGGGTTATTTGCCTGTGCCACTCTGCATTAGGGAAGCGCTCTCTGCAGCATATTAGCCATCTCTCCAGCTCTCTGGGACTCCCTCTGCACTGAATGTGCTAAAAGGCAGAGTGGATTGGGGAGAAGAGGGAGGATACAGGACGGGGAGAAAGCAGAGAATCAAAAAGTCCCACGCCCAAAAAAATAGGAGGAAGCAGAGGTGGTCTGGGGGCAGGCAAAAAGTTTCAACTGAAACATTTTGTTTCCATTCTGAGCATTTTTAAAAAGCTTTTACAAATTTTAAAAATAAAAGGAAAGAGCACAGAAAAAATCTCAATGTTTCCATGTGTTTGGATTTGGGCCCCCCCCCCCCCACCAGAATTGATGAACTCCACCCCAATTCAGGAAATGTTTCGCTGTCACCAAATCTGAATTTTTCTTTACAAAAAAAAGGTTTGTTGAAAAAATTCTGGCAGGTGGAGTTACAGGCCCTCGTGCGTGTCTGATCCACCCGCGGCGGGGATAGGCTTCTGCAGAAGGATACTAGATTGCTAAAAACGGCAGCGTGGACATGGGAGGAGAGGCCCTGCTGGGGCAGGCAGAGAGCTGACTAATGTACATACCTTCAAGCTGGGATGTGTCTGCTCTCCTGAGTAATGCCTCGCTGCTGTTTCTATCCAGACCAGGAGGACGTGTAGTGTTCACACTCCATATGCCACCATAGAAAAACCCAGGCTACGTCTACACTGCTGGTTTTGCTGGCAGTGAATATGCAAATGAGGTATGGATTAGCATATTGCCATGCATCATTTGCATAATTTATGCAAGGTTTGTTGGGGTTTTTTTGCGCAAAGGGGTTTTGCAGGAAAAAAAGCAGTGTGGACGTTTTCTTTTTACGCAAAAAACCCTTTTTCCGCCAGATCCTTATGCCCCAAAAAAGGAGGTTTACCAATCTGGCGGGAAAAGGGGTTTTTGCGCAAAAAGAAAATGTCCACATTGCTTGTTTTTGCGTAAAAACCCCAGCGCAAAAATGGATCGCCAGAAAATATGCAAATCAGATTGCAACTCATGCAAATGAGTCCCTCATTAGCATCTTTTTTGGCTGAGAAAACTCGTAGTGTAGACTTAGACACATCCCCCCCCTTCAAACTCTTCAGTCTGGCTTTTCTCTGGCTTTTTGCATTGCCTGACGGCTCCTTTTCCCCCCGGCAGACTCCATTATACACAGCACCATCCCCTTCATGACAGAGGGCTCCAGTCAACTAACGCGTGTTCTCGGGAGCTCCCGATTGCATGGTAAGATCCATTGGTTTTGCCAGTCTCCTCCAATACACTTCGGGTTGAGCCTTCCCTCCACCATTTAAAGCAACGGTGCTTTTTTGTTTGTCTCCCTTTCAGAGATGTAGCATCAGAAACGATGGCGGCTCAGACACCCAAGGCCTGATTCTGACCCCATTCACACTGGGATAACTCTAGGGCCGTCACTGGAGTTACTTCCGATTGGCTCAGGAATGAGTATGAACAGAAGCATGGCCCTGGAATTTAGCCTGGGATCATCTCTCTTTGGGATCACTTAACCTCGGAGGCTTGCTCCCTGCGACGAGCAATGAATGGCATCTGTAAACACTATCCTGACGCCAAGGGGACAAAAGCGTAAATGTAGCATCATGGTCGGGGCGGACTGGCAATCAAAATAGGCCCGGGAACTGGGTTGTGAATGGCCCGCCTCATGATGTCATCCCTGCGTGCCCCTCCCCCTTTCCCTGTGTCCAGGGCCAGCTCTAGGTTTTTTGCCACCCCAAGCAAAAAAAATTTTGCCCCCCCCCTTTTTTGTCCGGGGAGAGTGCACACGCAAATGCAGCTTGCATGGCTTGCTGGGGGTGCATGCACAAATGCAGCTTGTGCAGCTCCCCGGGGGGTGGGGCGCACGCTCCAGGGGGAGCCTGAACCCCGGGGCATTTTCATCTCCTAGCACAAGCCCCTTCCTCTCCCACACCTCCCTCCTATTTTTCCCCCTTCCCCTCCCCTACCTGCCTTCTACCTTCCAGTTTGCGGGGCTGGAGTCTGCAATCGGGCCTCAGCTGCTTCCCAGGCTCCAGACCAGACCACATGCCGGACCTGGAGCTGGGCCGCACGGTGCAACGCTGGGCCGGGCAGTTTTAAAGTCTCGGGCCGTGATGTCACGCCACGCCCGGGAGTCTCCCCTCTCACCTGTTGCACGGCGTTTGAGCACGCCGCGCATGCGCTCCCTCAGCCCCACAGTGCCCTCTCCATGGCCGGCACCAGGGAATTTAAATAGCGGGGCTGCGGCATCCCGTCACAATCCCCCTCCTCCTCCAGCAGCCGCCAGCCAACCCTTAGGAGGACGGCTCACCGGGAAATTCCCGGTATCCTGCCGGGCCAGTCCACCCCGATCATGGTGGGGGAGAAGCCAGGCAGGGTCCCACTGCAGGCAGGGTCCCAAGTAACCTCATGCCTTTAGACCTGGACCTTGAATATTGAAGACAGTGTAAGGATATTCGGACACAGGCTTTCCGCTAGCACCATTCTGAAAGGAGACATAGGGAGCAGGGTTTGGGTTGGAGCCGATATCACCGTATCACAAACCACAGCTCCATACACTGAGAGGGATTCCAGCCACAGGGCTCTACCACTTAATCGAAAGAAATACACCCTGAAGTGTAAATAGCAGGCTGCTCTGGTCTGCATGGAAGTCTCCAGAGGGAGACAGCGTACGCTGTAGACCAGTGCTCACCAGCCAGTCGATCGGGATCTCCTGGTAGATCTTGGAGCCTCTGATGGAGATCCTGACTGGTTTGGCCAAGAGGCTATCAAGCGCAGCACTTCAGCTGCCCCTCCCTGCACTGCTGCACGCTTCCTGCCCTTTGCCTTGGAGCTGCCCCCACCCTGGGGGACCCTCCTGCTTTCTGTGCAGGGCACGGGAGGGAGAGGAGGGTGCTGATGTCACGGTGCCCCCTCTCCCACTCTGTATCCTATCCCCACAGAGCAGAGAGGGGGCACAACGGGACTCGGGAGGGAGTCTGCTGACTGCTTTAGGGAGTGGTGCATGGCCAGGGTAGGGGTGAACCTGCCTTAACCTGCCCACCACTCAGGAGACACCTGAGGTAAGCAGGGCCCAGATGGGGCCTGCATTCTGAACTCCTACCCCAGTCATGAACCCCCTCCTGTACCCCAAGCCCTTGCCCTAGCCCCAAGCACCCCTGCATCCAAACACCTCCCAGAGCCTGCACCTAGAACCCCCTCCAACGGCCTACCCCTAGAACAGCTCAGAGCCCCTCTCCACTCCAGATCCCTTAATCCAAGACCAGAGCCTGCACTCCAACCCTCTGCCCCAGCCTGATGAAAGTGATGAGGACAGGCAAGAGAGAGAGGATGGAGTGAGCAGGGGCAGGGCCTCAGAGAAGGGGTGGGAAGGAGGCGGGGCCAGGGCATTTATATTTGAGGTAGATCCTGGACAGCACTTCAATTCAAAAAGCAATCTCATGCTTGAAAAGGTTGGAGACCGCTGCTGTAGATATACCCAGCGTTGCACAAATTGGGTCAAGGTTCTCTGGCTAGTTCTCAGTGACTCCCTTTATCTCCCCTACTACCGCCTGCGGTAGGTAGGTTACATCTTCGCTAAATGGGAGATTGAAACTGCCATGATTGATCATCTGGAGTTTGATTTAGTGAGTCTAGTTAAGACTCGCTAAATCAAACTCAGAGGGTGCTCCCGCCAGAGGCCGGTACTCTTGCTTCTGCGAGGAGTAAGGGAAGCCAACAGGAAGGTTTGCTCCCATCGGCCTCCCTTTGTGGAGGAAGTGGGGAAGCTTGAAACAAGGTACGGCAACTCCAGCTACATAATTAACATAGCTGGAGTTGCATATCTTAATGCAAGCTTCCCTTTTAGTGTAGATCTGGCCTAAGTGTCAATTTATGGGTTGTTTCTGCAAGCCCAGGTTGGATCAAGGAGCCGTGGAATGGACTGTGCATCAGGACACAGCACACATTCCAGCTTCCATGGGGCACTCCAACACCTCCTTTAAAGCACAACAATTCAGGATCCTCCCGCATACCAGCCCAGAGCAGGTTGCTAGGCCCTGTGTCTGAACTCTTAGGATGCTTCTTGTGAGCCCTTTTGTGACATAGCGGGGGTGCTGTCTGCTTTGCAACCCAGTGTTCCCTCCTGGCTGTGTTGTTTGATTCACTCCCCATGTTGTATTGCCCCAGACACCTGGTCTCAGCCTGAGCAGTTAAGAAACGAAAGGGCGAGACAAAGGAAGGGAGGCGGAGACGGCCACCTGGCTGGGGGGGTAAGGCCTGGGGGCTGGGCAGTCTTGGCTGGGGGAAGCATGAAGAAAGCAGACTAAGTCCAGTACAGGAGGGTTCAGGAGCCTGTGAATCCCTTCCCCCCAAGAGGTCTAAGGGGGTATGTCTAGACTACAGGGTTTTGTCAACAAAAGTGGACTTTTGTCGACAAAACTATACCTGCGTTTTCACTACCACTGAGTTCTGTCGACATAACGTTGACAGAACGTGGCAGTTTTGTCGACGGCGGTAAACCTCATTCTACGAGGAATTACGCCTTTTGTTGACAGAGTTCTGTCGCCAGAAGGCGTAATTGCATCTACACTGTCCTTTGCGTCTACGCTTTCATGTCGACAACGCAGCTTGCTTTGTCGACAGAACTGGATGTAGTCTAGACGTTCTATGTTGACAGAGGCTTTGTTGACAGTATCTGTCGACAAATCCTCTGCCGACAAAAGCCTGTAGTCTAGACATACCCAGGCTGTCTGCCCTGGCTCCTATGTCAACATCAAGCCTACACTGCACTGTATCTCTGAGAACCAATACAATCTCCTATTCTACTGGCTGACTGAGAGTCACATCTGGCTGCGGACGGGGGTGCAGGGACAGGGGCTCCCCGACACATCGTCACATCTTTATCCTGGCTTTCCCAATGGAAATGGGGTATTCAGCTGTGGGGTTATTGCCTTTACAGTCCCCTCGAGTTATGCACCTTCTATTCCCCCTCAAATGGACGTTCAGCCAACATGCACAACGTGAGTATCTTCAACACCCCTATGCGAGGCTCTAGTACTTCCATGCCAAGATTCATTTCTCTTTGTGTTCTTCTTGCCATTCCAAGCACACACCGTACACACAGGAGAGTGAACGATAGGCTTGTGCTTAACGCACTGGGCTATTCCCAGCGCTGCTGTATACTTGGTGTGTGATCCTGGGCAAGTCATTTCATCTCTCTGCCTCACATTTTTTTTTATATCATCATTTATTTGTATTACAGTTGCAGCGAGAAGCCTTGATCTGGGATCAGAGCTTTATGTACATGGGCCAAAGACAGGCCATGCCCTAGAGAGCATGTGATTTGGTTAACGACCAGATGCAAGAGGTAGATTTGGATAATTGACTTTCTATAGTCTACCACCAACTCACCTTGGGGTTATTTATCAATGTTCTATCTAAGGTTTTAAGCATCGGCTAACACATTGGATATTTCTAGGCTAAGAGGGACTATGCATTCTGCTCTGTTTGCCACCCTGCCCTTTAAACAGAAGCAGGAAAACAAGGCTTGGGTCTTGCTAAATAAGGACACAGTAACAGATGTGCCTCTGACAACATAACAGGTTAAAGTTGCAAGCAGGTAATTTTCTGTCACTTCACATTCCCCATCCAGTCCACCCTTATCAGTCACTCTACATGAAGGTGTTCAATTCACTGGGGAGAAGAGCGCCTACTGCTAAATCTTCAATTCCTACAGCTGCTTCTCAAATCACGGTAGAGGTGTTTTTTTTTAAAGCCACATAAAGCGTACAAGCCCCACTTTGATTCTTTTGAGAATAAATTAGGCTCATTATCTGTTAAAGTGTCTGACTTGGAGAGAAAATCCAAATTGGCTGAAAAAACATTAATGAGATCCAAGAAATATTAGCAACTCAAGAAACTAAGGCGGAGGGGACATGGGAGTGTTAATTAAAGACACTGAGCTCTTCCGTAGGACGATTTCATTCCGATGAAGAAATTAGACTATTTCTCTCCAATGCAGAATGCGTGAGGTTTGGGTTCTCCTGAGGATTGTGAAAAGGGAAGGATTTGTACAATACTGGGATCATTTTGCAAAAATCTTGTCAGTAATTTGAATCCTCCCCTTGCAAATATTTAAATGTTCCAGGGTTGTTCGAACATGTGCCCAGTTGAGGGATATTCTCATAAGATGCGGATTGCTGGAGAACAAGAGACCTCCCCCCACACCTCGTGCTCTTTAATTAAAAATAAAGAATCAGAATGACAATATGTAGCTCTTCTCTGTTGCTTCACCTCTAGATATACAAAGGTGGGGGGACTGCAGAATCATTGACCCTATTTTACAGGTTGGGAAACTGAGGCACGTAGCAGGGCTATGACTAAGCATTGTTATGTGGGGTGATAGTCATTGGAAAAGGAGAGGAAATGGGCCAATTTTTCACCGAGTGAGTCTGTGTTTTAGGTTCTGTTTAGTCAGGGCTAAGAGTTCTAAAGCCTCCCCGACTTATTTGCTCACCCCTACTCCTAAGCTACAAAGATGCTCAGACCATGCTTCTCAATCCACGTGCTGGGATCTGCCAGAACGTATCTCTCAGGAGTTATCATGTGCATCAACTTCCTCCCCCCACCACCACACACACCTTTGGCCCTCCTCGAGGATAAATCTGGATGGGCTGAAACATTAAACAAAAAATGTTACCGTAAAGCCCACTGAGATTAAAGAAGAGACTGTGTAATTCCAGAAATGTGAAGAGCAAAAATCCATAAAGGTTACATTTAATGTCAAGGAGATGAAATTTCATCTCACAGGAGCTGCCTATCATCTGAAGGCCAGGAGAATTCTTCAAGGAAACCGAAAACATAAATGCCTGCTTCTTGCTTCAGTGCGATGGATCACCCTTGCCGCTTGCCATCGGGCTACTGTGCTTGCCCTTTTCATGCCAGCACAAGAACCAGCTGATTCAAGACATGAGCTGGCTGCAGACACCTTGAAACGTGCTTAAGCAGCGAGGACAGAAAGGATTAAAGCCACATTCTCTAGCTGTGAAACTGATGAGAAATGGGACGATTGTTCAAAGCAATTATCTCTCGATGGGCCCAACCCCAGATATCACAGCCTGGATGGGCTGATGCAAGACAAAGGTTCCCACCTTTGCGGAAGCGTATTAGACACTGGAATCTGAAATCCTGTCAGTTTAGATGAACATAAGAACATAAGAACAGCCAGACTGGTCAGACCAAAGGTCCATCCAGCCCAGTATCCTGTCTGCCAACAGTGGCCAATGCCAGATGCCCCAGAGGGAGGGATCACAACAGGTAATCCTCAGGTGATCCCTCCCCTGTCACCCACCTCCATAGAAATAGAGACCACGATCACCATTCCTACCCATCCTGGCTAATTGCTATTGATGGACCTAACCTCCATGAATCTATCTAGCTTTTTTTTGAACCCTGTTAAAGTCCTAGCCTTCACCACATCCTCTGGCAAGGAGTTCCACAGGTTGACTGTGCGCTGAGTGAAGAAAAACTTCCTTTGGTTTGTTTTAAACCTGCTGCCTATTAATTTCATTTGGTGACCCCTAATTCTTCTATTGCAGGAATAAGTAAATAACTTTTCCTTATTCACTTTTTCCACACCAGTCATGATTTTATAGACCTTGATCATATCCCCCCTTAGTCTCCTCTTTTCTAAGATGAAAAGTCTAAGTCTCTTTAATCTCTCTTCATATGGGATTCGTTCCAAACCCCTAATCATTTTTGTTGCCCTTTTCTGAACCTTTTCTAATGCCAAAATATCTTTTTTGAGATGAGGTGACCACATCTGTACGCAATATTCAAGATGTGGGCGTACCATGGTTTTAAATAGATGCATTTAGTTTAGATCTCAATCCAAATCTAGAGTTTTGCATCCTGCCGATAGTTACCAGTTCCTCAAATGGGAGAAGTAGCTGCGTGGGTGGAAGGCAACCAGTCCAAACTGTTTCACCCCAGGGCTGTTATATAAGCTAATTTCCATGCTTAGTAGAATAAAGGGCCAATAGCACAGGAGATGGACCAGAAGCGGTGCATCAGACACAACACAAGTTCTTGACAATGCACCACAACTATCCCTCGCTGTCATCCCTCTTGCTACTCTAGATAGTATGATAATACCAACAATAGCAACATGGATGTGTATCAGAACCACCCCATCATCAACATAGCTCTTCTGCTCGTTGGGGTCTCCTCCTTCCAGTTTAACCAAGTGGTTTTTCTCCCTGGGATCAGTTCAACAGGGGACTTAGATTCACTACATTAAAACCAGATCGCCTGCCGTGACCACTGAAAAGCATTTAACATCCAGCCGTTGGTCCAGTGTCTTGCTGGCCCACATACGGAGCTCAAGGCATTAAATGGGAGCAACCACAGCTGCTGAGGCCTCATATTCTGCAAGTGTAGACGGTGCAGAATCTGACCTGGGTTCATTAGTGGCGGGTCATGTAGGCAAGGGAAGGCATTGCCTTCCTAAAACTGCCTATGCTGCCCAGCCTCCCATGAGGGGCTGGTGCGGTGCTATGCAGCAGCCCTGGCCCTCAGCTGGGGTGGGCAGAGCTTGGCTGGGGGGGAGGTTGTTGAAGGGACATAGTCGGGGGAAGGGGCAGGGCTTTGGACAGAAGGGGCGGGGCTTCATCTTGCCTTCCCTAGCTGGGCCTTCACCCACTGCCCATGCCTGGGTTCCTAGAAGCACGTCCTCCTGGAAGCCTGGAACAGCTTAGCAGGGTTCTGTAGTAAGAGGTGTGACACGCTGCTTCTTGCTGCCTTAATATATAGGCTTCCTTTGATAGGGAGACAGGATTACAGATGAGTTTGGGAACTGCTGGTTGCGGAGCTTAATCACTGCACAGATGACATAATTCTTGAGCACTCCGACTTCTGCTGCTGCCCATGACACATCTGAGAGAATGGGGAGAAGGGGAAAAGAGAGCGCATCGATCCCAGTCTACCCGTAAGGGGGACTTGCTAGATCTTTTGCATGAAGGATTTTGCTGGAGTCGATACCCGGCTCGGAGACACTTTCATTTGCCATCTCAGCCTTGTAGCTGAAGAAATAAGTAACAAATCCTCCCTCTCCATTGATGACTGAGAAATAGCTGTGAGCAGATCCATAACGCAGACCTCTAGCGCTTGTGCTAAAATGAGCAAGTGCATAGCTGTCCGGAGTAGTAGGCTATTATCCTTGATGGGGATGAAGGATAATAAAAGAAGATGCGGCATTTAGTTGGGATTGGTCCTGCCTTGGGCAGGGGGCTGGACTTGATGACCTCC
>JANRFK010000961.1:13498123-13512498 GCA_030068395.1 Apalone spinifera | reverse complement strand
GCAATCAGCGGCCAAGGGGAGCTGCAGTCATCAGTACCTGCAGAGACATGGGTAAACATAGTAGCAGCCACTCGCCGGGTGCTACCCTGGTGAACCCCTGCTGTTTTATTGCCCACACCCGTGCTCGGAGGAGAGGCTGACTCAGTCCAAGATTCCAAATATGAACCCTCCCACTTCCTTCTGCTTGAAGTGTTGGAGGTTTTAAAGTCCAGCCCCAAGTCTGCATTTCATGGCTGCCTCAGATTCCTAAAATGGCCCTAGCTGGTTAAAGGCAGCCACCATCCTTAGGGAAAGGAAGGAGGAATGGGCACTGGAGATCCCGCAGTGCACCTTGCAGTCCAGCCTCATGTCTGCGCTGTGTGGCTGATGGAAAATGCCTACTCCATCAGCAGCTCACCTGTGTAGGCCTAGCACACCTCTCTGGGGGCTCCAGCCTTTCTCCCCCTCAGCCTTGACAGATGAGGACTTCCCAGGAAAATGTCCTCTAACACGCAGTGCCAAATGCTCAGCATTGCTCCGTAAGCAACCCCCCATTTACACCAGCTAAGGATTTCCCCCCCGCCCTCGTTCCTAGTCCACTTTGTGAGGAAATTCCATCCGAGGACCCTCAGCTCCAGCGTAGCCCCTCCCCTGATGCCTGATGGGACTGGAAAGAATGAGGCAGTCCCTTGTTAGGATTGTTTCCTCTGCAGGAGATGGCCCAGCGTGCTTCTTTCTCTGATCCGGTTTGGTGTGTAACAGCAGCTTTGGGAAAGCCCCCTCCCTCTCACACACCCTCTGGCTCACACTTTGAAATGTCACAGGTCCAGTGAAATCCAAGAGGCTGAAGTGTCTGGCTGCTTTTAAATACCAGAATGAAGCACTGGCAGCATTGCCTGCCCTCCTGGAGGTAAATTGGGGAGACCATGGCAGCCCCAGGCTCTGTGTCTTTGCCTCCAGCCTTCTGTCCCCCAATGCCTCAACAGGATAGAATTTCAGGGGAAACCAGAGAGCCAGTGAAGGGAGTTAAACCCTCTGTGGAGCTAAAGAGCCATTGCATTCACTGATACAACCGACACAGCTCCAGGGCAAACTGATGGATTATGTCCCCCTAGCTCCAAGTTGCATTGGGGCTTAGGTACAGCTTCACCAAGTGCATCTCTGTGGGCAGTCTTCCTCCTGAAGCACTTTATCAACTATGTGGTAGGTTTGCCCCAGAAGCAAACTGCCCCCCAACCTTTTAGGAAACTCAAGACCCAATCTGAATTGAGCAACCGGTCCATGTTAGACTGTGCGGAAGAGATTTTCTACAGGGCACAGTGCAACCTCAATGAACTCGATGGGAGTGGAGTGAGGTGACGGGTCCTGTTAGAAAGCAAGAGGTGAAGAGCGCCTACAACTGATTACCAGCTGCTTAAGGGAAGGACAGCAGGGTAATGGCTGCTGCTTGTAGAGCTCTCTCAGCCCAGGGCGGTAAGGGAAAAATGCTCTAGAAATCAGCTGGATGATTCCTGATGGCAGAGGAGTTGCTGAGAACCCAGCAGTGCAGGCCCCAAGAAGGAAGGCTGTGCAAACTTCAACCCGACAAGAGAGACTGCAGCTGAGGGTGACTTTATTTTGAGTCTGGGAAGCACAGACGTTGATTTTATTTGAACCTAACAAAGTAGAACGCTCACAGAGGAATTTTGTCCGATGCCTTTTAATCCGGCTGGTGTCTTTCCAGGGCCCCAAGAGAAGAGGAAACTGAGGCAGAGCCACGCTTGGCCAGCAAGGGGCACTACAGGAAAGACACTTCATATTTCAGGGAGTGTTGGCACCAGCTTCAGTGAAGGCAGGGCTTGGCCTATGCTGATAGCTTTAGAAATTCCGCCCTGAACTCTTTCTGGATAGTGAGTGTGTCTTTTTCTGTGTTTGTGCACTATCCAGCATAGCGTGATATAGCCTTAGTTCCCATTGGGGACTTAGGATACTACTGCAGTACAAATCATAAAACCATGACTGAGCAGATCCTCTAAGGCAAGACATCTCTGATGTAGCTCGTCCCTTCCTGCCCTCCCTTGTGCTTCATTTTACTGTTTTAAAATTAAATCAACAATACAAGAAACTCGCAAAAGGAAAATAACCAAAGCAAGGGGGAAATGTGTAGTTAATTTTCCTAATCAAATTCAACTGACAAACCCGTCACCAAGTAAATTATGATTGTATCAGCGAGGATAATTTAATCCCTGTCAAATAAAGAGAAGAACAAGATCAAACCCGCAAAAAGATCACTACCAAAAATAATACAAGGAAGAGACAATGAAACAAAATGAGTATAACAAGCCTGAATTTTCCCAGCCTGTCATTCACTCTAGCTTAATTGTGGTCCATGTAATGTAGTGTCTGATTGTGTAATTGAGCTCAATTAAAAGATTCCTGTGATGGGGTGGACCAGGCCCTGAGGCCCCCTGCTGGTGGCCCTGTGGTCCTGCCACTCCTTGCCCAGTAAGGCAATAGAGAAGTCTTCCAAGCAGGCTAGAGTGGCAGTGGAGGAAGCAGCCAATAACAGGCCAGGAAGCCCCTATAAAAGGAGCTTCAGGCCAGACAGCAGTCAGTGTCTCTGGAGACCTCAAGTTATGCAAACTGGGAGACTGGCTGAGAGACAGGCAGCAATGTGGACACCTCCATGTGAAGAGCTATTGGAGACTGCAGAACTGTGATGGTACTTTGAGATAAAGCCCTGAGGGAAGGCAAAGACACTGTCTCCAGGAAGGGAAGCCCTGAGGGCACCACTCTCTCTTAGTGGGGAATAGAATCAGGACACTAGAGATAGGCCCCTGTTAAAGATATATGCTGAAAGGGGTGTGTATGCTTTGCACACGGGATGCGTGACTCGGCCAGAGGGCTGAACCTCCAAAGAGGAGTTGCTAAAGAGGGCTTCAGAGACAGGAGAGTGCAGGCACATGCACATGGCCAGACGGGGGCACCTATAGGAGGTGAATGCAACCCCCATTACAATTCCCTTCTGGTAAAATAGGCTTGGACCACACTTCCATGAAGTACAAGTTAACATGAGTTAGGGTGAGAGAATATGGCACTTTTAATGTGAGGTGCTTAGTCCGCATGGCGATGAGGACCATGTAAGAACAAGCAGAGAAGAATGGATGAATGCACAGTTGGATGCTCAGTTGTGTGGCCAGAGGGATAAATGGATGGATGTGTGGATACACAGCTGTGCGGATGGATGCACAAAAGGCTGACTGGATATTTGAGCTACTCTTAACTCCATTTTTGTCTTGGGGCATTCAGAAAGTTTTCCCCAACCGTTGTCGTCTCATTCTCAAGGCTGAAAGTGAATGGGACTTGTGCTCCTAAGTCACATCTGTGCTTCTGAAAATGCCACTCAATGAGGCTTAGCCTGATACCCTTGAATTCAATAATAAAATCTCACTCCATTTGATGGGAGCATAATCAGCACTTAAGTGTTCATCTCTGGGCTTACTGATGTATCTGTTTATCAGACACTAATCACTGATTCCAGCATGCTTTACTCTGGATAGATAGACGAATCTGTGTTAGCCCCGTTCACTTTGCATTTTCTTTCCTCACCTTTGCTTTTCCTCTGCCTCTCTTCCCTCCTCCTCCCATCCCTCTTTTGATTTATCCTTCTATCTTCCCTTCATCACAGTCCCTTCTCTATTCCTTTGCTTCCTCTGGGGGGGTGTGCATAAACACACTCACACGCAATTTGCCTCATCTCTTCTCTATCCCCATCCCCCTTGTTTCACTGAGTTCAGTTTATTCAATCCAAATTGCTTTATTGGTGGAAAGACAAGGCTTGCACAAGCTATTATAAACGTGTATAATACGCATTATGTAAAAAAAATATATTTAAGGAAGGGCTATTTCCGCAAATGAAATCAGTGCACTCCACCATAAAGCATTACCAGAAATAAAAAATAATAAGTCAAACTCTTGTTAAGTGCATCACAAGCCTACTCAAAATTCAGGACTGGTAACATGTTTGCACATAATCAACAGCATTCCAGCTACAGCTGCTGTGTATGCCCTGACTAACAGCCATCCTGCCTTGCGAGAACCTATAATCTCTTGCTTTTTCAAGGATTCTGGGCCAAGAGAACCTTTGGATCTCTCTTTCCAGCACTGCTTAGCCAAAGATTTCCATCTCTGTCCTTTCTGAATGACATTCCAGAGATGATCCAGTCAGGCCTTGGTGGCAGGGAGGAAAAGGTGAGAGTTTTACAGGGTAATTTTAGACCTAAGAAAGAATAAATCTCCAGCCATTTTTAGGAGCCAGCACTGCAGCAAACAGTGCTCATCCTGGCTCTCTGGGAGGTGTTGCCTTTTTATCTTAGTATTCTCTCCATAAATAATAATTAGAAGTAGAGGAGCATTCAAGGGAAGGGAGATACTTAGGATGTAACTAAACGATCCATGGGAATAGCAAGCCACAATTACAGTCTAGCTGCCTTGAAATTCTACTCTCCCTGAAGGAGTTCTAGTTTGTCTCCACCAAGAGCTATTTAGTAAAACCTTTTCCTTTATCTTCCCAATCTAGGGCTACGTACTGATCCTCTTGCTCATTCTGCCACAAAGAGTCACCTGGAAGCGCCTGGGTCTTGTCATGGAGTACAGTGCTACTCAGCTCAAGGAAGGCCATTGGAATCTGCCCCTTAACAAACCGAGGCCACAGTTGCAAAATCAGTGAAGCCTAAAGTTAGGCGGCTCATTAAGGCTATGTCTAGACTACGGGGTTTTATTGGAAAAAGGTACGCAAATTGCAGAACGCAATTTGTGTACCTTTTTCCGATCGTTTTGTTGGAAGAGGCTTTTCCGAAATTTGGCCCATCTACACTGGGCCTATTTCGGAAGAGCCCTTCTTCCTCATGGAAGGAGGAAGCCGGGGCTTCTGAAAGAGCTCATCTGCTCTTCTGCAAAAAACAAAGAAAAAAACCCGGAAGAACAGACACGTTTCCCTGGATGTGGCGGAGATTTTCCAGGATACCTCCAGTATCCGGGAACCCCCCCATAGTCTAGCTCCCCATAGCCTTAGACTGGGTTTCCAGAAGGGCTGAGACACCAGAAGGGCCCTTCATCTGTCGTGGAGGGAAGAGGAGGGATTCTGGATGCTCCAGAGGATCTGGTGGGTGGGGAAAACCCACCAAAACAAAAAAACAAAGCCGGGGCAAGATGTGACAGGACCCTTTCCTCCCCACCCCCAAATTTCAAGTATCAAAATTTAGTCTGAAGTTTTTGATTGTCAGAAAATGTTGACCGGATGGTTTAAAAACTAAAATAACATAAGAAGCCAGCAGTATTCAAAAAACTGGGAAAAAAATCAGCCAATAAACTGGTTGTCATACTCAGCGATTCTGAAAATCTAGCCACATATTCAGATGCCTAGTTATGGATGTAGGAGCCTTAAACTTGCATCTCTCTTGTATGAACAATAAGAGTCCTAAGTGATCTCCGTTGGGTATCGGAGGTGGCAGAGAGCCAGGACTCCTGGATTGTATCTTGGCTCTCATGCTGATTGCAGAGCACGACTTTGCGCAAGCCACGCACTTTGTTGGCGCCTCCTCTGTCAAATGTGTGCAGGGATACTCTGGTGCAAGCACACAGGTGCTAAGGTGATGCGTGAAGATACAAAACCCTTTTCCTAGGGACAGGTGATTTCATAGCTCCGTGCTATTGTAGGGTTTCTTCCTCCTTCGTCTGGAGCAGGTGGTTGGAGACAAGGGGCTGGACGTGACAACTGCTACATTCCTAAAATAGATAGATAATGTTTGTCTTCCTCACAGGGCCGCTCTGAGGCTGAGGCCCACAAAGAACATTGAAACCCTCAGGTTCTAGATAAATACCAAATACGAGCTTTCCCCCATGCATTCCTGCTCTGTCCCATTTTCATTGTCCAGAGCCTTAAGCTCCCCCCCCCCCCCCCCCCCCCCCACACACAGTACTCCACTTTAGAAGCATCTCCTAGAATGTCATCATTATCCTAAAACCCAAGGGCTACTTCCCTGTGTTTTCCTTCCTCCTCAGTCTCTCTGCTTTCAAATAAACCTCCAGGACTAGGGATGCACCAGAGTATGGCTGGATAGCTGCCACCAGGGACAGTTTTTGGCTGCAAAATCCATCACTAACCACATTAAAGTCAATGGGGCTGCCAAGCACCCTTGCCAGCTCCACAGGAGGAGCAATCAAGCCCTCCAATGTAGCGAAGGCAGCTGGCAACCATGAAAGGACTGCCCAAGGCAATAGGTCCAGTGGCACATCAGAGCGAGGCCATGAATTCTGAGGGGTTTCTCTTGCTGCAGATACAAAGACTTGGAGGCAGGATTGCAGCCATTGGGTACTGAGGGTGGAGATTCTGGCGTAGAAGCGGTGAACAAGCCCGTGGGAGGAAGCAAAGAGAGAGCTTCTTTGGCACAGAGTGGCAGACACGGGGATTTCTGACCAAGGAAACTGCTGTTGCTTCTGTCTACTGTTTTGGGGGAAACAGAACTCTGTGTAGAGATATTTATTTTAAAATAAACAACAATTCCATCAAGTATACACCTGACTTGGACCACCACCGATTTCTCATCCTAAACAACCTGGCCAGGCTCCAAATGGTGGCTATCCCTTATTAAGAAATCCAGCATTTTTTTTAACCTGCCCCCTGGCACAGTCCCTCCAAAAGTAAAATACGCAGGGAAGTATCCTCTGTGCTATTAAAGCATCTCACTGCATGTAGCCAACCTGGGGTGATCCTGGCTTTGCAGAGTTCTTGTTTACCCTTCTCCCCAGTGGTTGTTGTCAGATTATCAACTCATTTCCCTGGATGCCATGAGAATCCCAATATAGATAAAAAACTCTCGCCTCCCTTAGAAGAAGTGAAGTTTCCTCGGAGGAAGCAATCAGTCAAAGCATGTTGCACTTATAGCCGAGATTAAGAGGGCTCGGCTCATAGTTTACCTTCCAGAACAGAACATGTCAATGCTAGCTTCTCTTTCATTGAGTTGCCTCTGCAGCCTAATAGCACCTCGGGGGGTGCCTGAAAATAGCACAGCTTTTAAAAGTTTACTTCACTTTCAAATCATGTGAAATATACCAGCGAGTCGGGCAGGGAGAAGGGGTGATGGGGAAGCAGTTAGAGAGGCACAATGGTAATCTGGATCAAGGGTATTCCTTTGAAAAAAGAATTAGCAACAGCTTTGTCACCCACAGGTGTCCGGTCATCCTCTAACTGGATTAGAGTTGGGTATGATTGAATTTCCAGGGGCCTGACTGCCATCAATAATAGTGACATAGGAGGGTATTTCAGCTCCAGGCTGCTAGTTGGAAGCCAGTCTGTTTAAGCTATTTGCTCTAGCATGTATAGAGTACTCCTCTCCAAGTTGTCTCAAGACCTCAGAGCCAGACCACCAAACAAATGGGTGTTCTCATTTCATTTCCTCAGGGGGCAAGTGATCCTATGTTATCAGCCTCTATCACAGTGGCTGCCTTTGTCGGAAACCTGGGCGGAGAGGCCTGAAAAGCACTGGACATGAAGAATGACCTCACTTTCTCTCCCAGAAGGGTGTCCTTCTAAGGGAAGGCTCCAGCTATCTGTGGTGAGATCTGGGCTCTTCTTTCCATGCTAAACCTGTCCCAGAGTGAAAGAAAGGACTTCGGTCTTAGTTGGCACCTTTTATAAGCTGTCAGGAGAGTCACTCAGTTATCCCCCTAATAATTTCATTTTCTTTTATCGATTATCAGCTGATAAAGGTGATTACGGGACCTATTTTCTGCTGCTGACTGGCGCTGCGGATTCCCTGCCTTTCCCTCAGCCATCATTTACTATCAGATGTAATTTACGAAGGGGGTAAGAGAGTAATCCACAGCAAGCAAGGGCCAGGATTAAAAGGCAAACCCATCAGGGAGCCAATTGGCAAGAATTGCTCAGCTCACAGCCCCACCCATAGACATCTCCTGTCACATTCTGGGAGCACTAGAAATTGTTTAATCTCTGCTGCAGCAGATGAGCGGGTGATCGGCAAAGCACTCACTCCTGAAATGGAAAAGATTATTGATAATATTTGTCAAGGCAATACATTAGAGAGAGGGAGAAAAAATGGTGATAAATGATAATGGTTCTTAAATCTTGAACTGGGAAGTAACTATGCTTACAGCTTCTGATTTAAAGCAGTATTTAAGTGCACACCTGTCAAAAAAATAACCATTTATCTGATACAGAATGCAACGGGAGGGGAGGGGGGGCAGAGGCATTTTTTTCTGATTTGTACAGCACCTAACACACCATAGTCCTGGTCCACAGCTAGGTCTTCTGGGTGCTATGGTAACATAAATCATCCCCAGCTAGCATGCTGGGTTGATCCCAGTAGAATTCATGTGATGAGCTGCTGAATATGAGGTGTTGACTCAAACTGAGAAATATCATACCCGGTACAGGCCACTGGGTGCTCCAGGTATGAGGCGTATCGAAGTGGAATGATCATGCCAGGCCGGAATATTTCCGTTAAGGTATATCCACATTGATAAATGCTATTGGACAAGGGACACTGCATGAAGCTGTGCATATTCATTGTACCTCCCTGTTCCAGGTGTGGTACAAAATTAAGAAGAATGTTACTATCACACAGGTATAACTTGCTTGGAGAGGGTTTTCTGTGACGTGCTGCTGAATGTGCCAGGTTTGTCATATCCTGTTATGGGCGTAGCACAGCCTGAGAAAATTTAGCACAGCCATTTAGCTGCTCATCCCAGGTGTAACAAAAGTTCTCCCTGTACTGCTTGTCTTTTTCTATCATCTGCTGGGTTATGTCCTCTTTCGATTATCGTCTCTCTAGGGCAGAGACCTGAGTTTCAGATAGCACCATGTATTGCTTAAATAAGCATGTTCTTTTGATTTTAGAGAAGACAGCTTCACTGCTGAAATCAAGAGCTCATAGAACTCATAGAATCATAGATCTGGAAGGGATCTCAAGAGGTCATCAAGTCCAGTCCTCTGCACTCATGGCAGGACAAAGCACCATCTAGACCAGGGGTGGCCAATCCGTTACAAATGAAGAGCTAAAATAGTGGTGGATACAGTGCAAATAGCCGAGGGAAAAAAGTTGTTGAGCAAAAACAACAACAACAACAACAACAAAAGCTCCAGTTGCCATTTTGAAGTCTGCACCAGCGTCCCATGCAGACAGAAACATGCTGCCTCTTTCAGAGCCACGAGCTGCAGGTGCGGGAGCCACAATTTTTTATTTGAAGAGCTGCATACAGCTCATGGGTTGGCCACCCCTGATCTAGACCATCCCTGACAGATGTTTATCTCACCTGCTCTTAAAAATCTCCAGTGATGGAGAGTCCACAACTTACTTAGGCAAATTATTCCAGTGCCGAACCATCCTGACAGGAATTTTTTTCTAATGTCCAACCTAAACCTACCTTGGTTTAAGCCATTTAAGCCCATTGCTTTTTGTCCTATCATTAGAGGTTAAGCAGAATATTTTTTCTCCCTCTTCCTTAAATACTCTTTTAGGTACTTGAAAGCTGCTCTCATGTCCTCTCTCCACCTTCTCTTTTCCATACTAAACAAACCCACTTCTTTCAATCTTCCCTCATAGGTCATGTTTTCTAGACCTTTCATCATTTTTGTTATGCTTCTCTGGACTTTTTCCCAATTTGCCCACATCTTTCTTGAAATGTGGCACCCAGCACTGCGCATAATACTCCAGTTGAGGCCCTAATCAGGCTGGAGAATTATGAGCTAATGAGAGTTAAGAATTAAAAATCTGGCAGGAAATATTTTTAATCTGAAAAAAAAAATAGCATTCGCTTCAGCTTCTCTGTGAAGGCTGCTCTTCAGTTACCTAGTGTGACTACAAGTGAAGGTGAGATTTTGACTGTAGTATGCATAGGCATTGAGAGGCATGCCCTATCAGCTCCTGGTTTTTTGGTTCTGGTTTTGTACAGAGCCTAGCCCAACGGGGCCTAGCCCATGGACTGGGGCTCCAAGGTGCTAAGATAATACTACTAATAAAAAATCAAATAATTACCCAGGCTACACAGAGGTGCTGTCTTGCTAGCCTATGCCTCCATGGCTACATTACTATTGCTATCCATGCTACCTAGATTAGAGCTAACCCTTATGCATGGCTAGCATCATAGCTTCATTTACAGCATAGACAGACCATTACAGCAAGCATAGGGCAGACAGTCTCAGGGGGGCTATGAAATTCACACACAGTTCCATCTGTGACTGCCAAGTCCAGGCCAGGATTTAGGGGAGACCTTTGGTCTACACTAGGACCTTAGTCTGAAATAACGCCCCCAAGTTTGAATTAGTAAGAGGCACGTCCACACTGCCAAGCCCGTTATTTCGGATTAACCGGCTGCTTTTCATCAGGAATAACACTAATTCCAAACTTGTAAGTCCACAATAATGTTAGTGTGGACGCTCTGGTGCCATTCATTTGAACTAATTGGCCTCCGGGAGGCCTCCCGCAGCTCCTCGGTGCTTCCTGGGGTTCTGAGTCTGAGGTAGCGCGTCCATGTTAACGGCGCCTGCCTCGGACTCGTTTCAAGGCTTCCCCGTAGCGAGGTCACCCAAATTCGAATTTGTTAAATCAGGCATTCTTAAGTCAAATTTAGTAATTTTGAAATAATTTCCTAGTGTCAAATTTAGTAATTTTGAAATAATTTCCTAGTGCGGTGAACAGTGTCCAGCAGCCCCAGTAAAGAAGCCTCTTTCTATTCACTGCAACCAAGTGCTTTCTCTCTTGTGAGGAATGAGACAACCCCAACAAATCAGAAACGATGCAGAAAAGCGGAAGGAAAACTCAGGGCTGGCCTTACCATGAGGTGAACTGAGATGGCCGCCTCAGGTGCCAGTCTGGTGCGGGGGGAGAGCCACTAGGACTCAGAGTGTAGAAAATTGTGTCTGCTGCTAGTGCAGATGGATTCTCTCTGCTCTAGATGCACAGAGATGGTGGAGTGCTGTGCTGGAGGAAGAAGAGTACAAGGGACATAACAGGCAGGCAGGAGAAATGGGGGCATGAGAGTATCATTTGAGCTCCCCACCTCAGGTGCCAAAATGTTGTGGGCCGGCCCTGGGAAAACTAGCCACCAAATGCTGAGGATGATTTACCAAATCCCTTCCTAGGCTAGGTTCTGGCTGTGGTTTTTGTGGGGTCCAAAGCTTCCAGCTGGGTGGGAAATTACAGTTTGTGAAAGGCAACCTAACACTTGCTGATTTAACAATTTAAAGCAAGATTCTCCACGTTGGGAAGAAACAAGCCCTTTAGCCTATAATCACTTTTTCAGATATATAATGGTCTAATCAATATTAATAGGAATAGTTATCTCCTTTCCCCAGCTTCCATGTCCTTAACAGTAGATAAAACGCCTGTGAAATAGATTCCTATTCAGCATATACTGATTGCTTGCTTCCAAAATGCATTATTTCTCTGAGCAATCGCTGAGTGGGGCTCATTACAGGGAAGGCTTTGGCCATTGACAAATCTGGTGGACTCTGTGATGACTTGAATGTGGGTTCGTGATGGAGCTTTTGTTTGAACTTTTCTATGGCTGTATTTGTTTCCTATTGTTCTCCCTCCGCAAACCTTGAAAGGAAAATGGATTTTGTTGCATAATGAGAACAAAGAATGACCCAAAAAGGCCTCAGATGAAGTTAGAGAGGGTGCTCTGAGTTTAAATGGCAACTCCCTGGCTGCTTTTAGCAAACTGACCGATGTTGTGGAACACCCTTTTGGAAGCGGAAAGAATGAAACCAGACCTTACAGCCTTTGGAGCAGAATCTATTTACCACGTTCTGTCTACCTCCTCCTCCCCCCATCACTGCCCTAATGGAACTCCTCCAGAACAGATGAAACATCACTGCCTGCATTTTACAGATGAGAAACCAAGGCACAGAAAAATGATTTATTCATGGTAATACAGGAACTGCCTGGCTCGGTCCCCTCCACTCCAGTCCTGCATCTCCGTCACAAGATCACCTTTCCTCCAACAATTAAGCAAAAGAAGAGGGAAGAGGAAAGGATCACAAACACGTGGAAAGAAGATGGGAACATTTCAATAATCTCATAGGGTAAAGGGGAAAATCTAGCCAGTTGGGCAGGCCTATTCTTGAACCGCCTGATCCCATGAGTTCTGCTCTGCCTGCTCAGAAATGAATGCCAGAGAAGAACCTAAGCACAGAAATGTAGGCAGAATTGATATTTAAGACCCACAAAGCTCATCAGGAAAATTCACTGCCCTTCTCTAATTTCACATGGAGTCTGATGCTTTCGAAGGACTTTGTCCTGACCAGAGCAAGAGATCCCTACATCACAGCAGGAGATCCCTACATCCCTACATCACGGCAAGCAGGCATGGGAACACACCCTGGATTACTCAGATGCTGTTCTGGGTTGCTGCGATGTTATGCCTACATATAGCTAAGTGCCTCATGGATTCTGGCGTGAAGTTCTCTGGTACGGTCACCCCAGGGAAGCAGCAGGAGTAAATAGCTAACTGGTTTCCAAACTGAACTCAGTACATTGCTAGAGGAGAGGGGATGGTGAATTTGCCCACAGTAGCACCTGCTGAGACTTCTGGGAGCAAATTTCTCCAATGGCTGACGATGGGGTGGCCTCTGGGTCACTACAATGAATGCTTTCTCAGGAAGGTCTTTCTGACATTCTCAGGGTCTAACTGATCACATCTGTCAGATCTAACTGATCACCTCCGGTCAGATAGGTTTTTCCCCCTTCCTCTGCCACATGGGGCATGAGTCACTTGCTGGTTTGAACTAGAGTAAACGGTGGAGTCACTGTAACTTGGCGTGTGGACTTCAGTCACTCAGCCAGAGGTGGGTCAATTACAAGAGTTGGTGGGAGAGATTCTGGGGGGTGCAATGTGCAGGAGGTCAGGCTAATTGACTTCAGGACCTCTTGATGCCTGGGCACAGGGGTACCAAAGAGCAGCAGGGATCACTTGGGCCTGGTACCTGCATTTTAGTTCACCAAAGAGCTCTAGTTCATAAAAGATCTCTACAGAAAGCCTGTGTCCCACCCCCATGCCATAAGAGAGGTTCCATCAGACAGGAGATGAGAGGCATGTATCTTCCTGGTTGACCGTGGAGTGTCTTACAAGAAGAGCCTATTGCATACGGCGTCCAATGTTAATAAAGAGCAGAGAACGGCAAGAGAAGAAATGAACAGGAAGAGGTAAACAATAGAGGAAGAAACGCTGTGTGCAGGCAAAGAACAAGGGACTGGTTCCAAATATCTAGGGGTGCAGAAAAATGCGCTGGGAGTCTTTATTGGGGGAGACAAATTGCCAGCTGGCTTGGTCTTACGGAAGGTGGGCCTCAGCCACCCTGGTGGAAACATGCCATGGAGAGGGTCCAGAGAAGAGCAACGAGAATGATTAAAGGTCTAGAGAACATGACCTATGAGGGAAGACTGAAGGAATTGGGTTTGTTTAGTTTAGAAAAGAGAAGATTGAGGGGGGACATGATAGCAGTTTTTAGGTATCTAAAAGGGTGTCATAAGGAGGAGGGAGAGAACTTGTTCATCTTGGCCTCTGAGGATAGAACAAGAAGCAATGGGCTTAAACTGCAGCAAGGGAGGTTTAGGTTGGACATTAGGAAAAAGTTCCTAACTGTCATGGTGGTCAGACACTGGAATAAATTGCCCAGGGAGGTTGTGGAATCCCCATCTCTGGAGATATTTAAGAGTAGGTTAGATAAATGTCTATCAGGGATGGTCTAGACAGTATTTGGTCCTGCCATGGGGGCAGGGGACTGGACTCCATGACCTCTCGAGGTCCCTTCCAGTCCTAGTGTTCTATGATTCTATGTGCAGGACTTTCGGTAAACAATCTCGTTTCACAAGAGGACGTACTGTTAGTGGCATTCAGGCACTAGGATGCGCGTCAAGGTTCTGTTTTAGCTGTACTCCTTTCAGTACCGTTCTGGCTGCTAACGCTCTGTTCTTTGCTGCATGAACATACACTTGCTTTTTCCCCGAACAAGTCTGGGGGTGCCCTGTGCCTTTGGGGACCACAGGTCTGGTGGCTCTGCGAATTCCAGAGGATTAGGAGGTGAACGTGGCAGGGGATGCTCGGGAGTTGGAGGGTGTCTGTCGCTCGCTGGCGTGAGGGCTGGCAGAGTCTGTGGCTGAGGGATTCAGGGAGCTGCTCCCCACGAGGCCCAGACAAGGCCTCCTGCACAACCCAGGCAGCATCACACCGATTCTGTGCATTTTATTCACGCCCAGCAGGAGCACAGGAAAGGACGCTCAGCTAGAATGAAGATTTACTCCACTTACTTCCTCCACTTAACTTATTCCATGTAATTACTCCAGTTAGCCAGGCTTCATTTACAAGCTCTTCTGAGTCATTAGCTCAGGTAGGAC
>JANRFK010000961.1:13428630-13477323 GCA_030068395.1 Apalone spinifera | reverse complement strand
TTCTGTTAAAAGCATTTGCGGAAAATCATGCCAGTCTAGACGTAGCCTATGAGTCTTAGTAAGCCATCTTTGAGTGCTTTTGAGACATCCTCACTGCTACATATCTTCAGCTGGGTTTAATCCAGTGAACATCAGCACCAAAGCACAGACAGTTATCATTTTGGCTAGCAGAATACCTCCATTAAATGCCAGCAGTAGTAGGCTGTTATCCTCTATGTAGTTGCGCCAGTGGAGTGGAATGTGAAGTGTGGTATACAAGCAAAACACGTCAAGACCCTGGCATGAAAAGGGGCGCTCCAAGCATTACTGCAGAGAGACTGGCATCCCAGACGGCTGTGCCTAATGAGAACATTTTGCTGCCTGACCAAATGTTTCCACTTGATGTCAGGAAACAAAACAAAAAAGTGCTGACAAATAAAAACACAAAGCCGGGAGGGCAATCAGCGCTGCAGTATTTCTCTGTGCGTGGTGTTTGCTTTCTAATATTGACACACGCAAATTCCTGCTGTGCCCCGAGTTGGGAATGCATCCCAGAGTGTGTGGAATGAGCCAATACTTCCTAAGCCATGTATTTTCCTGTTGCTGTTCCCTCGAAAGAACGACATGCAGAAGCTGTTGGAAAGCAGCAGGCTCAACAGAATCTCCCTCTCTGGGCCAGTTTTGCACTGTGCCTCTTCTTTGTCCTGCCTGGCTAATAGCTCCTGGGCTAGGAATAAGCCCCGGATGGTCCTTTTGTGCCCTCCAAACTCTGCAGACCTGATTCTGTTTTGTATCTCTGAGCCTCTCGGTGCACAAAGAGCGACATAAGGGAATCAGCCATGACCCGCTGAATCTTTGATCTGCCCTATGCTGGTCCCAATTTCAGCCATGGTGCAGAGTTGGCACTGTTCTATCTTGCACTCACCGCAGGTGCGCCCTAAGGGCTTGTCTACACTACAGAGAAAATCAATCCCCTGGAGGTCGACCTTCAAGCATTCGATTAAGTGGGTCTGGTGTAGAGCTCCCAGATGAAATGCGGAGGGCCGTCCCCGCCGGCATCCTGTACTCCTCATTCCGAGAGGAGGAAGGGAAGCCAATGGGAGTGTATACGCGGCTATGGCTCATCTTAAGATAAATTGAATCCAGCTACACATTTTGCACAGCTGGATGGAGTCCCTTACACTGACTTGCTTTGTCTAATTTAGACCAGGCCTAAGTGACCATATGCCACAGAATCGGAGAGCAGAGCTCTGCAGTGTCTCTGGCACGCTCCCTCTTGCCTCCAATGCTGCTGGTAGCAGGACCTCGCTCTTGTGACTACATCAGCAGAGTGGGGAGATTTCTCCACTGGCTAGTTAAGCCAGGACCTGGCTCCTTGGCACCCAGCTGGATCTGGCCCTGCAGCAGAAACCATTCAGCTCCCCGGGTCTATCTGCTCCAGGAAAAGGGCTCCCTGTGCTTTGCATGCTGGCAACACACTGCATCACACAGCAGCCAAGGTAGCCTCACCTCAGGTGAACACCTCCCCACCGTTGGCACCGGTCCATGATGTGCAGTGTCAGGTACTCATAATCAGAGAATTCTTCTCTTATCAAATCTCTTTTCAGGACAGGTGAGAGGGCTTGGAACCATTGGCAGAGACCAGACGGGCCCAGTGTGACAAGGTGGGCTGCAGATGTGGAAGCATAAAGCCTGCACATCTGGAGAGAATAAATTCTTTCTTTCTTGCCATCTCTAAGTGGAGCTGCTTTCCAAAGGCTTGGAAAATTTTCCTGACATGCAAGTGTGAAACTGTAGAGGCCTGTGAAAAGACCTGAATTAGTGTCCAGCAGATTCTCTTTGGTATCCCAGTGCTGGATGAGGTTTTTGAAACAGTTCCGTTCTTTGATAATAACTACCTAGGCGTGATTCTGCCAAAGATCTGGCGCTCAAAAGAATCTAGGTCTAAGTCAAAACCATGCAAAACCTAGTTGGCAGCTATCCACATTCCAGTATGGTGTAGAAAAAGTATTGGATTTCTGAGGCTTGTCAAATGTTTGAAGATCTGAGGTGATAGACATTTTTCAAATTTCAACAAAACCAATGAGAAAACTTTTTATAATGAATGGATTTTTACCATAATTTTGATCAGTTCTTCCTATCATGCAACATATGGCATTATAATAATTCTTATAGTTAATAATACCCCATAAAATATATACAGGTTCTCACATGGGCCCCTCACCATGGAATCTGAGCACCTACAAAGACTAGGGCCTTGTCAACATGGGAAATTAACTACAATAGCTATAATCTATTCTGAAATAACTCCCCAAGTGGGCACCACTCTGGACTAAAAGTCTAGAATATTTAGTGCACTTGGATTAATAATTTTTATTCCAGAAGGGTATCCATATGAGGATGCTCTAGAATAGTTTATTGCACAATCACTATTCTGGTTAATTTCCAAATGTAGAAAAGCCCTAAGAATGATAATGATTTCTCTCCCTTTCTGCAGAGAAAAAGCGGATTTAGGAGTGGAGCAGAATGCACGTGTCATGCTTGCATTGCAGAAATGTAAATATTTTTAAAAACAATAAAAGAGAGGTATAAACCAGCTAATATTTGCATATCAGTAAATATATGTTCAGCTACAGGCCAATTCTGCTCCTTCTAACATAAAATACCACTGCTGTCAATGGAATTATTCCCATTTTACACTAGCATATCAAAAGACAGAATCTGTCCTTGAGCAATATATTTGCACACAGCTCAGAGTGGAGTCCAAACTGTGAGCATAGCACCAGGTAGCTGAGTCTAGAAATGACCTGAATGATTTTATCATGAGCTGCATGTATCTGGAATGTATTGATCGGTCTTTGGAGTTCCTTAACCTATTTGCTCTGCTTATTTGCATACACAGATATAATCTGAAGTCTCCAAGCAGAGTCCAGAGAAAATTAAAAACTTGAGCAAGGGAAAGAGAGAAAAATGCAGCTATTCAGTGTTTCAGGCCCAATTGTAGCTGACACATCTCAAAGCAAGGAGGCTTGCAAACATCAAGTACAAGGAAAAAACACTGAAAACATGATAGGAGAGTCATGCTACTGTATGAGAAACAGATGTGTGTGTGGCTACTTTCTTACACATTCCACTCAGCTAATATAGAATCCCATGGAATCAGTAGGCAAAGAAAGATAGATAGATAGATACTGTGTTTTAAAAGTCTAATCCAAAAACTTCCTTGAAATCTCTAGAACAATTCGTCAGTATCCTTTAGACCTGGCCCTGAGTGACAAGGGAGAATTAGCTCCCTAACACTGCGATTACCTGCCTTAGCGCTCAGGAAGATATACTGAGGAGACAGAATAAGCAACTCCAGTCTCCATTGTTTCTGCTTCAGTTTAAAAAGCATTTTGTGCTAGTTCCAATTGAAACAGGAGACACATTTTGTCTGCAAAGCTAGAGATGGAAAAGGCCAGTGAGATCAACTGGTCCATTGCCCTGCTAATGCAAGCAATGAGGGATGGGTGTCTATGTGGGTCGGGGGATTAAGAATGGGCTAAATGAGTCTCTGATCTCTCGGTCGTAAATTCTAATCTGGCTGTGAGCAGCACTTCCCCGTGTTACCCGGAGACCTATTTGAAATGATCCAATCCTTGTGAATAAAGGTCCACATGTGGATTGGCATTAACTGTGCTGCGTGAGCAGCCTAAGCAGAAAGGGCAGGCATTGACTGAGCAGTAGGGAAGGAGCGGTGCTCTTTAGCCTTAAGGGTAGATGCACCAAGGAAGACTTGAGCCCACGGTGGCTGGGCAGCTTGCCAGGCAATAATCATCCTTTGGATACTGCCTTGCTGATGTGCTGCCACAGCCTCCATTTAAAATAGCTGGTGGCAAAATGCCCAAGAGAACAAATAAGACAGGAGCCAAGCTGCCTTTCCCTTGGAGCTGAATGAGTCCCACAACCACGGAGTGTCACAGGGACAGGGCAGGATGCTGGGGCCTCTGCTCTGGTGTGACAATGAAGATGCTATTCAAAGCCCTGCATGTTGTTGATGTCTTACCCCTGGAGATGGGAGCAGCACCTTCAAGTTCTTGGACTTCTTGAGATCTCTTGGGCCTGTCATGCTGGACTTTAAACCTGGCTTCTGGCATGTCTTGCTTTCCACCCAAACCATCCTTGCCCTGTATGAAAGATGCAGCAGGGAGCAATCCTGTGGAACTGCATTCAAACCTGGGACCTCTAGAGCTTTGTATAGGAGCCGCTACAGCTTGAGTTATAAAGCCAGTGGGCTCTCAGCCCCTGCTATAGAGGTCTCTTGTTCTTAGCTGTTGCTGTGGTCTAGGTGCCACTGCATGGGACAGTGTGTGGGTGACAACTGCACCGGCCCCAAGCAGACGGATTGAATGGTCTAGCTCTTCCTTCTATCTAGACCAAACATAGCCTGTGGGCAGCATTTCTCACAGCGTCCTGGCCTTCCCATTCACTCGTGGAACCCAGGGGGCAGAGGGCCTGGTCGCTTTGGGAAAACGTAATAAATGGTCTGACTAGTTCTGAACTCAGGAAAAGTTCCTCAGGGTGCAGGTGAGAATTGGGTCTTACTGGCCCCACACTGGCTCCCTAGCTCCTCCTCTGCTCTCCTCCGTGGGGTGGAAATTACAAAGCCCTCTCAGCGGCTGTAAATCCCGCTTCCTCTGCAGACCAAAGCAGAGAAGAGGAGCACCGCTCAGATATGTCTCCAAACCCGCCTGTCCCGGCATTTGCTTTTAGGCTACGAGCACGAAGAAGGATTTTTCTCAGCAAGAACAACAGACAGGACTATGCAGCACTTGAAAGACTAACAAGATGGTTTATTAGGTGATGAGCTTTCGTGGGCATAGTGCTGCATAGTCCTGTCTTTTGTTTCAGCTAGACCACACTAACACGGCTGCATTGCTATCACTTTTCTCAGCAAGGTCTCTCTCTTTGCAGGGAGAAATGCAGAGTCAGCATCTCTTTAGAGACAGCATTTTCTCCCTGCTGAGGCCACAAGCGAGGTGCCATTGGGACTCCAAATCTGCTCCTCTTATTCATTCCCCATGAAAGGGGGGCTCTGAAGCCCCCCGTGCGCTGCTGACTCGGAGGAGGGAGAAGTGTTATCCCTGACAGATTAGCAGGCAGGGAAGGTGGGGAGCCATTGGGGGAGGCAGGCACCTGCTCTTAAACTCACGGCATTCCCTGGAGTAACAAGTTTAGCACGCTGAGCCGGGAAAGGTGCTGGAGTATAGATAGGGAGGCTGCGTGTGCTGTCTCAGGGGAGGGACAAAGGAGGCTGTATGGGCAAGGCCTTTTGTCAATCCGTCTAATATGGCTGTTCTGCAAGACTCACTGGGACCTGTGCATTCACCACAGGCAGCTGAGACATGGGAGTGTTGGGCGAAGGGGAGAGATAGACCCACCACGGTGCAATCCTGTGGGTCGAGTGCAGAAACAGGGCCCAACAGAACCTTGTCTCCTCCCTCCCCCACGTGTCCTGGTCTTCAGTGGAGCTGATGAACTGGCGCCTGAATCACAAACACCACAAGGGTGTGTTTTACAGGATCGCCTTGGCCTACCCTGTATGGGGGATGGAGCCAGGTGTTGGAGGTCCAGATAAATCAACTTGCAGCCAAACTGCCCTCGGGTGTCAGCCGAAAGCCCAGCCTCCCCCATCCAGTGCAGAGTTAAAAACATAAGAACAGCCATATGGGGTCAGATCAATGGTCTATACAGCCCAGTATCCTGTCGGCCAGCGCCAGATGCCCCAGAGGGAGGGAACACAACAGGTAATCCTCACGTGATCCCTCACCACATCCTCTGGCAAGGAGTTCCAGAGGTCGACTGTGCTCTGAGTGAAGAAAAGCTTCCTTTTGTTTGTTTTAAACCTGCTGCCTATTCATTTCATTTGGTGACACCTAGTTCTTGTATTGTGGGAATAAGTAAATAACTTGTCCTTGTTCACTTTTTCCACACCAGTCATGATTTTATAGACCTCTATCATATCCCCCCTTAGTCTCCTCTTTCCTTTAGCAACCTTTGAAGTCAATGCCAGATCTGCCAGCAACCTTGGGGAGAGCCAAATTGGTGTTTTAAACTCTTCAGCAGTGAGAGAGGCCAGGGACACATATGTAGCCCAATGTCCCTGTTCTGCTATTCAACCTTAGCACGGTGCCCTGACCTGTCATCCCATGGACCCCTGCAGTCTGTGCTATTACTAAGGGAGTCTGTCTTCCGGTCCCAGCTGCATGCTCACTGTGGGTTCTGAATCGAGAGGCACGGAAGCTGCCAAAGGCTGCCTCTCGAGTTGGAGCCAGGCCACAAACCCTGGGGTCAGGGTTCTTGCATTGCCAGTCTCTGCTCCTGAGCAGACATGAGCCGAATGATCTGAAACTCCTCATTCAAACAGCCCTGAACTGCGGGAAAGTTTGGAGCCAGTTGAGAGACATAATAGGGAGAATGATACAAGTGCTTACATTAACTTTACAGCCAGATCCCCAGCTGGTGTGAATCAGTAACAGCTTCAAGAGAGCCAATCCTCAGCTGGGATCTGTTCCTATATTTTCAAAGCCCTAGGTTAACCCAGGACTACTCACTACTGCCTGTGGAGACTGGCATTGTTCTCTCCATGTGGGGAAACTGAGGCACAGAAAAGTCAGCCTAGGGAAACTCAGCATGAGCAGGGAAAAGAGCTCAGGACTTAAAGGCTTAATTTTGTTTGCCTTTGATCTGCTGAACGCTCTGTTGTTACCCACAGTACTTTCCTGGCACATTTTTGCAGGAAAGGGGACAGCTATAGACCCTACTCCTCCCTCAACAGCAGGGCATTCCTGGAGCTGGAGTGCTCAAGCAAGCACAATAGATATGCATGGAGGATTGTCAAACACTGAGATGAGCAGCAGAATAAGGAATCTGCTTTGTACTGGGCATGTAACATTATAGCACCTGTCAGCTTTCATTTTGCTTGACAACATAGGTAAATATCTTGGTTTCTTTGTCTTTTTTTCTATTTTTCTTTTTTCTATTATTTTCCACAGAAGTAGTTGACATGAAAAATGAGATACAAGAACTAGGCATTGTAGTTTAGGGACACACATGTGTAATGAGCTATAACAAGATCTTACAGTCTATTCCTGCATATTGATGTTAACCAGAAAGGGAAAACCTGGATTGGTTTGCAGGGGCTGATAAAGGCATAAAGAGTCTTTTAGTTAAATTCCAGGAGGCTAGTTAAAGTTATTACCACTGGTTAGGAGCTGATTTGAACATTGCAACAAAGTTTTTCCACTGAGAAGCAAACAGCCTTTGTTTCAAAACAATGTTTGTGGGTGAGGAAGTTGGACTTTCCCCACATTTCTCATTTATCACGACATGCATGATAAAACACAGCCTCAAAATCAGTCGTGCGATTGTTAACAAACTGTTTCTCCATTTGCCTAAAACAGGATTTGTTGGTAAACTATAACTTCTTGATTCCGGGGGACCTGTCACTTTCACTTAACAAAAAGAATGCCTATAACCGTTTCCATGACATTTGGATTAAAAGCGCCATGAAAAAATGTGTTAATAAATGAAAAATGGGCCTGTTTGGAAGCCTGTGAGGTAGAAACAGCTTCCCAATTTTGAAGATGTTAATAGGGTTTTTTCCCCATGTCCCGCCTGTTGGTGGCCTGTGCATGTTGTCTGGTTTCTGTCTATCCTGAGGATAAAAACAGACCTCATTGAAATCAAAGGGTGCTTTGCCATTGACTTCACTAGAGGCAGCATTTCATCATGTTTCCTGTACCAAGGTCTGTACTGTGGTGCTTGATGCAGATGTACTGAGCAGGGAATGTGTAAAACTTGAGGCATGGGACTGTAAAGGCCCCTCTCTGTCTCTGACCTGTAATATGATGTGAATCAAGCCATCTCCCCTCTCTGGGGCTCAGTTTCCCCCTTTGTAAAACAGGATAATAAATGCTACAAGGAGCTGGGATTTTTTTCAGCAAACCTGCCTTCCAATCGAAATTAAACATTTTCATTACCATTAATATTTTCTATTTTTTTTTCAAAACTCACAAACCCAGAAACCCCAAATCAGAAATCACGTAATCAAAGACTATGTCTATACTGGCAACCGAATGCCAAAACTTGTGTCACTCATAAGTGTTAAAATGACACCCGGGTGACAAATGCTGCTGTGAACACACTCTCCTGCCGACAAAGCTCATGCTGCCTGCCAGGCTACATCTACACTACGAGTTTTCTCTGCAAAAAATATGCTAATGAGGGACTCATTTGCATGAGTCGTGATCTCATTTGCATATTTTTTGCTGATCCTGTTTTTGCTCAGAAACAAGCAGGCTACGTCTACATTGTGCTCTCTTGTGCAAGAACATATGCAAATGAGCCACCATTTTTGCTCAAGGGGCTTTTGCGCAAGAAGGAGCTGCTTATTTTCAGGCAGAACGGCTCTTGCGCAAGAGTGTTTTTCTGAATATTGCCGTGCCTCATTTGCATATGTTCTTGTGCAAGAGAGCGCAATGTAGACGTAGCCATAGTGTGGACATTTTCTTTTTGTGCAAAAAACCCTTTTTCTGCAAGATCCTTATGCCCCAAAAAAGGAGGTATACTGATTTTGCGGAAAAAGAGGTTTTTGCTCAAAAAGAAAACATCCACACTGCTTGTTTCTGCGCAAAAACCCCAGCGCAAAAATGGATCGGCAGAAAATATGCAAATGAGATCACGACTCATGCAAATGAGTCCCTCATTAGCATATTTGTTGCCGAGAAAACTCATAGTGTAGACTTAGCCCCAGGGATGAAAAGTTTTTGTCAGCAAAAGAGCCAACAGTGGCTATCCGATGCAACAGCCACGTTGCTAAAAGCTGAGTAGTATAAGCCAAAGCCAAACTGTCAGTAAACCAATGAAAAGAAAACCTATTTTTTAAATAGGAAATAAAAAATGTTTGCTTTTCTGATGCAATATTTTCATCCAAAAAAAAAGTTTAATGGAACATTTCCAGTCCCCCAATTTTATGAACAAAAGTTCCAACAATAAAAATAATCTGCATTTTTCAAATAGCTGGAATAAGTCTTTCTCTTGTAATGGAGCTCATGATGGATTCTGAGGCTATATGGGTATTTTACAGCCAGATCCTCAGCTGGTGTAAACCAGCATAGCTCCACTGAAACCAAGAAGTGTGCTTAACATGCTTTACACCAATGCAGAAGCTGGCCTTTAACCTGTCACTATTCAGAAACACTAAAAGCAATTAAAAATGACATGCTCCCATTTAAATAATACTTGCAAAGTCATATCTGGGCAAACCTGTCCTGCTTGCACCCTTAAACGGATTCATTACCATCACTGCTGTTATTGTGCATTGCAAATGATTTGGAACTGGTAACAAAGCGATCCTGTAACTTCCCCTGTCATATGATGTATGTTGTTTGCACCATGGGGAAAGGCAGCAGGATGATTGACTGTAAACGGTAGCACAAACCAAAGGACAGGTGCTGAAAGAAAAGACTTTTAAATGAATAAAGAAGCAACAAGTGAATTTCCACTGCATAGATGCAGCTGGCAGGGTTTTTTTCACCCTCTTTACGTGTCTCTTCCCCCCCCCCCCCCATCGGTGCCAGTAAAAAGAACACTTGAAAGCTTCTGTAGCAAATATTGGGAACAATGAGCCTTGAATCTTGGCAACAAGCAATGGTAGGGAAAGAGAGGCAACTCAGAAAAAGCACACTGTGTCAAAATATGCATTCAGCTTGCCGCTTTTAATCATTGCTGCCTGCATAAAAGTGATGTGTACTGAAGTGGTTGGTTTTTTTTTTTTTTTTAAAGAGCCTACTTGTAAATATCTCTGTAACTGTCTTGCTTCAATCAACAAAATCGAAACTTGTTTCAGAAGTTTTGAGCAATAGAGCACCACCAATTTTTTTCTCTGTAATGGTTGCTTCACCTAGCATTGAAGTGCAGCTACCTCTGGGTGGAACATGGCAGCTGCTGAAGGAACCAGCAGAAAAGTTACACAGCTGTTTAGAACGGGGAGTGAAGAATTCGGTACCTACTAGGGAGGGCAGAGATTTTCAAGTAGACACGTAACATTTGCCCAGGAAACAAGGGTTATTGTTCCTAGTCCTACAAAAAGCACAGTGGGATCTTCAATGACTGCAAAATGGTTCCATGTGGGAAATGAAGAACACCCCATAAAATCAGGCAGCGAGGCTTGCTCACTAATGACTCTCAGGGAACAGTGCCACCTACTGAATAACCAACACCATTGGCACCAGGCTGCTGCTGCCAGAGACCCCAGAGGCAACAGGGGGTGGGACACCAGAGAGGATAAGATTCTGAGGGGAGCTTAGGTTCTGACAGAACCTACAGGACAACAGGAGCAGGGGACAAGCTTGATGGAAGGTGGATTGGGGCAGTTAGGGCTGCCACTGTAGCTGGAATGGCCATCCTAGCAAAAACGTGATCCCTTTTGTCCCAGAAAACTAATTTAATAGACCAGGAAACAGATTTCCCATTCGAGGAAACACGTTGCAATTAAATAAAAAAATCCTATCCCACATCTGACTGAAAAGACAAAATTTTGAACCCCCCTCCCCCAAGAATCTGAAAAAAAATGGTTCAGGTCAATCAAAGTGTTTTGTTGCAACACTGTTTTGATTTTTACTTTTTTGGGGGGAAGGAGGGTTATAATTAGTTTACACGTCAGTTCCGAGTGAGCAGAAAAAATCAGAACTTTTCATGTAGGCAATGTTGAGATGCCTTCTGACAATTTTGAGAGGAGAGATTAATTCATCTTTCCTGCACACGGCTTCAACAAATCAGAATTTTCTGTGCCTCTCAAAAAAGTTTAGTGGAAAAATTCCTGACCAGCCCTACTTGTTAAACCCCAGGACGCCTCCTCTGAGCCATTCCTTCCTCTAGAGCAGACTAGTCAGGGGGCTGCATGAGTGACCGTCCTTTGTCTGAGCGAGCTAATCCAGGGGTGGGCAACCCAGAGTCTGTGGCCCACTGCTGTTCCACCTGCAGTCCACACACCCTTCTCTGCCCCATTTCTCCATGACTCTCATTGGGCACTGGAGTCTAGCATTTCCTATTCCTCCCTCCCTCTCTCTCCCAACCCTTTTGGAGCACCATGAATCCACTGATCCGCGCTCTGTCCCTGTTCCTATTCCTGCCTCCCAGAGCTTGAACAGCTGCAAATCAGCTGATTCACGGCATTCTAGCTCTGGGAGGGAGGGATCCGGAGCCCAGATCAGTGGATTCATGGAACTCCGAAAGGGCTGGGAGGGAGCAAGAAGAGTAGGAAGTGTGGGGCTCCAGTGCCCCAGTGGCACATGGAGGGGGGTGTGCGGGCTGCAGGTGGAATCCCAGTGGCCTGCAGGTTGCCCACCACTGCTCTAGACCAGTGTTTCTTAAACGGTGTGCCACGAGGCAGTTGGAGGTGTGCCGCGGAGAACAACAGAGTTCAAAATGGCCGCCCTTAAAGGGGCAGGCAACCTTTTTTTCTCAATAACTTTCCCCTGACCCCGCTTTTTTTTACTCAATAACTTTCTCCCTGGCCCTCCCCCCCGGACTTTTTTTTTGCTCAACAAAAAATCCTTGGTGTACCTCATAAAATAAATTATTGTTTGGTGTTCCTCTGTCTTAAAAAGTTTAAGAAACACTGCTCTAGAGCATGCTAGTAGTTTCTCCTCAGTTGTCAACAGTGGGAATCCCTAGCACCTAAACGTGGCTCCTGCAAAGGATTCTGGGCACACTGAAGTTCTGCACGGTACAACTGCACTTGACTGAGCAAAACACAAGTCAGACAAGTTGTATGTCTTCATATTGGCCGAGTCTGACAAAATACACCTTAGTATACTTAAGGAATGGGCTGAAGAAATCCGAGCCATTTGTGATCCTCTCTGAGAACTCACAGAGGATGGGAGAATTCCCAAGAGGACTGGTCAAGGACAAATAGAGTAACTATCTACACAAAGGGTAATAAGGACACCCCAGAGCAATATAGATTAATCATCTTAACTATGGTACCAAACAGATAACGGAGAAATAATCAATCTGTAAACACCTGGAAGATAATAAGGTGACAAGTAACAGTCAACATGAATTTGTCAAGCACAAATCATGTCCAATCAACCTAATATCCTTCATTGACAGTGTAACTAGCTTCTGGATTGAGGGGAAACAGTAGATGTGACATATGCCAACTTTTGATAATGTCTCACATGACCTTCTCATAAACAAACCAGAAAGAGAACCTAAGGTGAATCTGCTATATGGTGTGTGCATACTAGTTGGAAACTCTATTCAGGGAGTAGTTATCAATGGTTCACAGTTAGCTGGAAGGCCGTAGCAAGTGGTATCCCACAGAAATCTGTCCTGCATGCAATTCTATTCAATACTTCTCGTAAGTGATTTGGATAATGGCCCAGCGAGTACACTTATAGGCTGCGTCTAGACTGGCCAGTTTTTGCGGAAAATCATCTGCTTTTCCGCAAAAACTTGCCAGCTGTCTACACTGGCCGCTTGAATTTCCGCAAAAGCACTGACGATCTGATGTAAGATTGTCAGTGCTTTTGCAGAAAAACTATGCTGCTCCCGTTTGGGCAAAAGTCCCTTTTGCGCAAAACTTTTGCGCAAAGGGCCCAGTGTAGACAGCAGACATTTCTTTTCCGCAAAAAAGCCCCAATCGCGAAAATAGCAATCAGGGCTTTTTTGCGCAAAAGCGCGTCTAGATTGGCCACGGATGCTTTTCCGCAAAAAGTGCTTTTGCGGAAAAGTGTCCGTGCCAATTTAGACGCTCTTTTCCGAAAATGCTTTTAACAGAAAACTTTTCCGCTAAAAGCATTTTCGGAAAATCATGCCAGTCTAGACATAGCCATAAAGTTTATATATGATTCCAAGATGGGTGGAGTTGCAGTGCTTTGCAGGGCAGTATTAGAATTCAAAATGATCTTGACAAACTGCAGAAAAGGTCTGAAATAAATAGGATGAAATTCAATAAGAACAAATGCAAAGCACTACACATATGAAGGACTAATCACTTGCACAAATACAAAAAGGGGAAATGACTGGTAGGGAGGAGTGCAGAAAGATCTGGGGTGGATAGTGGATCACAAACAATATATAGGAGTCAACAATGTCATCTTGTTTCAATAAAAGTGAACATCATTCTGAGATCATGGCATCTGAAGAAGTAGGTTTTGCCCACGAAAGCTATATATATACACTGTATATATATAGTGTCATTACCTCACAGACACTAACCTTCCCCCCTCACTCCCACTCTGTTCTAAAATTTGATTTGTCAATTTTATGTGTGTTCACTTTTTTTGATTGTATCACTTTGGTATATATGGTTGTGCCAATTTTCTTCCACAATTTGATCTGAGGAAGTGGGTCTGGCCCACGAAAGCTCATCACCTAATAAACCATCTTGTTAGTCTTTAAAGTGCTACATAGTCCTGTTTTTTGTTTCAGCCAGACCAGATTAACACGGCTGCATCTCTATTACTATTCTGTATATATATTTGTTAGTCTCTAATGTGCCACAGGACTACTTGTTTTTTTAAAAGTTGTTTTTATCATTCTGGGATGTATTAGTAGGAGTGTTGTGAATAAGACACCAGAAGTAATTCTACTATACTCCACGCTGATAAGGAGTATTGTGTCCAGTTCTGGGTACCACATTTCAGGGAAGACGTGGACAAATTGGTAAAAGTCCAGGAGAGAGTAACAAAATTGATTAAAGTTCTAAAAAACCTGACCTAGAGGAAAGATTGTGAAAATTGTTTAGTCTGGGGAAGGGAAAACTGACAAGGGACGTGATAACAGCCTTCAAATACATCCAAGATTGTTAAAAGATGAGGTAATAAATTGTTCTCCTTATCCACTGAGGACAGGACAAGAAGCAATGGACTTAAATCACAGCAAGGAAGATTTAGGTTAGATATTAGGCAAAATTTCCTGCCAAGATAATTAAGTGCAGGAACAAATTACCTAGGAAAGTTGTGGAATTTCCCTCAATGAAGCTTTTTAAGAACAAGATAGGCAAAACCTCAGTCAGGGACGGTCTAGATAATACTTTGTCCTGCCTCTCTGCAGGAGCCTGAATTAGATAATCTATCAAGGTTCCTTCCAGTCCTACATGTCTATGATTCTGTGAAAACTAATAAGGCCCTATAGAAAGTGAGCAGTAACTGCACAACCAGAAATGAGCCCGTTGGGCCTGGCCTATTGGTGATCCACAGTGAGCTCTATGCACTGGAGACTGGTGCCTGTGAGAGGAAGGGATTCAGTGAGGGCCACCCAAAGGTAGGGTTACCAGGTGTCTGGTGTTGGCCCGGACAGTCCGGTATTTGTGGCCTCTGTCCGGTAAAAAAACCAGAAAACACTGGACATTTTATATGTCCGGTATTTTCTGTTTTTCTCGGATGGAAGACCTCTTGGGACATTCCTCCACATGTCTGGTGGGAGCAGGGTGAGTGGGGAGCGTGGGAATTTAAAGGCACAGTGACTCTTTGTGCAGGGGTGGTTTTTTTTTTTTTTTTGGCTCAATAACTTTGGTCCCAATTTTTTTCCCCCACCATGTTCGGTATTTTTGTGTGAAAGTATCTGGCAACCCTACCCAAAGGAACAGGGAGGGGGCATGAGGGAGCATCCCATTTAGCAATCAAAATTTTGGCAGGGGCACAGTGAAGCCTCTCCTGGGTGCTACCACAAGTTGCCGATGTCTCTACGGCATTCTAGCAAACATCTCCTCAGATGCGGCCTTGGGTGAGTCTCCTACATAACTTCCCCCTCATCTCTAATCACAAATACCTGACAGAGTTAAGGAGCGATGCGCCACTGGAAATAGAGTATGGGATGGCCACAGCATGACCTAACAGTTGGTTATTTCTTTGATTCCCCAACCAAACCTTTTCCCCCTGCCAATGCACCCACTGTCTCCAATAGCCACAGCCTAGTTGTGCTCTCACATCTGCCTACTGCAAGATTCTTGCTCCTTCCTAGGAAACATCTAGTGCTTGTCACTGCCAAAAGACAGGACACGGGACAAGATGGATTTAGGGTCCGATCCAGTCTAGCAATGCCTAGGGGTATGTCTAGGCTGCAATGAGACACCCGCAGCTGGCATAGGCTCACTGTGGGGCTATTTCAATGCACTGCCAATGCTCCTGGGCCTCTCCCACAAGTAGCCCGGTCGTCCATTTAACCCGTTCTCAGAGCCGCTCGCAGATGTGCCGGGAGCAGTGAGAAAGCTGCATGAAACAAGGACGCAGAGGGAAAGTGCTGGCTCAGCTTCACCGGGGCAGAGCAGGAGACAGGCTGGAAATGAATTACGGAGCAGCTGCCACCGCGCTGACTGATATCACCGCTCTTTAGAGCGTACTTATCATGCTGACAGATCAGCAGCACTTTTTTCCCCAAGCTTTCCACGTCGAGGCAAGCGGGGCGTGCGTGGGGTGCAAAGAAAATTGGTGTGGAGGGCCATGGAGGTGGAATATGTTTAACATGAAGAGCTCAGGTCCTGGGCTAAGGCAGGCAGATGTGGACAGAGGGCAGGCAGATGTGGACACTGGGCTGGCACAAGCTAGCTCCCCCAGGGGAATCTCAGTGAGACATAGCGCCGGTGTAGCGCTGCACTGCACACATGAGTGAAAATCATTTTTAAATCTTCCCAGGACGGGGGGCTCAGCTACGGACTCCCAGAAGGGGAGAGGGCTGGGGGCCAGCTTTCCCCAGCTAGCCCTTCAGTATGCTCCAGTGGCAATTTAAAGGGCCCATGGTTCCGTCTGCTGGGAGCCCAGTGGGCCTTTATAAATGGCTAGACACCAGGACAGCTGTCCCTTCCCCCCCCAGTCACTGGCTCTTGCCACCCCCCCATCAACATCCTAGTGGGAGGCAAAAGAGTCAGGGACATTAAATCAGTGTACAGGCCGGTACTGGCAGCCACTTCTTACCGGTACATGTACACTGTTCCAGCCCACTTTCGCCACCAAGTCTACGACTAGACTGCTTTCCTCTTCCAAAAGAGGAAATGCAAATGAAGCATTTTCTCGTGCTTCATTTGCATATCCTCTTCTGATCCTTTTTTCAGAAGTTTTTTCGCAAAAACAAGCAGTCTAGATGCGGTTTTTTTGTGCAACCCCCCCACCCCCCCTTTTATCAAAAGAACCCTTATTCCTCAAAAAATGATGTTTACAGGTTCTTTCAAAAAAGGGGGGTTTTGTGTAAAAAAGCCACATCTAGACTGCTGGGTTTTGTGCAAAAACCTCTTCCGAAAAAAGGAGCGGAAGAGAATATGCAAATGAAGTGCGAGATTTGCAAATCAGTGCTTCATTTGCATTTCCTCTTTCCTTATTTGCATTTCCTCTTTCAGAAGAGGAAAGCAGTCTAGACGTACCTCAAGTGCTCTGGAGTCAGTGTAGGCATAGTGAGGAGGGAGAAGATGGTGCTTGGGGAGTAATCAAGTAATTTCTATGGCTGAAAAATTCTCCTGGTGCAGACAGAGATGTTATCTAGCTGGATACCAAGCCACTGGTATAGCAGCCAAGTGAAGAATTCCTTTATGATCTCAGAGGTGGGTCGGTATCATTAGCCACATGTTTACAGAAGATGAAAACTGAGGCAAATACAAGGAAAGGTTGTTTGACCAAGGATACACTTAATAAAAAAGCAGATCATTCCCAATGTCAGCTACATGGCAAAGTCTTTCCAGGTGCATTTCATATTTAATTTCAAATACATTCAGATTTCCAAAGGCTTGTGATCTCCGATTGAATGAAAGTGAATCTGAGGGCTCACAAATGCATCTGAGGAAAGAAAGACAAAGATGATTCTAAGCCAGCTTTCTACCTCTCCCAATCCTAGGGCTGGCCAGGGGCTAAAGCAGCCTGGAGTGTAACTGAGAGCAACCTCTAGGCTGCTCTAGCTTATACCAGCTACAGCTCTCTACTAGAGATCATTCCAACAGCTGGGAATACGTATGCTCTGACCCCCTATTCTGTCCCATCATACTCCTCCCTGCCTAGGAATGTCTCTTCTGTGAGAAGGGGGCAGGTGGCACAGTTTGGAGATTCCCCTATGTCAGGGAACTTCTCAATTAAGAACATTCCTTATAGAATCAGGTACCTGGTTTAGATAACAGCAATTAGAACTTGAAACTTGGCTATCCATAGATATGCTGCAACCCCAGATTAAAACTCACTGGCTCCAAGAATATTCCTGTGGGCTGTGTCTAGACTGGCAAGTTCTTCCGCAAAAGCCGCCGCTTTTGCGCAAAAACTTGCCAGCTGTCTACACTGGCTGCTTGAATTTCCACAAAAGCACTGACTTCCTACTGTATGAAATCAATGCTTTTTGCGGAAATACTATGCTGCTCACGTTCAGGCAAAAGTCCCTTTTGCGCAAAACTTTTGCGCAAAAGGGCCAGTGTAGACAGCTGAGATTTGTTTTGTGCAAAAAAGCCCCGATAGCTGAAATGGCGATCGGGGCTTTCTTGCGCAAAAGCGCGTCTAGATTGGCACGGACGCTTTTCCGCAAAAAGTGCTTTTGCGCAAAAGCATCCGTGCCAATCTAGATGCTCTTTTCCACAAATACTTTTAACGGAAAAACTTTTCCATTAAAAGCATTTGCGGAAAATCATGCCAGTCTAGACACAGCCCTGATGTTTAAGGAAATATGTTAATTCACGTGTAAGTGTCCCGTTATGATACTGGACTGGTACATCAGAGCGAGCTTGAACTGAACAAATACTGACAAGTTTAGATCCAGATCTGAGTTTCAAACACCATGGAGCTTAGAGCTGTTCTTCAGATCTGAGGTTTTGTTTCATGCCCCATCTCTTGAACAAACCAAGCAAGGGGAGAAAAAGAGGTGCAGCAAAAACTGGCCAAGAATGAAACTGGCAGTGAATTTTGGAAGAGAGGAGACTTCAGGTCAATCAGATGGGGAAAAAAACTGAAGGATGAACCATAAAGACAATTTATTACAATAGCTCTAGATGTTTATTCTAAACCAATTCATACTGAATGTGCATAACAAAGAAATCATAACTCCTTTTAGCATAATGCACTCACATGGACCTCGGGCAGTCTTCTGAATAAACCGGAAAGAAACTACAAGACTACACAAAAAAGAACCCCGGAACCTGATTAATCCAGACACAAAAATACTCTCTATAATCTAGAACCCCTTCACTAGCCAATCTAGAAATAAATTGGCCTCTAAGAAATAGAATCTAGGATCCACTAAAACAATTAACATGTTTAGAATGGACTGATCTTCTTAGCTATAAACCACCAAGTCACATAAATTGAGCACCTAATGAATTACATAGTCCAAAACATACTCTTTCAGATAGCGCATGAAGAGCACAAGAGTTCAAGAGATCAGGGTTGGAGTCCAAGCTCTCCTATTGCCACGCAGATAGGACAGAACCCTTATCAAATTCAGATAAGCAGGAGGGAGTATACCATCGTCTGGTTCAATGCATGTGATTGGTACATACAGTACCCATTCTAAAACCAGTCATCTTCTGATCTAAAAACCCCCAGAGGGATTAATTAGGAGTGTGTTCTATACCTAGTATAGAATATACTTATCTAGAATACAAAGAACCAGATCTAACATACATCCAAAGAACTTGTCCAAATCATGCCAAACCAGCCTCAATCTGATTTGTCTATTTTATGTGTTTACTTTTTTTGATTGTTTCCTTTTGGTAAATATGGTCATGCCAATTTTCTTCTACAATTTGATCTGAAGAAGTGGATCTGGCCCACGAAAGCTCATCACCTAATAAAACATCTTGTTAGTCTTCAAAGTGCTGCATAGTCCTATCTTTTGTTTCAGCTAAACCAGACTAACACGGCTATATCTCTATTACCAGCCACAGGTAGGATCTGCTAACACTCTGGTTCAGATTCTGCTGGTCAACTCGGAGTCCATCAGGACTCGCACCACCCTGTTTCGAGTTTCTGATCAAAGGTAAAATGTCCAAATCGCTGTAAATTACCAAGGTGCTTATGTACTATTTTCAAATGTGATTTAACAACCTGAGTCACTTAGGCAGGGTTGGAGATTTGACCACAGCACTAGAATTCTGTACACAGTATAATATATGCCTGGTCTCTGGCGCATAGACAGTACTAAACCACAAGCAAAACTGCGACAGCAAAAATGTTATGGGTCCCCACTATCTTTTCAGGAAACTGCTTAATGTGCAAACCCTCTGCCTACTGCAAATGGATCCCTGCAATGCAGAGTCTCATTTGACTTTAGGTCCCAGGGTCTCCTTACAGTTGGATAACGGCTTAGGAAAACCACAAGAGAGACACTGACGGGAACAATGCAGGTTCTACGGAGGGCAAGAGCAGTCAATATAAATTGCCTCTAGGCAGTCGACAAAACAGGCCAGAATTGAAACCACGTAACCTGTGTTTGGATGCGGAGCACCTCCGGGCTGCCGAGTGCTGACTCAATTCCAATTACAAGTGAGGGGACAGAGGTTCACTCTGTCAGCACTTTTACAGGTGCAATTAGTTTCCCGAACCGCCTCACAGAGAGGTCTGCGCCTGCTGCTCTCACTGATAGAAAAGCAGTGCTTTGTCCGTAAAAGAAATACCAGGCATTGTGCTGTGCTCCTGTCATTGTCCCATCCAGGGGACTTGACCTGCTATGATGCTAGGATCTTTGCCTTATTCCTTGGCCTAGCATCTGGCTTCCTGCAGCAGACCCCTGACACAAAGCGCTCGTGGCTATTCTGCACAAATGGGCTTCCGAAAGGAGTGACTGCATCCCATTGCCCAGGAAAGTGCCGCAAGTGCCGGGGCAGGCACGCTTGTGCACTTGCTGGGTGTGTGTGTGTGTAAGAGAGACGTGCATGCAGGTGTGGGAAATGGTTGCACATTCAGTGTGTGTTTGTATGGGTGAAGCTGGCAGGGCGAGCTAGCTCTGTGTGTGTATGTGTTTGGCATGCCTGTCTGGAGGAGTGACCATACTCTGTGGCTGTGTCTAGACTGGCAAGTTTTTGCACAAAAGCAACCACTTTTGCACAAAAACTTGCCAACTGTCTACACTGGCCGCTTGAATTTGCGCAAGAGCACTGACTTTGTAATGTACAAAATCAGTGCTTCTTGCGCAAATACAATGACGCTCCCATTCGGGCAAAAGCTCCCATTCGGGCAAAATGTATTTGCGCAAGAGGGCCAGTGTAGACAGCTAAAAAGTGTTTTGCGCAACAAAGCCCCAATGGGGAAAATGGCGATCGGGGCTTTCTTGCGCAAAAGCGTGTCTAGATTGGCATGGATGCTTTTCTGCAAAAAGTGCTTTTGTGCAAAAGTGTCCGTGCCAATCTAGATGCTCTTTTCTGCAAATGCTTTTAACGGAAAACCTTTTCCGTTAAAAGCATTTGCAGAAAATCATGCCAGTCTAGACGTAGCCCGTGTGTGTGTGCACGTGTGTGTGAGAGAGAGCGTGTGCATGTGCACCATTGCTAATTGTAGAAATTCATTCCGTGCCCCTCTGGAGTCATTCTTCCTAGCTCCACACCACAGCTCATGTTGCCTTCTGCTACCAGGGAAATTCCCCCAACTGCAGGCCCCTGGGGAGCCCTCAGACCCACGTCGGTGCCTCCCCACAGCTCTCCTCACTCAGCGAAGAGGGACGCATAGGAGCTGATTGGGCAGTCACTGAACAGAGTGTCCAGGAGCCAGGCTGCCAGGCCAGGGCAGGCTGACTCGGAGGCCAGAGGCAGCATCTGCTTCTGACTGCTGAGTATGGGGCTGTGGGCCTGCCCATGCACCTTTGCCAGCTGAGCACAGCACATCCCTGGGGTGATGGAGCCACAGAGCATGTTAACTGAGCCCTCAGCCTCGTGCACAATCCATCCCATCCGGTGACTGCACTGGGGGGAGAAGAGACTCACTCCTGCGTCTTTCCCTCCCTGTGTTGCTTTCTATGGACCTGAACCAAAGCCCACCGACGCCAATGGGAGATGTTGGATCAGGCTCACGGTGCCCTGCTACAACACATGCCAGTGGCACAAGCGCCAAGGGAACCCCCTTCTCCCGGGCTGCCCTCACTCCACGGGCTTCCCTCCCACGAGCCCAGTGGAGCCCCTGCGTGCCTTGCACGGGAGTGCTGAGGTGGCCTGGAGCACACTGGTGCCCTTGGGAAGCAGCCGGTGGCAGTGACTCAGATGCAGGAGCTCTAACACCGAAGCATTTTAGTGAATCATCAGCAAAACACCACATGCAAATGAAAAAAAAATACAGCCAGCGTTTAGGGGCTAATAAAGCTGTCAGCTTCCCCAAGACGTCTGTTGGATTTGGCTGCTTTCGCTTCCCAGGAAGTTACTAAAAGGAGCGTTTAAGGCAGAGGTGGGTGAAACAGATTGAAATTAAATGACAACCCTTTCTTCTCTTCCTGCACTGCCCACTCCAACCAGGACTGCCTCTCAGTCTTCACCCCTAATCTTTGTGAAGTTCTGAAATGAGTGTTGCTTCCACTCCCGGGGCCTGACACACCGCAGCTTTACTGCACTGGAGTCACACTGACATAGCAGTGGATTAAGGCCATGGTGAATTTCAGTCATTTGCAGCTGCGAGGTGCTGAAAAAACACAGGAGCATTTGCTCTGTGCTGATTTTCCACCTGGTCGGGCAGATGGAGAAGCCCCAGTAATCCTTTATGATTCTGGAGCTCTGTGCTGTACAAATGCATAGGGCCCAGTCCTGTTTTCCTGGCACATCCAGGATCAAGTCAGAAAGAGTAGAGGTGCTCCCAAACTAATTTCTTGCCTCCAAATAATCCCATGAAGTGTAGGACAGTTGGGACCTGCATTCAAACCCCTAAACCAACTCCAACTTCCTCCTTCTAAGAGGAAATAAAACCTGGCTCTTCCCATTGAAGTTTGGACAAGTTCTGATTGGATCTGAAAGGTTTGGAGGAGCCAAGCTATGGGAAGAAAGAGAACAAAATAGATGAGCATCTTCATCTTGGAGGTTCATGGAATACGAGCCCAAAATAATAAGTGATCCAGGGTCCCCCATCTGTAACTAAAGTGAAATTGGACACAACTGTCAAGCAAACCCTGAGGCAAGATCTACACTTACCCCAAGATCGACGCTCTGCAGATTAATCTTTCCGGGGTTCAAGTTAGTGGGTCTAATAAGGACCTGCTAAATTGACCGCTGATGGCAGCCCTGTGGTTATGAGGTGTAAGGGAAGTCAATGTGAGAGTTTCTCCCATCAACCTCCCTCAGTGGGGATGCCACTGAAATTTGACTTAATGTATGTCAACTCCAGCTATGTTCAGAGCCGGCCCAAGGTACAGGCTACCGCCCGGGGTGCCCCATTGTAGGGGGCGCCGCGAGAGGCTGCCGGGCCGGTCAAGGGCAACACTGTGCATGCTCCGCATGCCTGGAGAAGTGCCATGCATGCGCCGGGTGCCCGGGGGAGGAAGGCACCGCACGCCCGGGGGGGGGGGGGGGGGGCGCATGTGTCACACACCCAGAGCGGCACCGCTCTCCTGGAGCAGCCGAGGCGCACAAATGGCTTGGGCCAGCCCTGGCTATGCTATTCATGTAACTAGAGTTGCATATCTTAGGTTGACTTTCTCATGTAGAGTCAGACAAATAACCAGACTGTTGTTATTTGTGGAAGCAGCGCAGGTACAATATGAACCCCACCCTGTAAGAACCTGAACGGACAGGGGGAATGGCAGAGAACCACCAGGATTCAGAACAGTTCCATAGAGACCCACACAAACTCCTCCCGTGGGGCCCAGAGCTGAGACACTGCATCAGCTCCGAGGGAGTCGTGGGATGCATATTGTGGCTGATTTATTGTAGGCAGTCTTCAGAGAGCCAGGGCAGAGCAGCACTTTAGGCTAACACCGATAAGAAAGCATGAAGAAATTGTCCGTTCTCCATGACTTTACTGGGCAAAGAGAGACATTAACATGGCCAACTATCTCCATATGATTAAGCCTCCCCAACCCAAAGTTGAGTGATAGGAGATACAGGCTTTAGGCGTAGAGGATTTAACAGCAGGAAACTTTTAGTTCCATTCAGCCTCCTATGAGTTAATAGGCAGCAGCGTGTGGACGTATCACAGAGGGCTACTTGGCGCATATTTCAGGCAAGGAATTGGTGTCCTCCTTTGAAGCTTTTTCCATTGGTTCCTGGGGGTAGTGGGGTCTAGATCTAGACAGGAGGCAGTTGCAGCAGATCGGTATGAATTGCATCATAAAGGATCCAGATTAAGGGGCACGTAGGCACCCAGGTCTCCCTGAATGTTAGTGCGAGTTGTGTGCCGACTTCTCTGAGCTGGAAAATCCCAGATTCAGTTTGTTACAACGTGTCTCTTTCTATGCTCTCGTGTCCTCTTTTTCTGCCCATTGCTGGAGTAGACTGGAGCAAGCCACTGCCCCTGCACCCTACATGGGAAAGGAGATTCAGAAGAAATGCTTCAGTGGAACTTAGTGGCTGGTTCATCCATGGATGCATGGGTTAATTTATCAATGGAATTAAGACTTGTTGAGGCTGAGATGTTCCTCTTCCCCAGCCTGGCGAATGGCTGTTTCTGGCATCATGTTCCTGGGTCACCCTACACAAACACACACAGACCACTGCTCTGTTCTGAAGCCCATAAGGGTATGTCTACACTGCATTCTAAACCTGGGTCTGTGGTTAGCCCATGCTAAACACCCACCCTGCTTTGGAAGCCTGGGTTTACAATTGCTGGACCTGGCACTCACAGCCATGCTAATACAGCTGCACTGAGCTAAACAGACCTACTGACAGGTCTGCAGCTTGAACTGTGCCCACTACAAAAGGCAGGGCTCTAACCCGTCCCTCTAGCATAGTGATTCTCAAATTTCTTGGCCCATGGCCCACCCAAGTGTTTCCACAGGCCACCAGCCAAACACCCATGATGACCAAATGGGTGCAGAAGGAGCTTGGGGTGCAGGGTCTGGACAGGAGATAGGGTGCAGGAGTGGGCTGAGGGTGAGGGGTCTGGCTGGGAGGTTGAGTGGAGCAGGGTGGAGGTCTGGGAGGGAGAAAGGATGCAGGAGCAGGCTGAGGTCTCTGTGGGAGGGGGGCGAGTGAGGAGGATGGGGGTGAAGGGTCTGGACATGAGGGGGCACGGAGGGTGCTTACCTGGCTCTGTGCCACCTGCCGCTCCCAGGCTCCACCCCCTGCTGCTCCCATTGGCTGTAATTCTGGCCAATGGGAGCAGCAGGGAAAGCCTCCAGGTGAGCGGTTTCCTTCACTACTGTTCCTCCAGCCTGGGGGAGGGGAGGCGGAAGCTGCTTCCTCCACCCCCTACAAGCCAGATCTGGCCTGCAATACTTGGCCCCTCACCCCGCAGCGGGAAGCTGGCGCTGGGCTCCAACTTCATGGTGGGTGGGGTGGGAGCTGGAGAGCCAGCACAGGCTCCCCGCTGTGCAGGTCAGGGGCAGGAGCCCAGCGGACCACATTTTGATAACCACTGCTCTAGCAGGTCCTAGGAACAGGGTCCTGAGCAGTGTTCCCTGTAAGCTGTGCCCTTATGCGGCCACTCAGGAGAGATCCCAATGCTTCTCAGACAATTAGCAGAGTGCCCAAAGCTTGGGTTTTTGTTTCTATTAGTGGTGCATATTTGCACATATCTCCATGCACATAAAAATGTATTCCGCACATGGCTGGAAAAGATTAGCAAGAACATTGGTCCCAATTGCTTGCTAATCTGTTTGTGAGTGGATGGAAGGGGAGATTTAGGCTCAAACCTGAGTCAGAGTCCAGGCTTAGAGTGCACTGGGGATATATCCTGTGAACGGGGAAAAAAGAGAGAAGGAGACAGAGATGCAACCCACAGGAGAACCATGTTTTCAGCGAGAGTCCCATCGTTATTTTTAGAGCCGTAATCAAGAGAACACTCCGTCTGCCGATTGGATCAGAGTGTCTGGGAATGTACCTAGGCCAGCGCTGCTTTTAAAAAAAGCAGAGGAGCGGAAACAGCAATCAGATAGGGGGGAAAAGGCAAACGCGTGGCTCGTTCTCAAAACCGCTCGGAATGTGGATCGCACGGAGCGTTATCAGCCAGTGTTGTGCTTTGTGTGTGTGTGCGTGCATGGAGGAATGGAGGGAAGAAAGGATTCATTTAGAAATACATTTCATTTACATTTTTATAACAAAACTTCAAAGTTCTGATTGATCATAAGGGCCCTGCTTAGTACAAAGAGCAGAATGATTAACGCTCACATAAGCAATGATTGGGAGCCAGAAGAAGGGAATTAATTCTCCACGTGTGGGTGGAGGTCCATTTATCCCGCTTCACCTCAAATAAATAAAGCAAACTTCTTTGCAGCTTGTATTTATGCTGGGGGCCTTGCATGCTGATACAGAGGGCATCTCCAAAGCATAGCCCAGGGATGTGATTGTGTTTCCAAAGCAAGGAGTTTCACCAATATCTCTGCAAGCACAAGTGTGTGTGAACCTGTCTAGGAAGACTGCCATCCAGCACGTACTTATAAACACATGGCCGAGAGCAATGTTACGCAACCAGTGGTACAAGTACCCTTAGGGGTACTCGAGAGGTGTCTGGGGGGTACGTCAACACAACTGAAATTTGGAGAAAACTGAATTTTTGTTTTCAAGTTTTACAGCGCTTTATTATTTTTGTACTTTTTACACCCAAAAATTTCATCGCCCTCCCGGCTACAATTAAGTTGTTTAAACAAATGTGCTGCAATGATAGAAAATTTTTGTGTGTGTCTGAAAACTGTAGGTATTGGAGATACTTTATATATATATATATATATATATATACAGGGCTTGACAAACAGCAGCAAAAGCTGCTCGCCAGCCTCGCACTGCGCATGTGCAAGAGCTCCATTGTGCATGCGCACACCGCTGATAAACGGGGCGCCGGGCTGATTCCATAGTTTGATTATGGTGAACAGGACGACTGGCTGAAATCTACTCGCCTGTGGCGAGTAGATTCAGTGATTTGTCGAGCCCCGTATATATATACATTTTTAAAGGGGGTACTTATAATTCTTTTTTAAAAGGGGGAACCTTATAAAAAAAGGTTGAGAAACACTGGCTGAGAGTATAAAGACACAGGCACCTGTATAGAGCCACCAGCAGAGGATCTGACTCATAATCATCAATGCACTAGGTGAGCTTCTTAGTCCTGACAAAGCTGGACTAACGGAGACGTAAGGCGTTAGCTTTGGGTTCAGTTCCCAGCTCTGTTGGGCCAGGTCTACACTAAAGGGGAAAATTGACTTAAGATACACAACTCCGTAGCTGGAGTCGAAGAATCTTGAATTGTGTTTTGGTGCTGTCCAGACAGTGGGAGGTCGACGGGAGTGCACTCTCCCATTGACTTCTCTTATGCCTCATAGGAGAAAGAGTACTGGTACCCGATGGGACCGCCCTCTCAGTTTGAATTAGCGGGTCTTCACTAGAACTCTGGAAGATCGACTGCAGCAGCATCACTCTTTTCCGTAGTGTACACAAGCCCTTGCTGACCTCCTGCATAATCTTGGGTATGCCATTGACTCTCTCTGCATCTTCGCAGCCCGTCCCTGTCTTGGCTACTTAGAATATATGCTCCTTGAGAAAGGGATGGTTTCTTACAGTGTATTAGTTCAGCACCTCAGCTCAACAGGGGTCTGGTTGCTACTGTAATGTAGTTAATAACAGCAGCATATTGGACCACAGCCTTAGCCCTGTTAAGTGCAATCACACTGCCGGCATACACATAACCTCACACAACATGCTGGCATATACATGACATTATACACATGTGTAATCTGAGGTAATCTCTCTCTCTCTCTCACACACACACAAACAAACACATTCACACAGATCATTCTCTTGTCTGGAAGAGGATGGTGGTATGTTAAAAACGCTTTCAATAATCTTATAAGGAAAATGGATCAAAAGTTAGGTGACCGTTCTCCTAAGATCCAGGAGCAAGAAATTTCAGTAGCCTGGCTTGGAACAAATCCAAATGACATAATTAAGGATCAAGATCTAGTTAAACTGGATTTACATAGCTCTAAAATATTGTCAAGTACCAGACAGTGCTTCATTGCAACACTGATTGGAGGATCTGGAAAGCAATTCTAGGTATCAGTATTGTTCAGAGGCCTTAACCAAGTTCAAGCTTTGGCTGTGGTAGGGTCTCGGCAGGGCGAGACACAATCCCTTGGCCTGCTTTCAAAGCTTCCTCCTCTTTAACTGAGGAACCACACCTGGAGAGATGAAGAATTTAGGAAATCATGAAGTATTTTTATCCTTCTGATTTCTGATTCTGTACACCCAAGTGACTGAATGCTGGCTCAAATGGCTTGGCCATCTGTTCTGCATGCTGGAGTCCATATCAGTCCACCTACTGACTGGAGACAACCTCATGGGTGGCGTTGCGCATGCCAGACGGATGTTGTGGCTCCCCAACTCAGCCTTAATTTAGAGTAAGCTGCAACACTGGCAGGAGACTGGCCTCTCAGGAAACTAACCAAAATACACATGATAGTCTCTATGACCTGAAGACTTATATGAGAAATCGCTCATTCGTTCATTAAGTCAATAATCTCAATTTAGAAGGTACGAGCCCACAAATTATATTTCTTCTGATTGGCATACATTTGCAATGGAAGGAGCTTCCTGTATTTCTTCAGAGATGCCGTGACTGGGTTTTTGATTGGCCAAATACAGTGAAATATGCTGGCTTTGTTCTCTGGGTAGTTTTTCCCTTCCACTTTTTAGTGTGATGTTTATGGCTTTATTGTGTAATGCTATTTCTATAGCCTGTGGGGTTTTTTAATAACATGTTTGCAAAAATAAAACCATCATTCTCAGGCAGAAATCCACAAAGAAGTATCTACATCAACCTCATGGTTTTATTCTGTTCTGATTTACACTGGTGTAAAGCAGGAGTAACCCCACTGAAATAAATGAGTCTGCCCATAATTTAAATTCAGCTATGTTGAGGTCAGTGGAGCTACGCTGACCTGCAGAATGAAAGTGTCTGGTTCCGTGGAGTTACACTGATGTAAACAGCTCACAACAGCATCACAGCAAGAATGTCAAGGGGCTGGAGAGGAGTGCAATCACACATCCATTTTTACTAGAGGCAGGTTTCATTTTTTCAACAATTTTTTGTCAGTAAAAAAATATTTGAGGCTTGAGCAAGGGGGAACGGTTCACTGAATGTGAAACAAATTCAATAAACAATTGCAACTGTAAAGTAGAATTTAAATGTTTCATTTCCACATTTTCATTTAGAAATATTTAGTTTCACAAAGTCATTTTGATTTAAAATGTGACCAATTTAAAAAAAAACATTAGAAAGGTTAAAAAACATTAAAACCTGCCAAAACACAAAAAAAAAACCCCTGAAAAAATCATTTTGAGCCAGGTAAAAACATTTTGGTGGATTCAATTCTTCTTCTTCTTCTTTCTGTTTTGAGTTTTGCAATTTGATGAAAAATTTTGAAAAAAAAAAGCTGTTTCGGTTTCAGTTGAATCAGAATTTTGGGTGGGTTTTTTTGTTTCATCCCCAATTGGAAAATCCATCATTTGCTTTGTTTTAAGTTTTATACCAGTGTAACTTATTTGAGCTCAGCAGAGTTACGGCTCATTTAAACTGATGTTAGTAAATCAGATTCAAACCTAGGTCTATCAACACAAGGACATAACTTCATTCATTTATACACATGGTTTACATATTCAAATATTTTGCAGGCATGTCCCTGCCCTGACTTTAGCCTCCGTTGTCTTAAGGGGAGTCAGTCCTGATTTACATTGATTTACACTTAAGACACTGCAGCTGTGAGTTCAGAGGGAAGGACAGGGGTGTAGGTGGTGCCCAAGAGACATGATCTGGGGATAAGCCAATGGCTAAAGCTAGGAGTCAGGAACAAGAACAGAACCAAAGAGTCATGGTCAGGTAATAAGGCAGTGGCGAGATCCAGGAGTTCTGAGGATGGTAGAGCTAGAGTAGGACCAAGCATGAACTACCAGGTATAAATCTGTGGGTTCTTCCGTCCAACGAGGGAGCACAGTCTACACTTCGGCTTGTCTACACATAAAACATTGCAGCCAAGATGCTACAGTGAAGATGCTACCTGTGCTGAGGGGAGGGCTTCTCTTGTTGGCATAGTCTTCCCTCCCTGTGTGGCAATAGCTAGGGCAAGAGGAGAATTCTCATGTCGACTTAGCCCCATGGCTACGTCGACACTGCAGACTGCTCACACAAGAACTGTTTTGCGCAGGAGTTCTTGCGCAGAAAAGGACCGGGGGGTTACAGTGGATGAGAAGCTGGATATGAGTCAACAGTGTGCCCTCGTAGCCAAGAAGGCAAATGGCATATTAGGTTGCATTAAGAGGAGCACTGCCAGCAGATCCAGAGATGTCATTATTCCCCTTTATTCGGCTCTGGTGAGACCACATCTGGAGTATTGCGTCCAGTTCTGGGCCCCCCACTACAGAAAGGATGTGGACGCATTGGAGAGGGTCCAGCGGAGGGCTACCAAAATGATTAAGGGGCTGGAGCATATGACCTACGAGGAGAGACTTAGGGAGTTGGGTCTGTTTAGTCTGCAGAAGAGAAGAGTGAGGGGGGATTTGATAACAGCCTTCAACTTCCTGAAGGGAGGTTCTAAAGAGGATGGAGAGAGGCCGTTCTCAGTAGTGACAGGTGGCAGAACAAGGAGCAATGGTCTCAAGTTGCGGTGGGAGAGGTCCAGGTTGGATATTAGGAAAAACGATTTCACTAAGAGGGTGGTGAAGCACTGGGATGGGTTCCCTAGGGAGGTGGCGGAGTCTCCATCCCTACAGGAGTTTAAGTCTCGGCTTGACCAAGCCCTGGACCTTGACCAAGCCTTGACCAAGCCTAGAGCAGGGGGGCTGGACTTGATGACCTCCTGAGGTCTCTTCCAGTTCTGTGATTCAGAGGTGTCGGCTTTTAACACCTCTGAAAGAGATAGTTCTATCAACCTAATTTCCTAGTGCAGACCAGGCCTTAGTGAGGGTTTATTGGGCCCTGCTGAGCTCACTGGGTTGCTAGGCAACCGTGCCCAGAGCCAGCTGAGCTCCTGATACCTTAGTAAGGACCTTGAATCATAATTCAGCAGATGTGCTTTCCTACCATGGAGTGCTTAGTCTCAATCCACGTTATGATGGTGTAACACAGGAGTAATTCTACAGAAGTCAATGCCGTTACAGTGGTGCGAGAGAGACAAAGAGAAACTCAGTGTTTCTTAAACCGCTCAAACACAGGTGATGCTGCTCTGCAAACGTACATCTCCCACGGCTGCTAGCTGCAGAGGTGTAGCCCAAATGTAATGAGTGTAATTACAGAATATGTACTTAATCAAGAACTGCAGATGGACTCTTTCGCTGTAATGTCTCCTTAATAAATGTATTTGGACAACGCAAGAAAACCTGTGCGTTGCTGATGAAAACAACGCCACAGGGCCTTAGCCAATGATTAAAACTAATGGATCACTGTTTAATAATAATACTTAGCACTTGTGCAGACTTTGCAGCTTCAAAGAGCTGTACAAACACTCACCAATTAATATGCACAAAATCCCAGAGATGTTCAGCTTGAGTCTTCTCCTGCCTACGCCAGTCTTACTTGGTTCTAAGTAACAATTCCTCATCACACCTCATGCTGTCATTTACACATGTGTGGAGTGATGTTTGCAGACGTCAATGACTCCGCAAGGTGTAAGGTAGGGAGAATCCCAGGCTCTCTATGATCTAGTCCTGATTTACGCCAGCATACGAAAGATAATCAGGCCCATTTTTATTAACCTCCTAGTTCTACAGGCGTAGAGGCTCAGGCTTACAAAGACAACATGACAGGCCCAAGGCTACAACAGGGTAAGTGGCAGAGCCAGGATTAGAACACCACAGTTCCATTAAATATTAAGCCTGTTGCTTTCGGTGGAGACACAACAACTAGCCGATGACATGTGGAGATGCTGTGCAGCTATGTAAATATTTAGCAAAACTTCCTCCCATGTGGTAGCTGAACCCTTGATTGTCTTCTGCACATGAATAATGGAGCTAAATTGTCTCTCTCCCCAAACACCCTCTCCCAGCTCCGTCGTCCTTCCATAAGGGCCATTTGGCTAATGTGCTGTTTGCACATTTGAATCCCGAGTGCACAAACAGAGAGTTCTCCCTCCGGGGATGGTGGCTGGGCAGATGGAGAACTCTCATAGCTCAAAAGCTACAATTCATCCTTCTCCAAGAACAGCACTTGTGAGCAGCAATGAGAAGCGTTACAAAAAAATAAAAGAATAATAAAAAAAAGAGAATGAAACCCCTCTGGTGTCTGAAAGCCCAGGCAGTGGCAAGGAGCCCAGAATAGGCGATCACCATAGCTCAGCACAAATTGTATACACAGTACTTAATCTGACGCTCCCTGAGTTTTATATCTAACTACAGTCCCCCCAGGGCAGACTTGAGAAGCGTTCGAAGGAGCGGTATGAGATGATACATCAGTGGAATGCGCACCCCTTCCCGTCATGCTAGCAATGCCGAGATGGAGCTGTCTGCTGTCCTGAATTAGACAGGCAGCCCTGTTGTCAGCAAAACTAAATTCAGGCTGGGGCTTGGTTGCGGACATAAAATGGAAGAACCAGGACTTGCTGTAAGGCCAAAGAAACAACGGGTATTATTTATTTAGCCAGGCAAGATGATTTTCAGGTCTCTCTGGCTGGTCTTTCCTGAGATTGGACACAGGAGGCTGTGTGGTCTAGCGGCTAGTGTGCTGGTATGCATGTCAGGAGATTTGGGATCTATTTCTGGCTCTTCCCCTGACCTGCCGTGTAGCCTTGGGCAAGTCACTTCACATCTCTGTTTCTTCTCCCATCACTTGTTTATTTAACATGCAAGGTAGAAACAGTCTCAGTGTGTGTATCTTCAGCACCTAGCACTACTAATAATAGTGTCACTGTCTTCTCTCTCCCCTCACAGCTTCCCCGGGCCTCTATGGGGCCTTTGCTTCTTCTGTCGCCAAGGCAGGAGATCGATAAATAGGGCTTTATGGACCAGAATCTAATTCTGATCCTGATTAGGCAGTAGAGTAACTGGGTGTAGTGTGTTCCCTCTGACCAGCGCCGCAATGCAGACTAACCACCATTTACCACAGCAGAGAAAGAATCAGTGTATTCTGCAAACAGAGCTCCATGTATCTCATTCATTGTAATAACCCCGCACGGGGACACATCCACAACGTGAGTGACTGAGGGACACAGCAGAGAGAAGGGGTCCCAAAATAGGCCACCGTGGCCCTCCATCACTGGGTAACCCCCCAAGAGTAACCCTAAGAAGCCTCTGAACTTCATCTGAGGAAGTGATACTTGTGACGGCGCGTTGGGGTTTTCCTGTCCCCTGCACCCCCGTAATGGCACGGACAGACTCCCCCAGCCAGTAGAATAGAGGGAGTTTATTGCTTCTCCAGGATACAGCACAGCACAGATGTCATCTGGTTACAGGGCAGGCCTAGGATGCCTCAGCCCCCCTTGAGGTGGGGGAGCCTGGGCCCCTAAATCCCAGCCTGTTGCCTAGGCTGCTTCCTCCATGATCCCAGCCCGAAAACCTACCTCACTCACTTCCAGCCCTGCCCCCAGCCAGGGCTCCACTCCGCCTTCTTCCCATTGTTCCGCTCCCTGGGAGATAACTGGTCAGACAGGTTACGAAGCCCCCTTTGCATAATGACTCATCCCCTGCCCTGCTGGACCGTGCTGCAGACAGCAGCCAGGGGAGGTCACTCACAGCCCATTGCCCAGCAACCAGCAAGGTATCCACGCTACGTCACAATACTCTGTATATTTTTGTTCGTCTCTAAGGTGCCACAGGACTACTCACTGTTTTTAAAGTTACAGACTAACACGGTTGCCTCTGAGACCCCCTAAGAAGCAAACATTTCTGTCATATGGAGAGACATCTGGTCCACCCTGTTTCTCGCCTGCTTCTCACAACCAACCAGCATTACTTCCTTCATCACCTTGGAGACAAGGCTGGACGAGTCTCTCCCGGAGTGGCTTTCCCACTCTGCCGGTGGCAATGTCTGTCTGAGACCACGTTGCCACTTACCTACAGCCCTGCGTGGCCCTTTGCTACCAGCACTTCAGTCCAAGTAGGAGAGAGAGAGAAGAAAAAATTGGCTTCCTTTCTCCACAGTTGGCACTCACCTGGGTCTCATAACATGGCGTGGGATCTACAAGAATGTGCTGCGACATTCTGTAAGACTTTATTACAGGTACCGGGGCTCTGCTAAGCAGCAGCCTCAAATGTCAGTAAGCAGAGTGCTTGCTGTAAGGGTTTACGACCGTGATCGGCAACCAAGAGCAGTGAGCGGGCTGCATGAGTGGCCGTCCCTCACTGAAGTGAGCCACGGTAGCCCACGGCCCACTGGGGTTCCACTTCTAGCCCACGGATGCCTGTCTGCTCCGCATCCCCACATACCTCTCACACACTGGACAGGAACCCCACATTTCTTGCTCCTCCTCCTCCTTCCCAGCACTTTCAGAGCCCCACAAATCACCCGTTCCTAATGCAGAGCTCCAGTGGCAAGAGGCTCATGGGGGAGGGGGCAGACAGGATGTCTGCAGGCTACAGGTTGCTCACCACTGGTTTATGTCCTGGCCACCTGATGCATTTCTTGTCAGTTCAGTCAGCATCACTCAGCCAGAAGGCACCAGTGTTCCCTGTAAACTGTGTCCAGAGCTAGGTTCGTGTTTTCCTGATGGTGCACATTCGCATATGCCTCGCTGTACATACAATTTATTCTGCACATGGATGGGAAAGATTAGAGGGAACATTGGAGGGCACGGGTGCATCTTGGGCGTAACTGGACACAGACCGTTAAAAGAATCGAAATCAATGGGAGGTGGGGGCCCAAATACTGCTGCGGACCCAACCGTGGGGTATTCCTGAGAAGAACCGATACAAATGAGAACTGTCTGCTCGCAGGTTTGATTAGCTGGAGAAGAGAAATGAGCACAGAACAGCCCTGATTCAGAGAGGTGCTAATCCCAAGGGCAGGGAAGATGCTTCAAGACTGGAGCACAGCTAAGTCAATTTATTTGGGGTTGCAAAACCTGACTTGCTCCCCCATTTACACACTTTTCCCTGCTCCCCTGAACCTGCTCTCCAGTGCTCTCTCTGAAATGCTCCTTTGCAGCACCTTTCATCTTAGCCCAGAGCACCGAGGCTGCTAACCTCCTCCATTATTTATCACGCACCCGCGGCATTGGAAGTAACAACCTCTGCAATGCTCCTCAGCCCCGACAGGCTGGATTTGTGCTGCAACATTATCTGAGCACAGCACTCCTGTTTGCTCGTGGCACGCCGTTTTCCTGAGCCTTTGCATGCGCCCTGCTTCAAACCCTTGTTAGGAGCAACTTGGGTTTGCAGTCAAACTGTGCCAGCAGCTCTCAGCTGACAGAAGCCAGGCATACAGCCTTCCCTGGGGGATTTTTGAAGAGCACCTGATAAAGATGTCTTCGCGTTGTCAGTCATTAAGCCATCATGCTGTTTACAGGAGATCTGACATGGCCAGGCGCGTTCTACACAGGCACCGCTTCCTCGCTGGCTGTGATCCACTCCAGGGCAATCAGGCAGACAGCAGAGGAAATTCTAAATTAGCTCCGGAAGAAGGGGACATTTCAATACTCCCAGGGCCAAACTCACGTCTGGTGTAAACTGGCCGGGCTCCATTGCCGCATTGTGCCCTTCTTGCACCTGGGATGAATTTGATCCTGTGGCTTTAAAAAGCCAAGCTGGCCCCAGATATCTTCTCTAAATGCTTTCCTCCCCTTCTGTTATGATTGCGACTCCAGTTTGACTGGAAGTGCAGCCTCAGAGGAGGAGGCAGGGTGGCTGGATGAAGTGCTTAATAGAGAAGAGTGGGTTTGGGGTTTTTTTATTTGAAAGTCACGAGGCACTTGCAATATTTACCAGATTTCAGATGCCAGCAGCAAAACCTCAAATGCAAAGCTGTTGATTGGGGGAGAGGGTTGTTTTGTCTGCCCACAGTTGCCCCCCAGAAGACCCCACCCTACACTGTAATTGCACTGGCTAGTCACATGGGGTGTGTCTAGACTGCATCTCTCTGCCGACAGAGAGATGCAGATTAGGCACATCGAAATTGCTAATGAAGCGGGGATTTAAATATCCTGTGCTTCATTACCATAAAAATGGCCGCCGCTTTTTTTTGGCACAGAGCTTTTTAGGAGAAAAGCGGCATCCCTCGTGAAATGAGGTTTACAGGCTCTTTCGAAAAAGGCTTTATTTTTCAAAAGATCAGCCTTTAGACTGCTGCTTTTCTCCGACAAAGCTCCATGCCGAAAAAAAGCGGCGGCCATTTTTATGCTAATGAAGCATGGGATATTTAAATCCCCGCTTCATTAGCAATGTCAATACGTCTAATTTACATCCCTTGTCCGAAAAAGGGATGTAGTCTAGACGTACTCACGGGGACTGCTGCTTTTGTTTCACTTGTGGCTTGAGCTCAGAGGGGAACACTTCCACTATTGAAGGAAGAGACCATAGATCATAGATCATAGATCATAGAATAGATCATAGAATCAATCTATTGCTGGGTCTTACCATTCCCTGGGCACTTGTACTACGTGCCAAGCAGCGGGATTTCTGCACAGGAAAGGCCAGCAGCAATGACCAGGGGAGACAGGACAGGTCTCCCCTGGAGAAGAGAGGGGTGGAGTGGGTTTATTGAACCCCAAAAACCTGGCAGGCCACCTTCCCCTCCTCCTCCCCAGAGCTCACATCAGTGGCTAATTCCACCTCCTGGGCAGCCCCAGGCTATGTCTACACTCACGGCTTCTTGCGCAAGAACATCTTGCACAAGAAAACGTCCACATTGCCATGTGCCAGCAGTGCTTTTGTGCAAGAGCGCCCATGGCCGTGTGGATGCTCTCTTGCGCAAGAATGCTCTGATGGGCATTTTAGCAACAGGGCTTTCTTGCGCAAGAAATCCCTGCCGAGTGTCCACACTGCCCTCTTGCGCAAGAGGGCTTACACCTGTTAGAAAAGAGCGTAGCTCTTGCGCAAGAAGCCCTCTCTTACCACGCCCTGCTGTAAATTTCCTTGTGCAAGAGCGGGCGGGCAGCGTGGACGCTCTGCGGATTCTTGCGCAAGAACGGCCATACTCGCGCAAGAAGCCGCGAGTGTAGACACAGTCCCAGTGTTTAACTCCTAAAGCCCTTTGCCATGGACTCTGCTCTGGCTCGAGCCATAGCTCCGGGGGGACACCTCATCCTGCGGAAGAGTACCAGAATCTTAGCACTGGACAGAACCTTGAGGGGTCATGGAGTCCAGCCGGCTGAACTCACAGCAGGACCAAGCACCATCTAGACCATGGCCCGCCCTGCGCAGTGCAAACCTTTCTGCGGCCCACCAGCCATAATGACAAAATGGGTACAGGAGGGGGTGGAGATGCAGGGTCTGGGTGGGAAATAGGGTGCAGGCACAGGCTGCAAGTGAGGTTTTGGCCAGGAGGTTGGGTGCAGGAACAGTGGTGGTCTGGAGTCTCAGCGTGAGGAGGGCGGATGAGGAGTGCGGGGTTTGGGCATGAAGGGGGTGCTTACCTGGCTCCAGGTCCCCTGTTGCCACCAGGCAGGCACCGCCCTCCACGGCTCCCATTCCAGCCAATGGGAGCAGCGGGGAAAGCCTCCAGGCGAGTGGTCTCCTGGGCTGCCATCCCCACAGCCAGGAGGAGAGACAACGGCAGTGCCTGGAGCCTCTTTCTCCTTCTACGACCTGGATCCAGCCCGCAAGGCTCCGGCCTCCCTCCCCCGCATTGGGAAGCTGGCATTGGCATTCCAGCCTCCCAATACAGGGGAGCCACAGGGCTGGAGTGCCAGCATTGGCTCCCCACCTGCGAGAGAGTTGCGTACCCCACTCTGAGAACCGCTGATCTAGACCATCCCTTCCAGGTGTTTGTCCAACCTGCTCTTAAAACTCTCCTATGAGGGAGATTCCACAACCTCCCTAGGCAATTTATTCCAGTGTTTAACCACCCTGACAGTTAGGAAGTTCTTCCTAATGTCCAACCTAAACCTCCCTTGCTGCAGTTTAAGCCCATTGCCTCTTGTCCGATCCTCAGAGGTTAAGAACAATTTATCTCAACTCCTTATAACACCATTTTAGATACTTGAAAGCTGGTATGTCCCCTCTCAGTCGTCTCTTTTCCAAAATAAACAAACCCAATTCTTTCAGTCTTCCCTCATAGGTCATATTTTCTAGACTTTATTCATTTTTGTTGCTCTTCTCTGGACCTTCTCCAATTTCTCCACATCTTTCCTGAAATGTGGTGCCCAGAACTGGACACAATACTCCAAGTTGAGGCCTAATCAGTGCAGAGTAGAGCAGAAGAATTGCTTCTTGTGTCTTACTTAAAACAGTCCTGTTAATGCCTCCCAGATCATGTTTGCTTTTTTTGCAACAGCGTCACACCATAGACTCCTATTTAGCTTGCAGTCCACTATCACCTCTAGATCCCTTTCTGCAGGACTCCTTCCTAGCTTTCAAACTGAAGCTATGGCTTGGGTTGCGAATGAGGGGGAAAACCACCTAAAGGCTCTTCCTCCCGGTTCTCCTACATGTGGAAGAAAACGATTCAAGCCAAGCCTGTAAAATCCAATCCGGGTGCACAAGTGGAACTCACTTCACAAGCTTTGGAACCTCTGGGCTGGAAGGGGGGGACTCTATTCTCTGTGGGGGCTGTATGTATGCATTTCCCTTTGGATGGGGATTAAACTGGATCAGTGGCTGATTGAGCTCCTGCGGGGATATTAATCCGGCTCACAGTAGTGCGTGCTCCTGGCAGGCAGAGGGAAGGCAGTCGGCTCCCACCATCCTTCGGGGACAGGAAACAGGACAGTTTAAAGAAAGGGGAGAGATGGGAAATGTTGTAGGCTCGCCTAGTGACAGAAGAGACCCAGGCTGCAGGAAATGCTCACAGTGTCACTTGGGAGCGCCTCTAGATGAAGTAACCGGCCAAGAGGCAAAGCATCACCCCAAAGCACAGAAGGTTTTGGGCATGAGGGGAAAGTTTCCCTTTTCCCAACTTGGCCCCTGACTTCTGCAGTGGAGGCAGCCTGGTCCTCACATTCTCCACCTGCCTCAGCCCTTGTTTCTCTTCCATATCCTTCAGCGCAGCAGGAATTAACCTTCACCGCCACTGCTGCGCTCGGCTAGAAAATCACCTCAGTGATTATAAGGGGCAAGCAGAGGAGGGCCCCTACAGGAATCACATCAGCACAGTGGACCAAGTCCCTAGCGTTAAATATACTGCATTCTGCTCCGCTGGCCTGAGGCCCAAATCAGGCACTTCCTGGGCTTGGCACTGGTGTTCGGGCCCACTCCTTCCGGCAGCCACATGTGCTCCCTGCCCAAATCTCCTGTTTTCTCCCACCAGCAGCAGCCCCTATGCCAGCCAGAGAAAGAGCTAAGCCTGATTCTGCTCTCACCTGCTGTGACGGCGCGTTACGATTTTCTCATCTCCTGCACCCCCGTAATGGCATGAATAGACTCCACCAGCCAGTAGAATAGAGGGAGTTTATTGCTTCTCCAGGATACAGCACAGCATAGATGCAATCCAATCACAGGGCCAGGCCCAGGATGCCTCAGCCCCCCTTGAGATGGGGTGGGGGGACTGGGCCCTCAAATCCCCGCACCTGGCTCGGCTGCTTCCTCCATGATACCCAGACAGAAATTAACCCACTCACTTCCAGCCCTGCCCCCAGCCAGGGGCGGCATTCCCCCTTCCTTTGTGTCTCTCCCTCCGGGGTAGCTGGTCAGTCAGGTTATGAAGCCCCTTTTGCAAAATGACTCACCTCTGCCCTGCTGGGCCGTGCTGCAGACAGCAGCCAGTGGAGGTCACTCACAGCCCACTGCCCAGCACAGCAACCAGCCAGGTACCCCCACTACGTCACACCTGCACCCGTATAAATGGAGAGTAACTCAGCTGAAGTCAAACAGCTCACCCCAGCGACAAACCAAGGACAGCTGGAGACGGCTCAGGGCAAACTTTCTGCCCTGCATGTCCGTTGGGAAGCGGTGCTGCAGCTGAGACCTTGTCTACACCCGCTCCCCCAGCGACAGGCAGGCTGCCTCCACGCTTGTCACTGCAGTGTGTGGCTACATGGTGACGGGGAAAGTCTCTGGCGGTGGGGAGATACCAGACGCTTTCCCTGCTGCATCCTGCTACCAGAGCCTTTCTCCAAGGCCTCCACGCTGCTGGAGTATTTCTGAGCTGCTTCCCCAATACCAAAGTCTTTAATTGCAGCAGGGAGAGGTTCCAGCAGCGGGGAGGCAGTGGGACCGTACACTGCTAAAATAACAGTGTAGATCTGGGAGACGGGCCTGGGGAGCTATAGAGAGCCATGCCGAATATAAACCTTGGGGCTTCAGATATGTGGACAGTCTACTCTCCTATGCTGTGTCTCGCCATTTACGCCACTGCTGATACCCATACTCACTGGGCGTAAGAACATAGGAACATAAGAACGGCCATACTAGGTCAGACCGGTATCCTGTCTGCCAACAGTGGTCAATACCAGATGCCCCAGAGGGAGGGAACACAACAGGTAATCCTCACATGATCCCTCTCTTGTTACCCACCTCCAGACAGAGGCCAGGGACACCACCTCTACCCAGCCTGGCTAATAGCCACTGATAGATGTAACCTCCATGAATCTATCTAGCTCTTTTTTGAGCCCTGTTAAAGTCCTAGCCTTCTCCACATCCTCTGGCGAGGAGTTCCAGAGGTTGGCTTGCAGCATCTGTGCTCTCCATGCCACCGTACCTCATGTGGCCACTGTGTGTTCTCTCTCTTCCTCAGAGCAATTCTATTTGTTCTTACTAGCTCTGGTTTCCTTTCTTTGTCTGCTTGCTAATGAAGGGGGCTACTTTGCTTTCCCGTGTGTGAAACATACAGCAAGAACGTTTTGCATTTTCATGGCGTCCTTTAGCCAAGTATGACAAACATAAATACACAAAGGCCCAGAGAGGCAGCCGTGGTAGTGTACAACTTTAAAAACAGCGAGTAGTCCTGTGGCATCTTAGAGACTCACAAATATATATCTATATAGTATCATGAGCTTTCCTGGGCCACACTGGCTCCAGACTGAGGTCAGAGCTGCAAGTCTCTCCCATCAGCTCATTGTCTGATGAAGTGGGTTTTGCCCATGAAAGTATGTGATAAATACACCGCTGAGGGCTCCTGGCTCCTATGCCCTATCCACTAGACCATGCTGTCTCTCAGAGGTAGGACTAGACCCCAGTAGTCCTACCTGCTGCTCTAACTAATTCATCTTCCAGTGCTAGGAACAGAAGCCAAGCATGGGGCCTAACACACCACTCTACTTGGCAGCTCTGTGAATAGAAGTCAGAAGTCTTGCTTCCCAGACCTCTGCTCTCACACACATACAGCTGAGTCAGAAAAAGGTTCAGAAAAGGGCAACAAAAATGATGAGGGGTCTGTAACGGGTCCCATATGAAGAGTGATTAAAAAGACTTGGACTTTTCAGCTTAGAAAAGAGGAGACCAAGGAGGGATATGATAGAGGTGTATAAAATCATGCCTGGTGTGGAAAAAGTGAATAAGGAAAAGTGATTTACTTATTCAAACCATATAAGAACTAGGGGTCACCAAATGAAATTAATAGGCAGCCAGTTTAAAACAAAAGGAAGTTTTTCTTCACTCAGTACACAGTCAACCTGTGGAACTCCTCGCCAGAGGATGTTGTGAAGGCTAGGACTTTAATAGGGTTCAAAAAGAGCTAGATAGATTCATGGAGGTTAAGTCCATCGATAGGTAGGAATGGTGTCCCTAGCCTCTGTTTCTCTGGAGGTGGGTGACAGGGGAGGGATCACTTGAGAATTACCTGTTGTGTTCCCTCCCTCTGGGGCATCTGGTATTGGTCACTGTCGGCAGACAGGACATTGGGCTAGATGGACCGTTGGTCTGACCCAGTCTGGCCGTTCTTATGTTCTTATGTCAGCCTGGTATAGCAACCCTTTACTGGAGGACTTTTTTCTCCTGCAGCCCCATGCATCATGACAAGAAAAAATATCGGTCAGAGGCCTGGACTAGTACGTGAGGCCCTGCAGAGCAGAGTCATCCTGAAGTGGCGAAGGGTTTGTTTCTCTAATCATACATTCAGCCTCCCATGCATTCAGTTCCATGATGCAGCGTCTGTGATGTCAGTACATCCCAGTCATGCAAAGGCATGGCGGCGTGCAAGAGGAATGCAAATGCGGCCAGGAAGCCGGGGCCATCACTCGTCTCAAGCTGCCACGGAGCACAGCCCCCCTCCTGGCTAGCAGAGATGCAGCTTAGCTGCTGGGCTGAGCAGTTTGGGGATGGCACAGGAGGGGAGTCGGATCTGTGCATCCCAGGGTCCTGTTCTGTAAGGGGCTAAGCATCCTTGCTCCCATTGACCGTGCTCAGCACACAGGGAACTCAGCATCTGGCAGGCTGTGTGTCCGTCGTTTGCCTGGGGGTTTCCCTGTTAGCCTTTAGAGCAAGGCTGGGTGCACTCTGTCACGCCCCACAATGGCTCAGGCTGTCTTTGTGTCCTTGACCAAAATGCCTCCCCGGCAGGCAGTGCCCTGCTCCTTTGCCATCCATCACCCCCAAGCTCAGTGCCTCTCCTTCCCGCCAGGGGCAGATCAGCCCGGCCATCAGAGGGCAACGCTGGGTCTGCAGCTCTGGGATCCATCATGGCCATTCTAGGGGGGCAGGAACCTGTGCAATTTGGGCCTGACCCTAGCGTATTCCGGCAGGTGCTGAGACTGGCCCAGTGTGCAGGGATTTTGACAGGAGCCAAGCGCTCTCTCCGCTTCGCGGGTGGGGCAGAATTGAGCTCTTCCTCCCTCCGTGTGGCTGGATGCTCATTTAAAGCATCCCCTCTGTGCTCTGGCCGTAGGGTCTTTCTGCTTTAGTCTCAGTCACATCACCACTGTGCCTCTGGAAGAGGGGTGGGTAACTATAGATCTGGTCTGCCAAGGTTAGCCGCGGATGAGCCCCCACACCACCAGATTTACCTGCATCTCCGGAGGTACGCGCCTCCCGTACTCTGCTGTTTTATTGCCCACCCCTCCTCTGGAAAGTGAACCTGGTGAGCTTTTCCACAGTGGAACAAGAGCCAGCCTTCCACCCTTCCCAGCCTTCCACCCTTCCCACAATGCTGCTGGGCACGTACAAGTAGCTCAACGTGGTGTTAGCGCTAGATTCCCTTCTGCGGCGACTCAAACCCCTAACTCCACCCTCCCCAGGGAAATGTGCTAGCCCCAAAGCCACTCCACAACCCACCCCACCGCAGCACCTTCCGGACGTCCCTTATCCTGCCTTCCTAATGTGGTTGCCAGCTCCAGCCCCGGGGCAGCCTGTGTTGGCTGTTCCGCTGCTTGGGGAGGGAGGCAGACATGACAGCAGAGGGGTAACCACCCTGGCTACCCACCCAACAGTGGCAGGCAAAGGAGTCCTAACTATGATGACCATGGACAGCCCAGCCTGCCCCGTAGACTGCACCATGCTCCATGTGTTCAGAGCCCTAATCCCATCTCCCGCCGGCCCCTCATGTGCCCTCCCTTCCGCTGCGCCCAGCCTGCTTTTCTCTGTTTCTCCTCCTCCTCCTCTTCTTCCCGGGATGGCGCCAAGGGCCCGCTCAGCTGTCACACGGAGAACGCCGGCCACGGCCGCCCCGCTGCAAAGGGAGGCTAATGGAATGTGACATCTCACTCCGAGCGTGGGGACAAGACCAGCTGAGGCTGCTTCCTGCGTCTCATCCTGGAAACGTATCACCAGACACCAAAGTGTCTGCAGCGTGCCTTTCGATGGCTTTCGCGGCACTGCTGGAGTGCGCGGTGCGGGGGAGGTGAAATTGCAATTTACAGGCCTCTTCTTGCTCCTTTCACCCCGGAGCCGGGCCCAGGCACTGCCAGCTGGGCATCACAACACAAGTTGTCCTGTTTAGCCATGAGCTGCCAAGTTTGTAAGGAATCCAGAAATCCCAAGTGTTGGGTGGGGGGGCTAAGGCCGACACTGGCAGCTGTACGGGACCTTAGACAGCCCCAGTGGAAAAAAACCCACTCCCACGTCAACAAAGTTCAGCAACATCGAACGTGTATAACAGCTGTGGTGAATAGTGACAGAGATGCAGCCGTGTTAGTCTGGTGTAGCTGAAACAAAAGACAGAACTATGTAGCACTTTAAAGACTAACAAGATGGTTTATAGGTGATGAGCTTTCGTGGGCCAGAGGCTGTGACCTAGTGGAATCCTGCTGTAGGTTCCCCAGAGTGGGGCTGGTCTGTCCCCTGCTTTGCACAGAGGTTGCTGACATGGAGGGAGCCATTTCTATCCAGCACCCCTCTCAAAAACCAGACTCTAGTTCCATGCTCTTCCCCGCAGACGCAAGGTGTTCCTGCCGAAAGTCCACCATCCCTGCACCGCCAGGGACGAGCACGGACAGAGCCCCGGACAGAAATCTCCCCACCTCCCTGTGCTTCCGACGGACAGCTCTGGAGACACGCCTGGCTAATTCCGTCCCCTAGACACATTAGAGGCGACCTGCACCCCAGAGCATGCACGGGTTGCTCCGCAAATGGACGCCCTCATTTATACTCATTTACATGACAGTGCCAGACCCAGCCTCATCAGCGTGGCTTGACCTACTTTCTAGGCGGTGTAGGTCAATAACAACACAGCAAATAGCGCTAATCAGAGGCTGAAGATGCACAGCTAATCAGGACTGTTCCACTGGAAACCCCGACCCTGGTGGGGAGCAAACAGGCGAGCGCTCTGCGACAAGCCAAAAGGAAATCCTTAAAAGGACACTCCGTTTCCTAGGAATTTCATACATTGCTATGGAAAGTCACCAGGTTTCTTCCTTTACTCATGAGTCTGCCCGCTCTGATCCTTCCCTCCCCCGGAATGAGTAAGAATTGGTCCGTTCTCTGCTCTACGCCCAGGAGCCGAGCAATCAAAAAGAGTAAGAAGTCAAATTAAAACAATTGCATGCCTGGCTCCAGCATGCCCAAAGGAATCCTGGGAAAGTGCCACCGTGGCTGAGTCAGACCGAAATGGGGCAAGAGAGGGCCCCTTTCAATTGCCTGCGTAGTCGGGCACGGTGCCCACGTTACAGACAAGATAACCCTGCCGCACAGCAGAGTGGCATTTTGGGAAACAACATACAAACAGACAAGCCCACAAACAGACAAAGCCGCCAGTTTGGGGCTGGGCCCCTACACGCACTAACCCGCCGGCGGAGATGGAGGAGGGTCGGGCTGGGGGAGGAGAAGTGGGGAGGAGGCTCTCGGCAGAAGAGCCGAGGGATGACAGGGCGAGCGCAGAGGGACTAAATTGGCACCCCCCTAGTGTGGTGCTCCGGGGGCAACTGCCCCCCTCGCCACGCCACTGCTAAGATTTCCAAAGGGGCCCACACCTCCCTTTGAAAGATTTTTGTGGAGTCCTCAAATGAGAACAGGTTGGAAGCCCTGGCCTAAAGGAAGATACTGAAGCCTGCTTGCTGATTATTTCTGGGCAAGGCGGCTGGCAAGGGTGGAGAGGCAGCGGGGGCTGGAGTTGAGGGGAACAGTGTTTATTTCCCTCTGAAAATTAACAGTCTCTTCACTCCGCCATGGACCTGTGCAAATTCACACTGCAGTGCCGGCAAGGGACAGGCTGCGATGCCATTTCAGGGAATCCTTCCCCAACCCAGCCGCAGCAGAACATCCCTGATCCAGCCGCAGCCGCTGTGGTCCGGACCGCTCGGTGCTTTTAATTGCAGGGTGTTTGGGAGGCTGCCACGGACGGGCAAGCCATGGGGTGGAGGTCACACCTACCCAAGGCGGCCTGCACCCAAGTGACAGCAGCACGGGAATCCCGTGAGAATGGAAAGTTGGCGCCAAGAAAGCTAGTGCTGAGAAGAGCAGCCCGTCGCTCACGGCTGCTGCACGATGCTGTGGCTTGAGCGCCTGCCTGGAATCGCTCTGGGGAAGGACGTCAGGCCCGGGGTAGCTGGAAGTTGGACAAGGGGAGCAGCAGGCATCCCTGCAGGAGGCGGGGGAGGAAAAGACAGGGCAAGGAGGATGAGAGGCAGAGACAGCCAGCGCTGCTGGCACAGCCCCAGGAAGGGCTGCAGGGCACCCAATGGGCAGAGACGCGCTATGTATCTGTAACATCACAGAGGACACGGCTCAGGGATGACAAAACATCCCTGGAAGGAGAGAAACAAGAGCACTGACACACAGGCCGCAGCAGCAGACACCAAGCAAGGACGCAACCTGTGCACGCATGAGGACGCACACTCAAAGCATCGTGGGCTCCATTCACCACTACAGCCTGGGGAGACACGTACGGTCCTGGGACCCTTGCGTTCCCACCTGCAGGGAGAATCCCATTGACTGGGAGCAGTGCCCGGCTCTCGGTCTATGGCTCGTGGCCTCAGCCCACGTGTCCACGCCCCTCCTAGGAGAGGACTGGACGTTGCCAATAATAGCCAAATGTCTCCTGTCCAAAGTGAGTCCTGTGCCGTTAGCCACAGGAGCCTGGCGACCGAGCACACAGCCGTGGGCTGCGACTTCACAGTGGCATGCGTGAGCTGTGGGAAAGAGCAAGGGATTATAGTGACAGAACGTGCGTGTGTGCGCTCCTCCCGTCTCTGTGTGTCAACACCCCTCCCATATCTGTCCGTGTGTGTGTGTGTGTGTGCATAGGCAGTGCACCCCTCTTTAGGGCAGGCCTGGGGCTACCCCTCTTAGCAAGGGGAAGCCCCCCAGCTCCACTACTCACTCCGCAACTGGGTTCTTAGCCTCAGCACCTCCACTTTCCACCCGGCTCCAGCAGCCGGTTTAAGGGGCCCCTGATGGAGACGGCCCGGTGTGAGCCGACGTTTGCAGTAGACCAGGACAGGCTTTTCATACCCAGCTCTCCGCTGTAAGGCAGCTGGAGCACAGCGTTTAGGGTCACGAGGCTAGAAGGGCAATGCAAAGCCCAAGTGCCTGGGTAGGTTCGCAGCACGACTGGCCCACCATGCCTCAAGTGCCCAAGATTAACTCCCCTGCCTGGGTGCCACAGGATCTTATTGCAATCGCTCATTCTTTGTCTCCAGTGCCAGGCCCTTGTCCTGCCCTCCTTGGCCAGCAGCCGTTAAAGGTTAGCAATCTGTTTCTGGTCACCATTGTATTTCAGGAGAGCTCCATTCGCATGGGGGCAGCTCCTGATAGACCCCCTGACACCCCTCCCTGTCACCGCCTCTGCGCCAGGAAAGAAGTTTAACCCCTTCACACCCAGTGGGTAACAATACAAAAATGAGTGGAGAAACTGAGGCAGGCATGCTTTTCATAAAAACAGACGTTTCTCACATTCTCCACAACATTACTCCCACTCTGTGTGTGCGTCTGTTCATATATTATTCCAATGTCTCTCCATGTGTGTATAAACATTACTCATAAGAACATAAGCGCGGCCATACTGGCTCAGACCAAAGGTCCATCTAGCCCAGTGTCCTGTCTGCCAACAGTGGCCAATACCAGGTGCCCCAGAGGGAGGGAACACAACAGGGAATCCTCACATGATCCCTCCCCTGTCACCCACCTCCAGAGAAACAGAGGCTAGGGACACCAGTCCTACCCATCCTGGCTAATAGCCATTGATGGACTTAACCTCCATGAATCTATCTAGCTCTTTTTTGAACGGTTAAAGTTCTAGCCTTCACCACATCCTCTGGCAAGGAGTTCCACAGGTTGACTGTGCACCGAGTGAAGAAAAACTTCCTTTTGTTTATTTAAAACCTGCTGCCTATTTATTTCATATGGTGACCCCTAGTTCTTATATTGTAGGAATAAGTAAATCACTTTTCCTTATTCACTTTTTCCACACCAGGCATGATTTTATAGATCTCGATCATATCCCCCCTTAGTCGTCTCTTTTCTAAGCTGAAAAGTCCAAGTCTTTTTAATCTCTCTTTATATGGGACCCAATTAGGGGTTTAGACCATTTTTGTTGCCCTTTTCTGAACCTTTTCCAATGCCAAGATACCTTTTTTGAGATGAGGCGACCACAGCTGCACACAGCATTCAAGATGTGGGCGTAGCATGGTTTTATATAGAGGCAATAAGATAGTCTCTCTTATTCTCTAGCCCTTGTTAAATGATTTCTAACGTTCTGTTTGCTTTTCTGACTGCCACTGCACACGGAGGGGATGTTTTCAGAGAACCATCCACAATGACACCAAGATCTCTCTCTTGAGCCTACCTATGTTTGTATAAATACGCACTGTTCCCATGTCTACAAGTGAATGAATGTGCGTGGACACTGCCTCTATGTGCATGAAAACCCGTAATGTGTGTCCGTGTCTCTGCTCCTGATGAGCTTGCCTGGCTGCTATGATGCTGGCAGGCCAGATACCAGACCGTGACAAGGTCCCCATGTCTCTACTGGACCCGGACAGATACACGGCTGGAATCTGTCTGGCTCGCTTGTGGGTGCATATTGATAAGAGGCATTGGCATTATAAAAATGCCCAGTGTTTAGAGTTGACTGAATGCCGGTGAGTTGCTGGCTGCATTCATCTCATTTGTAATACCTGGGTTCCATTCGGAAATGTAATCTTCGAGCCGTTGTGCTGCGAGCCTCCAGGACTGTATGAATCACCGCGCTGGAGAAGGGCATTAATCAGTGTGAAGAGCTGCTCTGCTACGGAAAAGTGTTGCCTCCCCCTCTTGCCCCATGAAAGAGACCCACTGATACCAGATGGGCTCTGATTGGATCTTACAATTGGAAACCCTCCACTTCTGAACTGAGACACCAAGCAAAGGGCCCAAGACAATTATTGCTGTTCTGCTCTCTGCAGTATGAAGATGAGTCATGCAAGCAACCTCCTCCCTTCTGCTGCGTTTGCACATGAAGGAAGGGGATGAAATGCCCACAGCCACCAGGTATCTGACTGTTGTTTTTCCCTTGGGTTGTGGAGCAGGAGCGCAAAGATTTTCCTAGGCATACGCAAGAGATCCCGCCCACCCCCAGCTGCATACCATGAGTTAGCCCTAACGGCCTAAAAAAGCTTGCTGAGTACAGAGGCCTGTGTTACCTTTTCAGACCCATAACTATCACTCATTCACATGTCTAGGTTTGCTTTCTTTCCCTTTGTAAATAACTCCCTCGTTTCCTTTTCCTAGTTAATACATCTTCATGTCGTTTCTTATATCAGATTGGCTTGGGTCATCCAGCTGGGTGTAAGACCTACCGAGCAATTGAGCCGGAGCAAGTGACTGGCCCTTTGGGACTGGAGTCACCTGAATATCACTGTGATTCCTGGTGGGAGGGTTGATTTATCACAGGGATATGCTCACCTAGAGGGAGGGGGCAAGACAGGCTGGGATAAATGTGTGCCGATTGCTCGGTTCCCCGGACTGAGGGAATGCTTCAGCCGCCATGGCCACAGGGTGGCATTTCCATTCAAAGTTTCAGAGCGAGAATCGGTGCCTGCGCGGTTCAAGACGAAGAGTGGGGAACCCGTACCCTAATGCTCCGGGGGCGGGTCAGATGAAAGGACAATGCAGCTGGGAGCGAAGCCCATTCTCTGCGCGGGGAGGTGTGCATGTGTAATAACTGCAGAATGAGGGAATCACTGCACGTCTCCAGGGCATTAAGGCTGAAATTGGAG
>JANRFK010000961.1:13362321-13374063 GCA_030068395.1 Apalone spinifera | reverse complement strand
ATCCTGAGAGAGCCCCCCGCCACAGGGAGTGGGGGCTTGTTAATTGTACCCACTCCCCTGTGCTCCTGGACATACACACAGAGTATGGACTTAAATACCCACCCCGCCAGCACAGGAGAAACTGGTAGCTAGCTCAGTGACCTGCCGGTGCATAGCCCAAAGCAGAATCCAGTCCAGTTTGTTTGCTCTTGCCTCTGTTTGTTTTTATTTAAAGAGTCACTTGTCAGGCAAAGCTAAGCCCACGACTCTATTTCCATTCAAAACAAGCCTGTAATGAATACTCAGGCCAGCAGAAATGGTTCCTTGCTATTTATATTTTCTATTTGCAGTGGAAGCAGTTGGAAAAAAAGCAAATAGAAAAAAGGAACGAATAAGCGTGTGCCTGCAGTCTTTGCAGCCTCCCCATTGCTGCTCGGGGGTGGCGCGTGAGACCCGGAAACTGAAACCATCCAGAAAATGACTTGTTGCAAAAATTGATCAGTCCGCCATTGCCACATAGAGACTCTACCTACTGCCAGGCAGACCAGTTGATTTAGTATCGTATTTATTTCTGTGTGCTCCAAAAGCCCCTCTCACTTTTGTAGCCCCGCTGTGCGGGCCGCTATCTCTATCTGTCGGGAGAATTTACATTCTCATAGCCTGCTCCTGTCTTGGAAATGGCTAACTCTGTAAGGGTATGTCTACTCTACGGCGTTATTTTGAACTATCTTATTTCAAAATAGTTATTTTGAAATATCTTATTTTGATATAACACATCTAGACACAAAATGCATTTCGAAATAGCACGTCCACACTGATTGGATGCTGAATCGCATTTAAGAACTGGTTCCGGCAGGGCATCAGGTCAGAAGTTACCTTGTGGCCAGGGCGGCCAGCAGGACACCCTGGGAAGGGCTGGAGGCCTCTATTTCAAAATAAGTGTCTACGCAGCGCTTATTTCGAAATAGCAGTTTTGAAATTGGCGCTATTCCTCATGGGATGAGGTTTACCAATTTCGAAATAAGCCCTCCGCTATTTCGATTTAATTTCAAAATAGCAGTTGGCTTGTGTAGACGCTAGGAAAGTTATTTCGAAATAACGGCTGTTATTTCGAAATAACTTTGCTGTGTAGACATACCCTGACTGTGCTCCTGGTGCAGAGCAACTCAGAGGTGTTCTAGGGTATATGGGAGTGCACTGGCCAATAGTTGTTTTCTGCTTCTCAACACCCAAATTGATCCATGAGGAGTTACGGGTAAATTAGAGCAACCTGGAAACTGCTCTGATTTACACTGTGTGTTAGGCAGGCCACGGTGCAAAGATGGCTTGCGGCTTCCTTTGCCTTTCTCACAGCACTAAATGCAGGAAGAGAGCAAATGCAATCTGACATCTTCTTTTCAGAGGTGCACAAGTCTTGATCGAGAGCTTTTCTCTCAGTTACTTCTTGCAAAGAAAATGTTAATTTCATAATGACCCTAACTCCAACCAGCATTGAATTGCCATCACTGCTCTGTTTTGCTTTGGGCCTTCCCCCACGCCACCCAGCTCTCTGCCCCATCTGTTCTGATGTCGATTTTAAATGCCTGCGTGAGCTCTGCGTATGTCCGAGCCCAGCATGAGAATGTCAAACCGCACCCAAAAATGTCATTGACGAGGTAAGCCAAAAATCAAAAAATATCATCCAGAAATATTTTTTTTTGCAGATGTTTTTTGTTGTTGTTGCTAAAGCAGACAGGAAAGCCAAAATGTTTAGAGAAAGATTGATTTGATTTTAACGTAGCTCATCAATAGCACTTAAAGGGAGCAATCCCTCCTTGCCAAAACCAATAGCAGCAACAAAGGCGATCCAAACGTTTATGTCAGATCCTTGTTCCCCTTGAAAAGCCAAGCTTTTTAATTGGCTTTTAATCTGGGAAGACAAGCGCTGTTTTGGTGCTTGCATTGAATGGGGTTAGGGGATAATATCTTTCCTTTGAACGGTAGGTTATTTGATCTCTGCATGTCAGGAAACCTGAGCATATGTGTTCGGGAGTTGGGGAGGGAGGGACTGGCCCAGCATTCAGGCCAAACATGAGCACCGCTGCTTTCTGCTTCCCAATAATAATTAGAAATAAGATGAGGAACAAGCATCTTTTGTCTCTGTACCCCAGGGTGTCGTGTGACTCTGCGACCCTCAGGAAAAACCGTCAGAGATGGCATCTTGTGTACAAGGATGTAAACATTTTGTATCCAGTTAACATGACAAACCGGAACCGATGCTACAGGCTGCTGCATCTAAGCATGAATTTAGTTAGGCTACAGTCTGGCAAATCATCCAAACCGGTGCTTAATTTAAAGCATATCAATAAGCTCATCTCTGTGCAGTAGGGATGTTAATCCTTAACGTTAACCATGTGGTCCAAGGCAAGGGAACTACACGGGTGCTTAAGGTTAAAGCATCCACACGAGTGTTTTACTGAGAGGGGGCTATAGCACAATGCTGGACCATGTTAAATAAAGCAGCGAGCTTAAACCAGCAACGGGCAACCTAAGCTAGTGAGTGGGCTGCATGAGCAGTTCTCCTCCATCTCGGTGGGCCGCAAGATTGTTGTCACTCAGACAGTCTCCTGAGACAGGGTAGTTCTTCTAACTGCGCTTGTGTCCCTAGAATTTGCAGGGGGGGTTGAATCATAGCTGGGCTTTGATTGGATGCAGAGGGAGCACATGGCTCTCATTGTCAATGTTGTGGGCAGTGACCACACACCTCACTTCACGTGCCCTTTAGTTATGCACCTGTCACTTGAATAATGCTGGTAGAAAAAAACATACACAGACAGAAAGGAGCAGAATCAGGCAACCCTGCCCGTGGGCAACGGTGGACAAAATATCCCCAGGCCACACGGAGCACCCTGAGGTGCTGCAACTTGCCCGCCACTGGCTTAAACCAATTTAGCTAAACTGATGCCGCTTTGAGCATGGAGACTTTGACATCTGCTGGCTGCTGGCTGCTTAGCTTGCCCCAAAGCCAGGTTTAAAACAACGGCTACACACACACTCAAATTTGCACCAAATCAGTGTAAAACCTCACCTGGAGTTAAGCTGGTCCCTCTTCTGAGTGGGGCTGAACCCTTGGACTAAAGAAGCTGAATGTGTGGACCTTTGCGCAGGGGGGTTATGAGTCTGAAGTGCTATTTCCCACACTGCCCCTGAACCTCCTTCAATCTTGTGTGATCCTGAGCTAGCCACCTAGGCCAGAACTTTCAAAACAGCCCAGCATGTTGCAGGCTGATTGTTGTTAATCTTGGAAACTCCCGCCCTTAGTCTCTCTATGTCCGAAAGGAATCGCCACCTTTCCTTTGTCTACCTTCTCTCGCGCTTGGGGCAGGGGCCATCTCTTACTATATTATATTAGAACAGTAGTTGGTCTGATTTATGGGAGCAGCTGTAAAACCCCCTACCGTGTTAACCGTTTCAATCGCTTCCCTTGAATATAACAAATATCCCGTAACAAGCTGGGTGGTGTATAACAGTGTTTCTCATCCAGTGGTACGAGTCCCCTTAGGGGTACTCGAAAGAAGTCCGGGGGGTACGTCAACACACCTGACATTTGGAGAAAACGGAATGTTTGGTTTAAGTTTTACAGCGCTTTAGTATTTTGGGACTTTTTACACCCAAAAATGTCATCGCCCGCCCGGTTATGATTAAGTTGTTTAAACAAATGTGTTACGATGGTAGAAAAAATGTTGTGTGTCTAAAAACTGTAAGTACTGGGAGTACTTATAATTTTTTTTGAAAAGGGAGGGGTAATTATATATATAACTGGGGGAGGGATAGCTCAGCGGTTTGAGAATTCACTCCCTAAAACCAGGGTGGTGGGTTCAAGCCTTGCAGGGGCTTTTTAGGGCTCTAGAGCAAATCTGTCAGGGATGGTACTTGGTCCTGCTGTGAGGGCACAGAACTGGACTCGATGACCTCTCAAGGTCCCTTCCAGCTCTATGAGATAGGTATATCTATATATTTGTTTTTCTGAAAAAGGGGTACTTTATAAAAAAAAGTTGAAAACCACTGGTGTAGCTCACCCATGTCCTCTGCAGAATGGATTCAAAACTACGCACTGTGGTCTGCTAACTCGCATGGAGGGCAGCGCAAGCAGCCGATGTCAGAGCAGGGAGCTCGGATGTTTTTCCTGGCTATTTCTGTGAAGTTCCAAGTGGTTGTGTTGGGCTGGCAGCTGCACTGGAATCAGAGGTGGGGTTGTGGGCACACGTGTGGACACACTCAAGTGTAGACACACTCAAGCTGGCTTTAATGTGGTCAGGCCCGCTAATGACAGCAGCGGAGCCATGGCAGTCCAGACTTCAGCCTGGGCCAGCAGTGTGAGAGTCTCGGAAGGGCTCGTACAGCCTTTGCTGCTGCAGCTAGCCCGGCTATATCTGCCCGTGCCGCAGTCACACCTCTGCTGGCCATGCAGCTATCCCTGAGGTGGCCAGAGATGTGTTAGGTTGGCACTGGATGTTCGCGTCCATTGTATGAAGGTACCCGGGGGCACCGGGGGGCTCTCTCTAGACCCATTCACACATCAAAAGATGAAGTGTCAGTGCTGGTGCCGGAGACGTGTTAATCCTGCAGGAGAGTTGACTCCCTCCTGGCTGGGCATAACGTAGCAGGCTCTCCTTATCTGGAGACTCCTGCCAAAGGGTACTGCTGCTGCCCGGTGTTGGTCTGCCTCCTCTCATAATGGGTCAGCTCTTGTCTAGTCCCCTTGCTTCTAGGGGAACAGAAAGCTCAACATACACACGTGTCCGATACCTCTGCCCAGTCTGCCTCCCTTTTTCTCAGGGCTCCCAGGAGTCCACACCCTCTTCTCAAGGGTGTCACCTTCTCTCTCCTCTGTACCGGGTTCCAGCCCAGGGGATCTAGCACAGGAAGTCTAGGTTCACCCCACCAGTCTCTGACCTCCCTCGGATTCTTCCTTCCCTAGCCTGTTTGCAGGCCTCCCTGTAGCCTGCCTAAGTTCACACCACGGGCAGGGCTGGCTCTCAGCCAGCTCCTCCCTGCCCAGTAAGTCCCGACCAAAAGCATCCATGTAACCTAACTCCTGCCATCTTTAAGCCTCACTGCTCATCCTTCTCTGGGGCTCAGTTGAACACCGCCCAGGGCTCTCTCCCTGGAAGGCCACATCCTGCCGTACAATCAGGGATCATCACCGGCGCTTCCAGGTCTCTCCTGGCCAGACTTGCCTCCTCAGGAGGATCCCAGGGCTGACTGCCCACTCTCTTGCCCCAAAGAATGGCAGCAGAGTTCTTGCTGTTCCTACAGCCCCCTTCTGCGTCAGACCCCATGCCTTTTCAGAAACCACCCCGCTCCTCTCCTAGCTGGGACTCTTCTTTAGAGAATGCCCCATCTTCCAGGTAATGGAGCCCTCAGGCCCATGTTAAACCTTTTAGAGCCAGGATGGGGAGTACATGGGTAGTACACCCTTTCATAGCTGGCTTGACAACCACAGCTAAGCCATGTGAGTCATTGTCCCAGGTGGGTTTGTACAGCCCGCCTTGGAACCGTTGCTGTTAGCTTGGGCATGGCTGCACGCACTGCCGTCAGACCTGCAGTGGCGGAATAGACAACCCCTTTAGTGGCTGCAGATTTGTTGCACCGTGACTCCATGTGAAAGCCTCAGTTGTGTTCGGTAGCGAGGTCCTAGGGCTCTCTCTAGCTCCATTGAGCCTTGCTTACACATCGCTGGGTGATTTATACTGCAGACACCAGTGTTCCCTGTAAGCTGTGTCCTTAGGAGAGACTCACATGCTGCCCAGCTGATTAGCAGAGTGCCCACAGCTAGATCTTTTTGGTTTCTGCGGGTGGTGCACATTCACACAAGCCTCGGTACATGCAAATAAATTTATTCTGCACATGGATGGAAAAAATTCTGCAGACGCATGGAAAAGATTAGAGGGAACATTACTGCAGACCTGTTGATTCAAAGTTGGACCTGAAACGGTTTTGTGTTTAGGGCTTAGCAGGTGAGCCATGAGGTAAATTATGGCTTGCAGGAGGCAAATTTGACATTCCACCCCGCAGAAGCTTCCAGACCCCTGGGGATGATCCCACCTGCGGCTTTGTCCACCGTGGGGGGGGGTGGTGCCCTGATGTTGTTTCCCCATTTCACACTCCAGGACGAAACTTTGACTTCCCCAGAGCAGATTAACCCAGCATCAAGGAGCGATAAGCGGCCCCCAGTGCAAATCACGGCAACCTATCCCCAAGCGGGCAAGACCTGAGCCTTGGAACAATTGTTTCATGTTTCTCCAACGATAAGGCTGGAAGTTTATACCTCTGAACGGCACGAAGGATCTTATTATTTTCTAGTTATTTGTCTCACTGTAGCACCTTGGAACGCCCGTCATGAGCTGGAGCCCCATTGTGCTGGATGCTGTACGAACAGCACAGAAATATGAGCTTACGATCTAAGTATAAGGCAGGAGACAGTCAGTGGATACGGATAGATGGGGGAGTACAAGGAATCAATGAAACGGAATTGGCCCGGGCAGTAAGCAGTGGTATGAGCACACCTGTTTTGTGCAGTGCAAGATCTCCAGATTATTATGGCCAGCTGATGGTGGAATGGCCAGCTGATGGTGTATGTGTGTAGAAAGGGGGTGGCTTATTTTCAAGATGGACCAAGCCACTGCATGTCATTTGCAATTCACACCAGCTGGAAATCAGCTCCTGCATTCGAGGGTCCAGGAGAGGAGTGTTTTGGCCAGGGTTATTGTACCAGGGGCGGGAGTTAGCCTGCTGTCTTGCTGGAGGGTAGTTGTGGTGTAGTGGCCTGATTTGAAGCAACAGGAGAGCTGGATCCTAGCTCCAAGTGTGGGATAGGCTCGCTGCATAGCAGTCCCTCCGCCTTGCAGTTTCCTCCGTCCCCCGCCCGGTGCGCCGGGGCTGACAATGCGTGTCAATAACCCTTTGGAAATAGCGTTGGTTGAAAAGTGCTGTGCAAGCAGAAAGCATTCATAATGAGCCAGACGGGAACTGCCAAGGAGCTGTGAGGCCAGGAACCTGCAAAGAGGGACCTCTGGCGAGGAAAGGGGGTTTTCCAGCTAGGCCGAGAGGTGTTAGTCTGGCTTGACTTTCAATAGGTGCTTAACTCCCTTAGGTCCCATTGAAAACACCAGCCTAGGTGGCTTTGGTGGGGAGGGGAGAATTCAGGGAGAAGCATGCTAGAGGCCTTATAGTGAGGGGGGGAGAGGGGGGCATAGTTTGGCTCAGAGCTACCCTGGCCTTCTACAGGGAGTCTGATGCCAAAGAGACCACCACACCACGCTCCATCCGGATTTAAGTGAGAGACCAAGACAGAGCATTGCACATGGGGAAAATGTGTTTGTAGAGGCAGCTCCCGTAGGCCAGTGAGAAAGATGTTTGCAACCATCTCCATTTCCTGGAAAGAAACCTCTGGCAGAGGTGGCTCCGAAATCCTGCCAAACTGCCTCCGGGCCTTTGGGCTGAGCAAAATGTGGGCACCGTGGACAGAGGTTGAAGGGTGTGATCTTCACCCGAAAACATCAACGGGTCCTCTGTACCATCTGAAAGAAGTGTGCAATGTTATCAGAATCAGCACCTACAGCAACAACCTAGGAAAGCTAGAAAATATTTCTTGTGGGCCACGAAGGGCTGGTGGGCCTGCGTGGTCCCTTGTATCCTCATGTAAAGCTGGACAATGAGGGTGCAAAGCATGACGTGGTCGCATGGTGGCATGGCGTAGAATGTACACAGTGCATGGGGGGGAAGGACTGCCCAAGACGGGCACTTTCCTGCCTCCCCCAAGGAATTCTTCCTCCTCTGCAGGCAGCTGAGGCTCCAAAATGGAGACGGAAGGAAGGAGCATTGGGAAATAGTGCGATTGCCCTTTTCTTGATGCTGCTTCCGCAATGCCACAGCGGCGCCGTTTGGAAGGGACGGCAGCGGTGGGTCGCTGGCTCTCCCAGGAACGTAGGTCGATTCAAAATCAACCTCAGGGCTGAGTATCGACATCGGGAACCGGCCCCGTTTCTCAGGTGGGAAGGTTGCCTCCTTCTCAGCCTAGCGTGTCCCGTCTGACTTGCCAAGGGGGGAGCTAGTATTTATTGGGCTAGAAATGTCTCTAGCGAGATGCCAGAGCGCTACGATCCACAGGTTTGTTTTACCCTGTTGGGAGAGCCGTGCTCAACCCTTCCCCCTACCCTCCTATCAGAGACAGGCAAGGAACAGCTGTGCAGAGAATGGCCCCTTAGCCATTCATCTCCCGCCCCCCTTTGTGTTCCAGGGGGCTGGAGTTTGCAGCGGGTGGAGGGGGGGCTCCCTTTCTCCGGCAGTTTGACACGCCCGGTGACCAGGGCAACCAGGCATTATCCGAGGCCACCTGTGTGGATTACACAATGGACAGCTTGCGCGCGGGCGGGGGGAGGCATGTTTGGGTTATTCCGCGTCTCCACGTACTGTGGCTGTTGGGCTTTTTTCCTCTCCCCCATGTAACGGCTGCATGAGCTTCACCAGGATGGCAAGGGTTAAAACAGCAGGACTACACTCAGTGTTGCCCCAGCGACTAGTGCTAGCAAGCAAGGCAGCGCAGGGCAGTGGCAGGGCATGGGACATTCCAGGAGACGTGGGGTCTCTTCCCTGCCTGTGTGACCCGCCTCCCTTGCCTGTTTAGACTGTAAGCAATTCAGGGCAGGGGCTCTCTTATAGGTGCGTCCAGTGCCTAGCACCGTGCCACCCTGGTCTCAGCTGGGATGCTATTGCAATAGGAGTCAGATTGGAAAAGATCTGCTGGAGGGGGGAGCAATGTTCCCACTACTCTTTTCCATCCATGTGCGGAATAAATGTTTATGTGCACAGAGGCCCGTGTGAATGTGCACCACATGTAGAAACACAGACCCTAGCTGTGGGCGCTCTGTTAATCAGGTGGGGGGCACTGGAATCTCTGCGAGGCACAGCTTACAGGGACCACTGATGAGTGCCAGGGGAATGCCTGAGCTCCCCTCTCAAATAGACCGTCCACTCGAGCTGCGTCGTCTGCCCGCGGAGTAACCATCCTCGGTGCTTCCGTTGCTCCTGTGGGCAGCAGTGTGGCGCTAATCCCCAGCCACAGCTGCAGCTGAGAGGTCGTGGCCCACGTCTGTCTGTCTCCTGCAGCTCACCAGGGCCACGCATCCCTTACAAGGACTGGATCGCGGCCTGGGCCGAAGCGCCTCGGCTTTCGGTGATGAGTCAGAACTTGGATCCTCGGGCAGCATCTGCTTTCAAGGTGGGAGGGCCGGGCGAATCCAAGGCCAAGCCTTTGCTGGGTAAGGTGTGTTGTGAATCAGTATCCTCCGGCAGGACTCTGGAGAAAACAGCTTTCCCATTTCCCCACTGCTGGCGTGGCTTGTGAGATAGGCCTCACACTTCCATGAGTGACCTGTGATGCTTGGGCCCCAATTTGAGGCTTCTTGGCAGGGGCTGCTTCTTGGAAAACAGGCCCTCAGCTCTGCTTCGGAACCCCTTGGGAATGCAGGCCAAGGTATCCTGGGTTCCTGCCTGGGCTTTGCCTCCTTTCACTGATCCAGTGAGGGATTGAGGGTTCGCCTGGCACCTGGCCACAGCCAGCCATGTCTGGGCAGATGTCACTCCCTGGATCTATGGCTTCTGAAGATAGATAGCCTGGCAGAAGACCATCTGTCCCTATGACCCGGCAAACTTTATGGCCAAGTTGTTGAATGGGTCGTCCCTTGTGGACAGTCATTCATGGCTGTGCCATGGCAGAATGTGTATCCAGGACCAATTAGGGATGTAAAAATTGGGGAGGCTGCTCCAGTCCCGTGGCCTGAAGGTGTCTCTGGCCCTGCTGGCCTGCCACAGCCAGGGTCCACCAGCTGGGCCATTGTGGGCAGTGGGGCTGCACCTACCAGCCAGACCCTCTGGTTAACTGGTTACCTGACAAGCATGGTTAATGCTTACCAGTTAACCAGGTAACCGTTTAACCTTTTACATCCCTGTGAGGCTTTTCTCGATGTCTCTGACCCGGGGTTGGGAGTTCCTGTTGGCCCTGTCCTTTTCCAGAAGGTCCTCTCTCTGAAGGGTGGTTGTGGTGGTTGTCTAGTCCCTAGATTGCCAGATACATTAACAAAAAATCCCAAACAGGCAGGGAAATATTGATTGAGCACCAAAAAAAAAAAAAAAGGGGGGGGGAGACCAAACTTGTAAAGGAAAACAAAAAAAAGAAAAAGAGGTCACTGTACCTTTAAATTACCGCACTCCTCACTCTCCCTGCCCTCACAGATGCTGCTGGCCATCCATCCGAGGAAAACAGAAAATACTGGACATTTTACATGTCGGTATTCTCTGGGGGGTTTTTTACCGGATGGAAGGCCAAAATACCAAACTGTCCAGGCGAAAACCGGACTCCTGGCAATCCTAGCCCTCAGGCGCCGACGGAGATAATTAGGAGGGGTTTTGAAGGCCTGCACTGGAAGTTTGTTTCCTGGAATTGCTAACGGGGTGTAGGGCGGGGGTTGACGGCTTGCTTGACAGCGCCCCCAACCTCTTTGTCTCCTCCAACGTTCCTGACGCATGCGGTGTGATGGGGAAAACACAAGGAAATTAGATCTGGAGGATAAAGGAGGGCTTCTCTCGCTCCCCTCCCCCCCATGTTATTAATTTGTCAGCACTAATTAAGGACTCGCCAAGATTTGTCTCCTTCTTTGATACCGCCGTGAGTCACTGACATCACCCCCAAAGCCCCGGAACTCCTCGACTCAAAGAGGCTGATCCTGCCTTGCTGGGACAGGGGGAGTGGGAATGGTGCTGGTTCACGGTGAACATGAAACTTGGGGTTGGGGTGTTGGGCTTAAGAGAGAGAGAAGGACACGGTGCACTAAAGGCAGGCAATGATCACCCTCTGCCCCCGGCACTTTCTGCTCACCAGATGTGCCCTATGGCAGGAGGCCTGTGAGTGTAGCTAGGCCAGCTTCGGGCCTTTGTGCAGGGGTGACTCCCACACTGGCATGAGTGTGGGAGTCACTGGTGGGGGTCACCAGAAGGGAACCCAAAGAGTAGCCGCATGGAAGGCATGTGGCCATCAGGGTGGCACTGGCTAAGGAATTATGCAGCGAAGGTTGCAAGAAAAACATTAAACTTGGGAATCAGCTAGAGATGGATGCCTGACTTTGCAGACAGCTTGAGACAATAGCGCTGAGAGGTGTGAGCTGCCACCTTCCACCTCAACTGGGTGTTAACACTGAAACCTAATGATGGTGTTACATTGTTAACTCATTCACTGCTGGCTTTGATAACATTCATTATTTAATATTTGCATGGTAAAAGTACACAGAGGCCTCCTTCAGCTACTGCACTTATCCCACAATCTTAGACCTCCTCCCTCGCCCTACCAGAGGCCAAAAGCCCCAGCTGTCTCTCAGCAAGTAGCTGAACCCTCCAGCTTCACCCTCTGACAACAGGGGTGCATTTTCACTGCAAAATTCTGCAGCTCTTGGAAAGTTAAAAAAGTTAAGTCCCGGCTTGACAAAGCCCTGGCTAGGTTGATTTAATTGGGATTGATCCTGCCTTAGGCAAGGGGCTGGACTTGATGACCTTCTAAGGTCTCTTCCAGCTCTATGATTCTATGATCCAGGAAATGGTATTCAACATCCAGTTAAATAACTCAGAGTTCACCATTGGAATTGGTTAACTCATCTCATAGCAGTTTTCAAGTACCTTTCAAGTACCTAAAAGGGTGTTACAAAGAGGAGGGAGAAAAATTGTTCTCCT
>JANRFK010000961.1:13315415-13337150 GCA_030068395.1 Apalone spinifera | reverse complement strand
CGGCCCAGTAGTGCCTGGGAGAACAGGCTCCCCACGACACTGGGGGGAAGAGGGGCTGGTCTCTGCTAATGAAGTCTCTCTGCTGGCACATCTCCAGCACTCAGGTGGGGCTTTTCTGGGCCCACAGCGAGGAAGAAGAGCTCACCTGTGCAGCATTAGTGCTGCTTAGTGCTCTGCGGTGCGAGCTGGCTGCCTCCCAGCCAGCGGCAGAGGCAGGCCGATGGACCCAGGGCATCCTGGCAGGGGAGCACCAGAGCTGGATTTTCCCCACCCCTCCGACTCTCAGATCACACAGACCCTGGGCTCTTCTGGGCCTCTCCAGAAGCTGATCAGGGGCTTTATCGTCTCCCTGGCATGCACGCCCTCTCTGGTTCCCATCAATAATTAGTGCACTGGCCCTGATGAATTATTGAGCATGCCCCAGGCCAAGGGGAGCGAGAAGCCATCAAGTCTCAGTCACCTTGCAAGCAAATGCCCCAGAGGGCAGCTCGCGGTGTTGCAGCAGCCAATCCGGCGAGGATGGGGGAGCAGCAAGGTCGCTTGCATTCGTGGGGAACGTGCAAAAAGCGGTGGCCGTGTCTGACTGCATGCGCGGTGCTGTGATTTGGGGTCATCGCTTTATGGTGGACGTGGGGTTGTTTCCCCACCCGGGGCCTGCAAGCCAGGAGGGCTCAGTGGTGGTAGGTACTGTCTCAGCAGTGCTCAGATACCTGTGCAAGAAACGTGATTTCCGCGGGCTGGTGGTTTTCGTGTGAGATTATTTTTCCTGCTGCTGCCTCTCAAAGTTCGGAATGTGTTTTTCTGAGAGTAGCTGCGTGTAAGAGCTTGACTTGCAGACTGGCACGGTGCCGGGCTGGATCCTCCGTTGGCATCCCTCAGAGTGGCTCCTTTGGCATGGCCACACGGCTTTCCAGTGGCCGGAGATCCAGCCCTCCGTCACAAGGGATCTAGCAGCTGCTTCCTGCTTTACACATGGTGGAGATAGGGACCAAATTTAAAATGATCCAGGTCTGTGCCGTCTTGCTGGGCACTTGGGCAGCCGACAGGCTCCACGTCCCACTGCTCTCACCCCTTGTTTCATGCGGCTTTCTGCACCAGCTTCCCATGGCCTAGATCCCTGTGGCCTACGCTTTTATGTGGCAGGTCCCTGATGTTCCTGGAGACGCTCCAACTCCACTTCCCTTTACCTTACAATCTGCCCAGGGCTGTTTCCCTTTCCCCCAGCCCTCCTGCTCTGTTCGTATGGCCAGAGGCTGGTCCCTGCTGCTCTCTCCCGGTGGCCCCAGTTTTTACTGAGGAAATCCTCTTTCGGTTTTGATGGTGGTTTGGGGAGATCCGAGCAGGGGAGAGCAAACTCTTGTCAATGACAACAGCACGCAAGGCGGACTGCTGGGGGAGGGGGAGAGGGCTGCTCTTTGAAGAACCTAATGAGTTCTGTAAGGGTCTTTACTTCATTTCCTTGGACACTGCCAGGGACGGAGCTTGAGGAATGGAATAGAATTAGCATAGGGAAAATTGAAGCTGAATAGAAGGAAAACTCCCTAAAGGATCTATCGATCGATCTATCTGTCTGTCTGTTTGTCCGTCTGTCAGTCCAAACATGCCCATCTCTCTCTCTCTATCTGTCCCCATACATGCCTGCCTATCTATCTATTTATCTATCTGTCTATCTAACTATCTGTCTGTCCCCATACATATCTATCTATCTATCTATCTATCTATCTATCTATCTAACCCCATACATGCCCATCTCTCTCTCTCTGTCCCCATACATGCCTGCCTGTCTAGCTATCTGTCTGTCTGTCTATCTATCCCCATACATGTCTATCTATCTGTCTGTCCCCATACACATTTATCTATCTATCTATCTATCTATCTATCTATCTATCTATCTATCTATCTATCTATCATGCCTGTCACCTTAATATCTAGCCTAAGGGATAGCATCCCTTTGGTAGGGATGGAAACTCTTGTTTCTTCGGGCCACCCATTCCCTTGCCAGTAGGACATTGCCCCTCTCCTTGTAAGTGCCTTGGCAGGGAGATGCCCCCGCGAGGCCCGGAGGGTGTTGCCATCTCTCACTTCCATGAGTCTCACTTTTCTGGCCCTGCCAGTGAGGAGCCAGGGTTTTCTGCTGTCCATTGGCTGAACGGAAAGCAGACGTGGCCTCTTCCTCTTGTATTGGTCCCTGGAAAGCCTGGCTCCTGGGGAACAGCTGACGCCTGTAGGGTCCCAGAGTTTATGTGGAACCGGAGCCAGCTGCACCATCGCCCAAGCCCTGGAGCCAACAGCTCACTTTGGGAACCAGAGCTTGCTGCTGGAGGTTACTCACTGGTGGCTGAGCCCTGTGCTGGCTGCACTTCAGAAGGTGGGGCCAAGGCAGCTGACTTCCCCTCCCCAGGCCTTGGGAGAAGGGGGAGTGCTTAGCACACCTACATGCAAGCAGCGGTGAGCCAGGCAGGAGTCAGTTCCCAGGCCCATTGCTACGTGCCTGCCTCTGCTAGCCGGCACGTTCCCACTTGCTCTCAGGCTGTAAACACTTCAGCGCTGGGCTGCCGGGCGAGCTCCGGCTCTCCTCTGCAGGTGCAGCCAGTTCCGCAAGAGGCTCCCTTCCCTGGAGCACAGGAGGGTCAGCGCACGCTGCCAGGCAGATCGGATGCACCGCGTCCGCCCCTTCCTCGAATCCCGACCTGGAACTAGGACGCTCTTGCCCCCCTTAGGCTCCGGCAGCCCGTGCCCCCCATGCTGCTGGGGGCTGCTGTTTGTACCAGGCACCGAATCGGCCCCTTGTCAAGGGGTGCGGTGTTGAGAGCTTCCCAGCCAGACGTGCTGCACCCATCCTGCGGGGGCACCTGCTGGTCCCTTCCTGTCGCAGGCGGCCATGCTGCCGGGACGGGGTGCTCTGCCTGGCAGACTCTGGTTTCCCTACCCACCGCAGGGATGTTTTCCGCGTGGCTCTGCCTTAGCTGGGTTCCCAGGCCACGAGGCGCGTGGTGTCCCCCGTGCGAGGAGCTCCCCAGCTGAACACACCCAGTATCTTTCAGGGCCGATTAGCATCAGGGAAAGCCTGGCTGCCCAGCGCCTGTTCCCGGAGTGACTGGCAGGGGTGTGGCGCCTGGCTCCAGGGGAGACCGGGCTGGTATTCAGGCCTCACTGTCGCGCTGCTGGGGGCAGCAGTAGGGATGTTAAACTCTTCCCTCCCGGCACGCACTGGCTCCCGGCCCCGCTCCTGAGGAGCCGGCTGCCCCCCTGCACTGCGGCACCTGCAGAGGCTTACCCCGCCGAGCGTGAGGCACGGAGCAGCAGCCGGCTCCCTGGCAGCGGGGCCGGGCGCCGAAGCCAGTGCATGCTGGGAGCCAGCTTATAATAAAAGCGGCCCGCTACACAGGGCAGCACAGCGGGGCTCCGGCCCTGGCCCTGTGCAGCACGGCGCAACCTTGGTCCCGGCCACCGGAGCAGCCCAGCACGGCTGCAGCCCCAGCCGTGTGGGCCGGCCTGGCGGGACTTCCGCCGTGTGGGGCAGGCAGGTGGGGGCCCTGGCCATGCCCTGACCCTGACCAGTCTGACTCGGCCTGGGCGGGCTGGCAGGACCCTCCGGCTGTGCCAGAGCAACCTAGGCCGAGCAGGCGGCTAAACATTACACCGTTAGTCGTTTAACCGGTTAACTAAATAAACGATTCTTTGCATCCCTAGTGAGCGGGTGAAGTGGACGTGCTGGGCTGGTTTGGTTAGGACCCTTTCTGAGCTCGGGGGTGATGGCAGGGTCGGCAGCAAGCGAGCAGCAAGCACCGCGGGCATTAACCAAAATGCTGGCGGGGAGCGTGTGTCTGAGTGAGGACACGTGTGTGTGAATGAACACCCATGCGCACCTGAGTGAGGGAGTGTATGGGTGCACGTGTGTCAGGGAGACGCACGTGCGTGTATGTTTGAGCGAGGGAATGCGTGTGCACCCAGGAGTGAGGATGTGTAAGTGTGCACGCGTGCGAGAGAGGAAGAGTGCGTGCCTGCATGTGCACATGGGTGCGTGAGACCGGAATTGTGGAAGTGCACGTGTGTGTGAAAAGGAACACAGGTGCATGAGGGATGGTACACGTAGGCATAGATGTGCCTCTGAGGACGTGTGTGAGAATGTGTTTGCCCGTGGTGTGTATGGGTGTGAACACGTGCAAGGACGTGCATGCACTTGTGCAAGGGGACACTTTGAATGTGTCATGTGTGTGTACGTGTGGTGAGGGCCTGTGAGGAGTGCTCGCGGGGGCCTCGCTGGGCCATTAGAGGAGCAGGAGCGCAGAGGCCTGGCTGCTTCTGGCCTTGACTCTGAGAGCAGCAGTATTGATGCCATTACACTTAGCCCCGATGGCTTTAAATGACCGTGTGCACTGACCATGAAGATGCTCTGTCTCCATTTCTCCTGCCGTCCCTCTCTCTGCCTCCTGCCCCTCCATTCCTCTCCTGTGCTCTTGCTTGTCCTTCTCCTTATGCCCCTTTCCCTCTTCCCACCCTGGCTCGCCTGCCCTCTCTCACGCTCTGCGCTTCAGCCTCCTCCAGAAAGGAGTGAGCAGAACCGGCTTTTCCAGTTCTCAGCGCCTTGCTCTTCCAATACTCTTCTAATATAAATACCAGCTGCATAATTATCGCAGCCTTATCTCTAAACACACAGATGAGAGGAAGACGCAACAGCAGCCCAAGACAAATTTCAATGTTGATCTTGTGAGAGACTTTCTTTCCCTCTCTGGAGAGGGAGGAATCTCCTGGGACAGAAGAATAACCATTACGAATACCCTTTCATGTCTGTGTTATGGAGCCTGTGCGCAGGACTGGCTTGATTTGCCTCTAAAATGCAGCCACCTCTGGGGTGGACCGAGGCAGCCAGCTGACAGTAACAATGCACAACAGGAAAGGAAAAGGCAGGAAGTGAAAAATAGTGTATCTGGCTGGAACAGCCCACATGCCTGGGTATTCTCATAACCCTATTCTTCAGATTTGCTCTGAAAATCACAGTCTGGGCCTGAGCAGCTCAGTGGGGGTGTCTAATGGGAGTTGGAACGGGCCATTAATCGGCATGTGCTTGTTTTCTGCTGCATGTGTGGATGTGTGCAGAGCAGCGCTGTACAGCTGCAGGAATTACTTTAGCAGTGTGTGTCCCAAGGCCGTTGGGATGGTCATGGGCACCCCAGGGACCTTTGGGTGCTAGACCTGTGGCTGAGGGGTGAAGGGAGCAGCAAACCTCACTGGTCAGCATGGCTGGGGGAGATCAGCCTTTATCGAGCGGCTGTTACGGATGGGGGTGGCCGTTTGTTCTGCAGTGGGCACCGTGGCCTGACGTCGGGCTGGATCGGGCCCCGAGAGTGGGCTCCGTGGCGTGTGCCTGGCCTGCTACGCACCAGTCAGTTGCAGTTAGCGGGTTCCAGAGATCAGGGGAGGAAGGACTCCAGGGTCCCACAGATCCTCTCTCTCCCCTTCTAAGTCTCATCCACCTCCTCCCTGCTCTGTTGTTGCAGGGCTGCGGGCTCAGACCGTCCTGGTCAATGACACGGTCTCGGGGTTCATCGGGACGGACGTGGTCCTTCACTGCAGCTTCACCAACCCGCGCTCCGAAGTGAAGATCACGCAGGTCACGTGGCAGAAGGCCACCAATGGCTCCAAGCAGAACGTGGCCATCTTCAACCCCGCTATGGGGGTCTCCATCCTCTCCCCTTACAAAGAGCGCGTGGCCTTCCGAAACCCCTCCATTAAGGATGGCACCATCCAGCTGTCCCGGCTGGAGCTGGAGGACGAGGGCGTGTACATCTGCGAATTCGCCACCTTCCCTACCGGCAACCGGGAGAGCCAGCTGAACCTCACCGTGCTGGGTAAGACACAGCTGTCGCCTTGGGCCGCCTGTATCACCCACCGAGCATCCTCTGGACCTGGAACCTAGAATTCCCTAAGGCTCTGGGCTGGGGGAATCCCTTTGGTTTCAATTGCACCCACAAGGCTTTTTCTCCATGATCTGACATTGCCAGGGGCATGGGGAGGCTGAACGACGCTGCCAAATGGCTCGAGAGTCCCAGACGAGATGCTAGAGTGATACAAGGCATCTGCAGGTTCTCCCTGGAGCTGTCTTAGCCTGGGTTTGTGGGTGGAGAGAGCTTGGCCCAGGATTCCCTCCTCCCCATGACTCTCTCCAGCATGGGCTTTTCAGGGGAGGAGAGAATCCGACTCTCCATTTGAAGCGGCGTTTCCCAAAGCATGGCCTGCGGCCCAGTACCAGTCCTTAGAAAAATGATCGCGCATGATCCTATTAATTTGTGTGACTTGGTAGCAGCACCCCGCACTGCCGAGTGCGGCAGCACAGCCCTCTTGGGAGAGAGCCCGCCACCGCAGCGTCTCTGCCTGGCATGCTCCCGGGCGGCGGGGCTAGATCCGGCGGGTGCTAGGACCCAGGGAGAAGGCCAGGTGCTGTGCGCACTGACGCAGAACACCCGGCACCAGACGCAGCCGGGGGAGCTGGCACCGGCTGATAAAGCGGCTGGGATTGGGGTCAATGGGGGGGCGGAACAACTCACTGGGAGCCGGGTACACCGACGCAGAATGCCCGGTGCCGGACACAGCCAGGGGAGCTGGTGCCAGCTGATAAAGCGGCTGGGATTGGGGCCAGGAGGGGGGGCGGAACAACCCGCCGGACAGGTAGGGCCAGCGACACAATTTATTTGCATATTCATCATTTGATTAATGAATATGCAAATATGCAAATAAATGTTACCAGTCCTCCAAAAGCTTGTGAATGGGTTTACTGGTCCCCAGTATCAAAAAGATTGGGAACCACGGATCCAATGGATCATACCCTTCCTCATGCCCTGTAGCCCGGAGGGCTGGCTCCCTGGTGGGTGCGGTTCACCGTAGCTTTGCCGAGACTGCAGGAAATGTGGCTGCGGCCAGGGAGAGCCCAGCCCTAGGTGTCTAGGGGCCGGGAGCTGTGGGGATTGGTGGTGATTTTATAACCATGCCTGTGTCCTCTTCCTCTCCCTGCTCTGCTTTCTCTTTGTAGCCAAGCCCACCAACCAGATGGAGGGCACCACCCGGCCCCTCATAGCCCGCTCCGGCATGACGGAAAAGATCCTGGTCGCCACCTGCACGTCCTCCAATGGGAAGCCACCCAGCACCGTCACCTGGGACACCAAGCTCAAAGGGGAGGCGGAGTTTCAGGAGATCCGCAACGGCAACGGCACCATCACGGTGATCAGCCGGTACCGCCTGGTGCCGAGCCGGGAGGCCCACCGGCAGCAGCTCATGTGCGTGGTCAATTACCAGCTGGACCGTTTCACCGACAGCATGACCCTCAACGTGTTGTGTAAGTGAGAGCGCAGCGGGGCCGGGCCGGGCCGGCTGCCGGGGCCTGGTGTCCTTACTGATCATCCCCAGGGCTGGTGCAGGGAGGAGAGGCTCAGGGCCTTGTTGCAGGGGTGGAGACAAGTGGTGTGCCCTCCCGAGGGTAGAGGAGAATAGAGTATCTCTTGGAGTAACCACATGCCGTCACCCGCTCCTTCCTGTTGCCCATGCCTTCTCTCCCTTCTCTTCTCTGCTCCTCTCAATGGACTTTGTCCCCATCTCTCACCCTCCTCCATCCCTCTGTTCTCTGGTCCCACCCTCCCCATCTCTGCCTCCCTTCTCCCTTCCGTTCTCCATCTCTCATTTTTTTCTGCCCCCCTTTCCTCACCGTCCCTCTCTCCCCTAACAGATGAGCCAGAAGTCACCATTGAAGGCTTTGACGGCAACTGGTTTTTGAACCGGAAGGACGTGAAACTGACGTGCAAATCTGACGCCAACCCACCTGCTACCACCTACCAGTGGCGGCTGTAAGTACCCCCCAAGGCATCCGGCCCTGTAGCAGCACACCCCATTCCACACCACAGCCAGGGAGCCCTCGTTGCAGAGCTAGAAGCTGGTCCGTGGACTGACTGGTCGCTGAGCTGCGGATAGGGATACAGGGCCTGGCTCTGCTCTCCCTGACCCGGCTGTGAAGCTGGAAATACCCCAGTGCCATCAGTGGAGTCAAATTGGGGTAACTCCTGTGCTCTTTAGAGGAGAAATGGGCCCTCAGGGTCACAAGAGAAAAAAACATCCTCCCACGGGGGGCTCAGGGCAGCAGAGAGAAACCGCCACTGCTTCGGGGGCCAAATGGGTAGGGTATAGAAACCCTGACTCTGCAGGGATTGAAATGAGCTTTCTATAGGGAACTGAGGACTGCACCTATATGAGGAAGGTCCTCGGATGGTGTAATCCCTGCACCAGCTGAAGAGCCGGTCCCTAAATCCTGCCCCTCTCGGGACTACCCCTAGAACAACTCTGGGGCACATTGGGACAGAGATCAGCTGTCGAAGGTGGGGAGGTGTCTCACTGCCAGTTCAGGGGCTCTGCCATCTGGAAACCTGAACTTTTCAGTGCCCCACCCCACCTCCCCTGTGGAGCCTGGCCTCTAAGACCCAGCAAACCTGCTTCCTCTGCCAGCCAGGCCCACCGGACAGCCGGCGGGGAGTGGCTGCAGATTGCACTGCGGGGAAGGCACGGGGGCGTTCCAGGTGATTGGAGGCAGCAGGGTGGATGGACTGACGTGGCCTGTCAGCTGGGATGGCAGGGATGGGGCCGGGTTTTAGTCTGTGCCCCAGCGCATCTGCCTGGCTGGAGCAGAGGTAGCCAGGTCTGCTCCCAGCTCTGCGAACAGGCGCTGTGGGGACTGGGGTGCGGTGGGAAGTGGGAAAGGTCAGGGACCCGCCTCATGGGACCACGGTCCTCCTCCCCCAGGAGTACATCTCCTCCCCGTTCTCTCTGGTGATTCTCCTCCTCCGGGCCCAGCACTTGCCAAGAAAAGAGCCCCTCAAACCTGACCACCGCCGATGGAGGGGATCGGGCAGCAGGAAAGGAGCTAGCAGCTCCCTCCCTCATCGCGCGGCCCCGGTTTGCCTTAACTGGGCAGCTTTGCAGGCCAAGCTGACAAGGACCCGAGGGCGGGGAGAGCTGGGCTTCTACAGCTGCTCAGCTGCCGCAGCAGGCATGGTTGCCAGCTGCTTTCAGAAAAAAACACACAACAACAACAACAAAAACCACGCCAGGAAAGTTTGTTGGGGAAAAAAAAAAAGGGCCTCGAGAGTTGTTAAGCCAAAAAAAAAAAAAAAAAAACCCCACCACCGTAGCCCCTTTAATAATGCCCTGCTCCTGCTGCATTCATGGTGGCGGGGGGACTGACCCCCAAGCTGTGCATGGAGCTGCACCTAGCAGGTGAGTGTGCACCCCCAGCAAGTGCCGGCTGCAGGGGCGAGAAGAAGACTCCTTCTGCCAGCCCCTTTCCGGTGCGGCCTGCCTCGGAGACAGAGCGTGGCCAGACTCCGGAGTCTAGGAGAAGAGATGCCCTTAGATGTCGAACCGGTGGTGAGACGCACATAACTCCATTGCTTCCCCTGACTCATGGAGGATTCTAGAGCCATCCTGGACCTCCCGGGGTAACCCAGCTGTTGCTCTATAACCCTTGGGTGCAAATGTATGACAATGGCCCTGCTATAGACCTTTGCGTCTCCACGGAGCTGAAGAGCCACCCAGTGCCCTCCCAACCCTCCTGTCAGGCAGAGGAGGGTTAGTCTCCCTGTGTTAGAGGTGGAGAAACTGAGGCACGGACCAGAACAATTTCTTGCCCGAGCTCACTGACTGAGTCAGTAGCTGAGCCGGCAAAATAATCGAGGAGCGGGGGTTGCCTACAGGGATTAAGAAGCGCATGTTCTGTTGACTTTATTCGCCACTTGAAGAGCTGGCCCTGGAAGCCTGCTGTAACCACTAGACAATGCTACCTCCCTTTGGTGCACCACTCCCCACGTTCCGTTCTTCAATGGAAGCTATTCAGCCTCCTCCAGGTTGTCAGTTTTTGACTGACGACCCAAAAGGGAAGAAGAAGTGGGGGCTTCAATGAACGTTGCCGGAAGCCGGAGCGGTGATTCTGTTTTACATGCCCAGAGCTTAAAACGCGATCAGACGGATTCTTTTCTCCTCAGCTGGCATGGGTCGCCAGGAAAGTGGTTCTCAAAATGGCTTTGCAGAGAGCCAGAGTTATTCTCTCTCCTGTCACTTCCCGCGTCAGGCTGCTTGGCTTACAAGCCTGAAGAGGATTCTTCTGTCACCTCTGCCAGTTCTTCCCCTGTAAATGCCATGCCGGCTCTTGGCTGCCTCCACATGTGTTACAGGAGACAGAGGCGGCTCCAGTCCCCCTTCCAGAGCACCATTGGCTCTCAGTGGCTCACATCCTTTGGGCAGTAAGGCCAGCCGCTAAGGGTGACCCTGTGGGACAAGGGCTGGACAAGAACACAGCCTTTGGCTGTGACTTTGGGCGTGTCATGACATCGCCCCATGCCTCAGTTTCCCCTGTGTCAGATGGCGACAACAATACGCTGCTGGTCTATTTAAATTAGAAGCTCTTCCCTGTCCCTTACTATGTGTGCACAGCACCTTGCGCAGTGGGGCCTCCCGCTGCTCCTGTGACGCTAGAGAGAGGCAGACAGCCACCGTACGAGGAAGGACCCATGTTTTCCCAGCCGGGTGAGATCTGCCAGCCCAGGCTAGGGGAGAGGAGCAGTTACAGCTTGCAGGGAATGCAGGGTTCCGTACACCGCGCCTGCTGCGTGTCCCTCTTCAGGGGCACACCGGGGCGATGTAGCAGACTGGCTGTCGCCGGCATCAAGGCTCCTAACTCCCAGCGGGAGGCAGCACCGGGGAGAATTGCACCTGCTTACGCCAGGCCCGGACTGGCCCTCCCTGGCCAGGTACTTACATTTTGCATACGCTGCAAATGTGAATGTTCTCCTCTCGCCCGCACACGTGTGCGTGTGTGTCTGGGGCCACGGGTCCCAACGGGATCCTGGCTCGTGACTAGGCCTTTGGGGGCACGCGTTGGCTGCAGAAGGAGTCAGGCAGAGACAGAACAGGCTACTGCAGCAAATACGCCTTGGATTCTGCCTGCCCCACTGCCTTTCCAGAGGATGTGTTGGGCAGTGAGGACTGAGAGAGGGAACGCTGCAGGGGGAGGGAGGAAGGGAAGGGCAGGGAAAGAAAGAGGGAGGTGGAGAGAGAGGAGAACAGAGGGGAGAAAGGTGGGAGGAGATGGGCAAGGGGCAAGCACAGATCTTTGCTTTCTCTCTCTCTTCCCCCTTCCCCAGTTCCCACTCTGCAGGCTGGCGGCTCAGGGTTGCCCATGAGCCCTGTCCCCTGGGGAGACACAGGCCAAAGGCTGGGTGTGGCGCTCGCAGGCACAGGGAGCTGCATGGGCGTGGCGGGCGGGACAGGACCACAGCTCAAGCGGAGCAGCAGTGCCAGAGAGAAATTCACCCCTCTGGATCGCCCTGTGGGGCTGATTAACGTAGAACCAAATCCCCTGCTCCCCCCGGCAGAGCTCCGCCGGATAAGGGAGACCTCACCACCCAAGCCTTTCGTTAACCCGCGCGTGCCGCTTTCTGAGGGACAAACTGCTGGTTGGTTCCCTCACGCACATGCTCCCTAAGGGAATCCGCAAGGCCTGACCCTGCGGGGAGCCTGTTACCTCAGGGGGGCCCTCGCTGGTGCTTAATCTCAGCCCTTCCCTATTCAAAAAGCCACGCCTGGCCTTTCTGAGCAGGGCTGTCCCCCACAGGGCTAGTACTGCCCTCCCAGAAACCCCGTGAGATCATCATCCTGGCCTCTCCCACGCAGGCACGGTCAATCGTCAGGGAGCTGCTCTCATGGAGCTGGCCTCGGGGACGCCCTGGATCTAGCCATTTCTGGGGCACTTAGCAAATCTGAATTACGTTCTCCAGCGGTCCCCCTGGAATTCACACCCCCTCTCTCAGCATTAGGGACAGAAAAGCCCCCCTGCCCCATAATGCTGCATGGAATGACTTGAAAGCATGAGTACCCGCCTCAGGACAGACTACTAGACACAGGGCACAAAGCCCCAACTGGCTGCGAATACTCAGATTTCACCAACTAATGGCCGAGTGTGAACTCCTCCGGCACTAACAGCCTGAACACAGTCACAGACAGGCCCTTTGGGGCACTCGGATCTACCTCGCCACCCACGGGAGCTACCTGCCACCGTGAATCAGAGCAATATACAGGTTAGTCCCAATCCTGAAGGAACAGTCATTAACCCCTAAGTCAAGTGCACCTTAGATCCCATACGAAAGACAACGCTTGTAGTGAATCCTTTAATTAACCATCGAACAGGAAAGGGGAGTTACATACAAGGTTAACGCAGGTGAATATACACATGCAAATGAGTTACAATCCGCAGTTTGAAAAGGTAAATAGAAGCGTTTATAATAAGCAAGCGCTACATGCCTGGTAGGGATAGCCCAGGCTATGCATCTGGGGATCTTCTACTTATGCCGCCGCCCTTTCCCCCTCCCCAGAGTCTAAGCAGCACAGAGAGCCAGTACATTGCTGTTAGGGATTTTTTTATTCCCCTCCTGCTTTGTGTGCTGAGTGCAAACTGAGCATGGATGGAGGAATCCACTTGCATGGGGACGGGAAGGCAGAACAAACAATCTCCTGGCCCCTTTAACATCACACACGGTCAGGCAGGACGTCTTGTCTTCTGCTGGCGTTCAGCACTTCCCACTGATTAATGTCTCTCTCCTGTCTGGCGATTTATACAGTCGCTGAGGCTCACAATGCAACCGCTCTGATATTACCTGAATACGTGTTGATAGCGCTAAACCCTCTTGTAACAATAACAACACTCAGGGACTAACACGGCTGCCGCCGTGAATTTGTCAGTGTTCCATTGAGACATGGGCCTTGGCATGAGCTGGCACATGATTTGCCAGCCTCCCAGGGCTGCTGGCAGAAGTGGATCCTTATATACAGTCTTTGCTCCTGTGTTACAAACCCAGACTCGTTAGGTCTGAGCCCCAGAGTGGCCCACAGGGTTTAGAATTAGGCCAGGTTGAATTTTGCCCGCCCCTGGTTTTAACAGATGTGGGAAACTGAGGCACGGAAATGGTAACATCCTGCCCAAAAAGCCAGCACTGGGGCTCTGACTTTAAGAGCCAGGGCATAATCTCTCAGGTGCTGTAGCAGACTCTTGAGAATGCTAGGCTTGAAAAATTGGGAATGGGCAAAAAAACCCAAACCAACCCACCCTGCTAAACAGGGACATCTGAGCTGAGATTGGCTGCCTCCCCTATAAAGAGCGGCAAGAGGCAGATTCCCAGCAGACCTAACAGGAGCGTAGCGGTGGCAGTGAGGGGCAAGCTGGGATGTGGGGAGCAAGGTCCAGGCTGGCAATGCTTTGGAGTGAGCCAAGAAGGGGGTGAATGGATGGATTTGAGAGCTTTATTTTGGATGCTGCTCATTGAGTACCCTTGCATTTGAGAAGGTCTGTGAAGGGACAAAAGGAGAGGATGAGTGACTAAAGAAGCCCCTTGCAGGAGGAAACTGAGGCAGGGGGCTGTTTGCGGGCTGGCCTGAGGCCATTGGGGGGGGAGGTGGCCCCCCATGACAATACCTAGTCCTTTATGCAGATTCTTCCTACTGCCTCCTCTGTCTCTCCGCCCCTCATGGGGATTGCATGCCACAATAACTCTGTGGGAAAAGCCCTACTCCGACTGGGCCCGGGAGCTTTCTGCACTAGATCTGCCTGTTGCCCCAGTAAGACGCTTCCCCTTTAAGAAGGGGGATCCACTGCACCAGCGACTTGCTATCTGGCTTCTGCTCCCCTCTCTCTGAGGCCCAGCTGGGCAGCAGGAAATCAGTCACAGGTGCACTGGGTCTAGCCCTCTCTTAAAGGCCAGACCCTGAAGATAAATGCATGAAAGGTGGAGGTGTAGCAGGTCATGTAAGTGCCGTCTACAGGCTAGCTTCTGTGGGAGCAGGATTAGGCCGGTGCTGGGTGGGTGGGAAAACGCCAGCTTCTGGGGGCAGATTTCCAGTGTCAGGTCCCCAGGGTGCCTGCTGGAAGCCGCGTTGGGCCTTTTAAGGCTGGGATTCTAGTGCAGTGGGAGTTGGAGGCACGTCCCTGCCGAAATGCCAACAGCAGGCCTGCTCCTGCGGGGTGCAGCGTGCCCACAGATTCATGTGACTCTGCTGGTCCCTGGCTCACCCATTGGCACGACCAGCAGCAGCCCTGTGCTTTCCCCGCCTAAGCCCTCGGACTAACAGTCCTTTCACTGGCCCTCTGCGAAGGGACGTATTTCACCCTTTATGACTCATGCATTTTCTTTATTAATGGTATTCATAGGTTGTCCCTTGCCGTCTATCTACTGTTATTTTAATCCACGACGACCGGTCTAGAGATACATTTGTTTTATGCTATGATTAACTAATGCAACCAAGGCACCTCTTAATTCACCTTCTTTACTAAGAATTACTTACAGTTAATGCATTTTTGTAGGGTGGGGGGAGATTACTTAGTAACTTGTAATTGCTTAAGAAAAGCAATTGCTTTACTTCGGAGCAGTAATTAAGAATGGCTGGGACGCGTATTTCTTCCCTTGGCGTATGGATTTTGGGGGGGTTGTTTGTTTCATGGCTTTCCGAACGCTTGGGCTTGGCTCGGCGCTCCTGTTCCAGTGTTATCTCAGCGGGGGAAATCCTTAGCTGGCGTATGTCGGCAGAGCGCCACGGAAGCCGTGTGGCTGCGCTGCTTGTCAGCAGCTGACGCTTTGCCCGGTGGAGTTACGCTGGCATGAAATGGGAATCCTGTAGTAGCGAGACGGTATTTTTGGCTACGTCTACATGGCCCCTTACAGGGCTGTAACTTTTTGACTTAGCGGTGTGAAAAAGCAGCCCCCGCCCCCATCCCAAGTGCAGCAAGTGACCGCACTGTAAAACACCAGTGTAAACAGGCTCCCGGTGTGGCTGGCTACTCCTGCGGGGAGGCGGTTTGCATAGAGCGCTGGGAGAGCTCTTTCCTGGCACTCATGCCGTGGCCACGCTTCCAGCGTAAAGGGTTGCCATGGGCATGTGTTTAAACCGTTATGTGTAGACAGGCCCATGTGTCTGTTGGCTGCGCTGAGGGGTGAGCATGGGAGAGGCAAGAGAGTTGAAAGCCTACGTGAGATGAAATCAAATAACCGTGCACCGCTAAATCTACACCCATTTCCCAGAACCACACTGGAAATGGATCCGTGTCTAAGGCTCTGCAGTAGTCTGCTGGCTTTTCCCACCCTGATTCTGTTTTTTCCCCGCATGCCCCACATTCCCATTAAAAACGTGCAGAGCCAAGAGGTTTGTCTGTGACCATTCAGCAGCCAGGGGTCAGATCCAGGAATGACATACATGGGGCGGAGTGGGGGAGGAAGTTCAACGAAAGGGCCCGATTCTGATCTCTTGATGGTTTTACCCAGGTGTAACTCCACTGACCTCGGTGGAGGCACTTCTGACTGATGCCAGGCTGATCCAAAGCCCATTGAAATCAATGGGAGCGCTCCAGCTTGGGATAGAGTCTGAGGTGAGGTGGGAATCCCCAAAGCGAGCAGGACAGAGGACTGGTGTTAGTCACAGAGGAGCGGGACTCGCACCAGTTTGCTGCGTTTGCCGATGAAGGGAGATGCACCCGGCGGTGCTGGAGAGGAGTTGGTGAAACAAGGAACAGTGCAACCCCCTTCCTGCTCCCACCAGCAGCTCGGTTGACATCACCAGAGCTGGATAGGTGTGAATCAGTGTTGCCCATTGTCGCGACCGCGGGTCCCCAAGAGAACCATCTCCAGGAACCAACCCCATTGCTCTCCCCCTGCAGGCTGAACGGCTCGCTGCCCGAGAGTGTCGAAGTCCAGAACAACACCCTCTTCTTCAAAGGGCCCGTCTCCTACAGCCTGGCGGGGACGTACATCTGTGAGGCCACCAACACCATCGGCACCCGGTCGGGGCTCGTGGAAGTCAATGTCACAGGTAGGAAAACCAGCCTAATCTGGGAGGGGGCAGATGCGGGTGGAGGGGCTTATGCTGCTGGTGAACAACCAGCCCCAGTCTCTTGTGTCAATTCTCCTTCCAGAGCTGGTTTCTCTCGCTCTCTCTCGAGGGATAACCAGTAAAGCAAACAGGATCTCTGCTTTGCCCTGAGATCGCGGGGATTGTTTTTCCGAGTGACTTGGGCTTGGTTTTCATTTCATGTTTTCTTGGTCTCGCTTCCTTTTATTCTCCGAGGAGCTTTTGAGTCCCACCTCCTTTTGTTTTCCTTTCGGCTTCTGGTTCAAAGCGAGCGGCGCAGCTGTGATGTGTGGCAAGGAGTGTCAAAGGAGCAGCTTGCTAAGGGTGGGAAAGGGGAGCGGCTCTCAGCAAGGCAGTGGCCGGATGTCTGTGGGCGAGCGTGTCTTTCCCGGGCTTGTCAGTTTGATGCGACGGAGTGATTTTTCCAGTTGTGCTCCTTCTGGGCCTGTGCTGCTCTGTACTGCCCCTCACCCGACCATCGCGCACGAGGCTGAGGAGCCGGGCTGGAGGGAGCTGGGCTTCCTTTAGGCGCCAGGAGGAAGTGCCCTCAGAGGGCCAGGAGTTAAGGAGGGTGATGTCATATGGCTCCATATGAACACCAGAGAGAGGACAGGTTGTCTTGAGAAATCAGGTGAGGTAGTGGAGTGTGGCGGCACTGGGTTAGCATCGAGAGAGGAAGTGACATTGGCAGGTGTCATGATCATTTCAAAGGCAGGAAATGACATCATACGGTGGTAGGTTAACGAGGGAGGAGAAGTGACATCAGAAGCAGTGGGCTGAACCTCAGAGAGAAGTAACCTCCTGCAGGGACAGGTGAACGGCAAAGAAAGGAAGTGTCCTTGTACCACACGGAGCTTCCAGGTCGTGGTAGGGGCGCCTCTGCTTGCTCTTGCGTCTTAGTGGAGATAGCCAGGAGCAGCTGGCTGGCCATGCGGCCCGACGGCGTCACAAGCTGACGGTCGGCAGTGCTGGTGACGTGTGGGCCGTCTCAGGTCAGCTCCATCCAGGGTGATTCTAAAAAGACAAATGGCCCCGTGTTGTATCCAACAGTCGGCGAGGAAGCCGTGTGCCACCTGGCGCCCTGCTGAGCTACTAGGAGGAGACGCATGGCCTGAACATCTCAATGGGCAGAGCTCGGCCGCTAGACCATGACCCCAGATGCCCAGCGCTCTAAGCCCTGGGCTTAACGGGGCGCTGGTGCTGCCTCCATGTGCTGCTGTATGGTCTCCCTGCTGGTGCCAGCTTGCCTGGTGCCCATCTCCCCTGGGGAATTTCCAGGCAGTGTAAAACCCACCCAACTGGCCAGGCAGAATGAAGCCGCGGACTGATGTGCAGAGGGGCCACTTCTCTGGATGCCCCATGGCTGGGGGCATCTGGGATTTTGTCCAGTCCCTCAGGTGCCCTGGGTTCCCTGGCGGATGGGCAGGCATGAGACAAGCTGCCAGGGCCAAGGAGGCTGCTGTCAGGTAGGGCGAGGAACCGTCCTGACCTGCCACCCAAGTGCTGCCATGCTGTTCGTTCTGAGGCATATGGGCACAGGAAGGGGAGGGCAAATATGGAAAGCAGGAATGGGACCTCCTGCCCTTGCGAGGGGCTGTGGGCCAGCACTGGCTGGCGTCTGGGAGCCCTGAGGACAGGGCTTCTGGTCCCCACCCTGCCAGGCCCAAAGCCAGCCACTCTTTTCACATCCCTCATTCACTGGGGTGGAGTCCAATGTGAGACATCCCAGTCCTGATTCTGAGAGGTGCAGCGCACCCCAGGTTCCCATGGGTGGCCATTGCAGCTTGCAGAGCCGGTGAGAATTGGGCACAGGGTACCTCAAACTGAAATCAGCGATAATGTTGGTCTGGGCTTCCCCCTGCCTCACTTTCCCTCCCCTCGCGCCTGGGGGCTTTCCGTTGCAAAGCGTGGAGAGGGCGGTGGATGAACCACAACTGAGATGCTACGAATCGTTCGTTTGCTGCTGCTGGGGTGAACCTGCAATACAAACCGTCTCCCTTGCATCTTCGTCGATCGAGCCGGGCCTGGCTTCCATCCCTAGGGCACTTTTGGGTGGCAGCCTGAGAGACTGGGAAGCTCTGCCTACAGACCAGATGCAGTCTGAGCAGCGGGGGTGAGCAGCCCCGACACAGCACTGAGCAGGGATCGTGGGGAGGGTCCGGAGAGACGAGCAGCTCTGAGATCTATTCAGCCAGTGGCCTGTTTGCACAAGGGGGCAGATCAATACCTGCCATTGTGCTCCTTTGGCAACACGGGCACAGGAAATTGGGTGTGCACTTGTGCGTGCACAAACACACGTGTGCGTACACAAACGCTCATTTCACGCAGGCCTGAAGAGCCGTCCGATGGCACTGAGCAGCGATGTGGGCTAGACCTGAGGTGAAACGCTCCCTGTCCCATTCTTGGTCCGCCCCAGGTCAGGAGAGTTGATCCTCCACACAAGAGAGGCCTGGGGGAGACCTGGTGTCTTCACAGACTATTACATTCCAGTCTCAGACCTCCCTCTCCCAGCCTTTACTATGTTACAGTCAAAATAGGCCCCAGGATGTCTGCTGCTGTAAGGCTGCCTGATAGCAAGGCACTGTTTCTGCTCCCACGTTGGCTGTGCACAAGTGCATATGTAACCACCACCCGGTGGATTTGAACCTGGGATCTCTGGAGCTTAGTATAGGAGCCGCTACCTTTTGAGCTAAAAGCCAGCTGGCTCACAGCCCACGCTGTAGAGGTCTCTTGGTCTTATCTGTTGCTGTGGTCTCGCTGCTACTGCATGGGTCAATGAACCACACTAGGTGTGTGGGTTACACATAACCACGCCCGGCAACACATGCAGGTCTGCCGACCCTGCAAAGTGTTTATCTCGCCACCCATCAGCATCATGATGGGGCAGCTTCTGCATAAAATCACTAGCAATGGTGAAGTCTCAAGCGGGTGCCTTGGCCTCTCCGGCACAGTCCCTCTTTCAGAGCTGATCAGGGCTGGGGGAGGAGGGGCGGTTTTTACATTTGAGGAATTTCCTCTGTCTTGTTGGCTGGGGTTGCTGGATGGCGACGTTTGGGGTTGTGAGTGTCACTCTCCTAGTGGAAAGGTCTCTCATGGGAGGGAGGGAGGACCGCAAACCCTCTGGGAGAGACGGTGAAAGGCTCACATGGGATTTAGGCGCTTGTTCGCATTGACTTCCAGTGGGAGGTGGGTCCCTAAGGGCCCTTTGTGCCTTGGCGGATGCAGCGAGCCGTCGGAGGGAATGGAGACCGGAGCATGGGAGGGAGATACGGGGGCACCGAGGGAGGGGGAAGCAGAAATGGCAGTAGCAGGCAGAGCTTTTGGGAGTTGCAGGTGGATGGGGCTGTGGGGCCTGTGGGCACTGAGGGCAGGGAGAAGCTGTGGTTAAAATCCGGCTTCAGAGGGTGCTGGGATAGGGCATCAGTACAAGTGCTGGGGAAGGAGGGCTGGGTGTGAGATGCGTCAATTGGGAGTCACGCCCGTTTTCAGTGGAGTGACTCCAGATTCACACCTCCGTGGCTGAGATCAGAATCTGGGCCCGGAGGTGCCAGCGTGTAGAACAGCATCCACCGCAATCTGACCAGCTGCAGCGGGGTGGGGGCGCGGGGGGAGGGGGATGCGTGGGAGGAGGCTACGTCCAAGCGGCTTAGCAGCTGACTCGTTAGGCCAGGGATACACCAAGTAATACCCTTTTAATAATTCATGGGCTCTGAATATGTTTATCCAGCTCTCCCCAAGGGCTGATTAGGCCAGCACTGGAGAGGACTCAGCCAGCCTCGCTCGGCTATTACAGGTACATTTGTTTGGGGCTTGCAGGCAATTTAGGGATTGTCAGTGGACCACGAAGCCTCTTTCAAGAGCCGTGCGCAATAAACGCAGCTCAACTGAGTGAGCAGCTAGCCTTGGGTAAAACAGAGACAAACCCATTGCAAAGCCAGCCTCCCCCCAGCTCCCCGCTCACCCCTCCACCCCCTCCTGTCCCCTTCTGCTGCCATCTTGGCAACCTGCTATTAGCCAACTCCAGATGTGAACAAGGAGGGGAATTGCCCGGCTAGTTTGGCCTCCCTCCTGAGCGAACCGGTGATTTGTTCCGGGGAAAGGCTGAAAGCTGCTATTAGAGTTATAGCACATTAAAAAGATTGATAAGTGGAAATTTAATATTTTATTCCTGCAATCTGTTCACGTAATAGCTTCTCCTGCCTTGCAGGACGCTTGTCGGTTGAGGCAAAGCCATGTAGTGAGGCATGTAACTATTTATTACAGCTGGTTGTGGGAAATAATAAGGGACTCACTGTGTCTGCACGTGTGTCCTTGTGTGTCTGAGTGCGCCCTGCAGGGCTCCCGGGTGCATGCACGTGCAGGCTCCCGTCCATGCACACGCTCAAATGCACCAGGGCTCAAAGGCATGTTTGTGCACCGTCAGGCACATGCAGATTTGGGCCCAATTGCACATGCGTGAGCGGTTGTGCACGTGTCTCTCTGTGCACGATTGTACCTTCAGACACAGCCATGCACGCACCTCCGTGCACAATTACACGGCCGTCTACAGCACAGGTGGACAAATACCAGCCCGCAGGATGGATCCAGTTCCCCAGGGTTACCCCGGACAGACCGGCTCTGCTGTATTTTCCCGAGCTTCTGCAGGGATGGGCAATGGCAGCTCCGATTGGCTGTGGAGCGCCGTTCCCAGCCAATGGGAGCTGCAGGAAGTGGCGTGGACCCGGACACTGCTTCCCGCAGCTCCCATTGGCTGGGAACAACAATCTGCGGCCAATGGGAGCTGTAGTCGTCTGTCCCTGCAGAGGCACAGGTAAATACAGCGGGACCAGCCCGCCAGGGGCTAACCTTGGAGAACCGGATCCAGCTTGTTGGCTGGTATTTGCCCACCCCGATGTACAGTCTCACGCATCTCCCCTATTTGTCCCCCCTTTGCCTACACATATACTCTCCAACACACTCAGGCACACTGTTTGCATAGACGCGCCAGCCTGACATTCCTGACGGCAGAAACACGCACACACGTGTGTATTGATACGGAGGCAAAGCTGGCTCTCGGGGGCCCCCGTTCAGACACAAGCAGCCCATGCACATGGGTCCACGAGCTAGTGCACGAGCATGTTGCAACAGGCCGGGGCACACATGTATGTTCACACCCCTTCTCGTTCCGGCGAGGGTCATATGCTTCTGCTGGAAACCTGAGGCAACGTGGTGGAGGAGGAGGCCTAATAGCCTCTCTTGCAGGCAGCTGGATTTAGCAGATGCTCAAAGAACAAGTGCTTGTCATTCAGATTCGGCTCCTTCTTTGGTCCAGAAGGGCACAGCTGGGCTCAGCTGCTCCCGGTAGCCTGGTAGCACGTGGCTGTTCTCTCTGCACCAATGGAGCTAACACCCCATGGCTGCAGGAGAGGAGAGAGTTAGCGCGGCGGTCTGGGCAGTGGGAAGAGGGGGCTGGAAACCGCGTGGATTGGCTTTGATCAGAGCAGGACGAGGGTGAGAGACCTCATTAAAACAAGCCTGCGAGCTCCGGGCACACTTAATCCGTGCCAGCAGAGATTAGCAGAGCTGGATGTAATTGGCACCAGGAGAGCCTGGCCGCCCACATCCCTCTCCCCGCGTCTTTCGCCTGCACAGAAGAGCTGCCGCGCGGACACTTCCTAACCCGGTCTCCCCGGAGAATCCCTCCTTCGCCCGGCCCTGGCTCTGGCTGCTGTGGTCCCCCGAGGAGGAGCTCCCAGGCAGTGCCCTGTTCTGAGGAAGGGATGGCTCATCCCGGAGGCCAGGCCGTGTGTACCGCATGGGAAGGGTACG
>JANRFK010000961.1:13304227-13315315 GCA_030068395.1 Apalone spinifera | reverse complement strand
GGGGGGGGGGGTCAGCAAGAGCAATGGAAGGGGAGCAAGCGGAGAACCGGAGGGGGCTGCTGGTCCCTTGTTTGCCATGCTGCACGGAGAGTTATCTACTCGCCCCCGGGATCTCCTCCCGGCAAGGTCACCGCAAAGAGCCTGTGGGACTAGGCTAAGCTGATGAGCGCAGGAAAGAAAAGCCTTTCCGGGAAGCGTTTAACTGCAGCTAAGGAGCTGGGGGGCTGCTAGTAGGTGCACCCGGAGCTTGTGGGCTGCCTGGTGGATCACGCTCGTCGCGGCACACCCTGCAGGGCTCCATCGGAGGAGGGAGGCATGAACGCAGGGCCTCAGAACAGGCCCCTGGGGGGTGTCGCTTGGCTGTTGGATTCTCTGCCAGAGGCCTGCGGTGGGGGGAGAGGCTGAGGAGTCTTTGATTGACAAGCGGTAGGTGACCTGACAGAGAGATTAGAACCTAAGACCCATTTGGCATCTGTCCTGAAAGCCGTCACGTTCTGAACCAGCGGCAGCAGCTGCTGAACTGCTGGATTAGCTTCCAGTGGTTTCCCTTCCCACCCCGCGTGCCCCTCCAGCACAAAGAGCAGGGGACGATGGGAAAGGGAGGGCCGGATCCTCCACTGGAGCAAAGCAGTGTGACGGCACTGAAGGCCCCACGCCAGCTGGTCTGTATTTTCGAGACTGCTACCGCGACTGGCTTCCTCCCTTCCCAGCTCTGTGCGGCCCTGCGGGGATCCTATTGTCAGCAGCCACAAGGCATGTGGGGGGATGTTCCTCCATGAATGGGCAGGGGCAGGTGAAGTGATCTGAGTTTATAAAATCAAAGCCCTTTTTTGGGGGCGTCTAGACTAGAATACACCGATCCACCCGGCCCCAACGGGGGTCTCCTAGACTGGAGTCCAAGCTCAGAATTTCCCAGGGCATGCGTTGAAACCTCAGGAGGTTCTGACCCAAGAGGTACATGTGGGGAGATGTGGTTTGCCTCTCAGAGACAGAAATCTCAGGGGACCCGCTCCCCAGATCTGGGCTCTCTCCAATCCTGAGCCTAGCTGAGCTCAAATCCTCAAACCACCGGTGAAACCTAATCCAGATCTCAGTCCAAATGGGATGTCTCCATGGGACATGCCTGGGGCAGATAAGAACAAAACTCAGCCATAGGAAAGCTAACCCAAACTCTAATCAAAGCATAATTGTTTTAAAAAAACCTTCCCCTCCTCCCCCGCCCCTCCACACCTGACCCACACGCACTTTGGATATAGCTGGCCAACACTTTTGGAAATGTGGATTACATTTTTCATAAGAATAGGTCTGTTTTTTTCCCACTGGGTCTAACTCTTTTCTTTTTAAAGCAGGGTTGTCTCTGTTTGCAGAGTCTTGCTGGAAGCTACCAAATTGAGGCTGATTAGGCCTCTACTGGAGTATTGTTTCCAGTTCTGGGCACCACATTTCAGGAAAGATGTGGAGAAATTGGAGAGGGTCCAGAGAAGAGCCACAAAAACGAGGATAGGTTTAGAAGACATGAGCTATGAGAGAAGACTGAAGGAACTGAGCTTGTTTAGTTTAGAAAGGAGAAGACTGAGAGGGGACATGAGAGCTGTTTTCAAGTACCTAAAAGTATGTGACAAGGAGGAGAGAGAAAAATGGTTCTCCTTGGCGTCTGAGGATAGGACAAGAAGAAATGGGTGTAAATTGCAGCAAGGGAGGTTTAGGTTGGACATTAGGAAAAATTTCCTGTCACAGTGGTTAAACACGGGGATAAATTGCCTAGGGAGGTTGTGGAATCTCCATCACTAGAGTTATTTAAGAGCAGGTTAGACAGACACCTGTCAGGGATGGTCTAGACGGGGCTTGGTCCTGCTGTGTGGGCAGGGGACTGGACTTGATGACCTCTTGCGGTCCCTTCCAGTTCTAGTGTTCTGTGATTTTATGAACCACACAAGGCAGCCGGCTCTTGCGATATTCGCAGCCTACAGCAGGAACTGGGGGTAGCAGGTTTATTGATCCGGCAAGATCCCCTCCTGGTTTTGCAGCCTCCAGTGGTTTGTGGGCTCAGCAGCTTCATGCAAACAGACCAACCCAAACACTGAGGACCCACCAGTTGCTCGGAAAACATGAGGTGATGCCCAACCCCTTGCCAGGCATCTTGTGTCATTATTTACTCCTCCTGTGCACAGCTAATGCTCGGTGGGTGTGGAATGCTGCCAACTCACTGCACTCCCATTCTGCACAGGTCTCAGTGACAATGCAGAGCACCAGGGAGTGGCTGGATCTAGCTCCGTCCGTTACCCCAGGGATCAGCTTGGCCACAGCCTGCGCTCAGGGTCTGCTTCTTCCTTGTCCTGCTGGTTGGTGTGTGTTTTCCTTAAAGCCCGAGAGCCTGGAGTCAGGTGATTGCTGGAGACCGGTGGCTTTCGGTTTAAAAAAGAGCAGGTTTCTAGTCCTTAGAGCTGCAGAGGGAATCCTGGAAAGGAGGATCCTAAGACTGAGAATCCAGGCGGAGACTAATCGGCCCAGAATGTGTTTTGTGGCGGTTTTAACCCAGCTTGGCATGAAAAGGATCCTGATTGGCAAGATGGAAACGCTTGGGACCAACACTGCTGTTAAGGCCACCCTGATCTCTACTGGGGTGGCAGCCCTCCGAGCCGGTCATTCCCATTATGAATGTGAATGGTTAACCTCAACCTTAATGGGTGAGGCTTACCTAACCAGTGAGAGCTGGAGCAGTTTCCCACCTGCCACAGGCAGGGGTACCCCAGCCCTCTCCCTCTTTAATCAGCTAATCGGTTACCCATTATGTTTGACCGGTTAACCAATTAAACAGGCTTTTACATTCCTAATTTCCAGCTGTGACTCAGCAACAGGTGAAACCCGCCATGAGATGTCTGACTCCCCCACCCTGGATCCAGGGAAGCATGCACCAGCCCAGCTACCCATCTGGGCCTTTCCAGAAGGGGAAGAAAGCGCCCCGGAGGCCGGAGTTCCCTGCCGACGAGGCCGGATTGTCCTTTTCTGTAGGCTGATTCCGGGGCGAAACCCAGAGCAACCCCCTCGTCTTTCTCTCCGCTCCCAGCTGCTGCCCCAAGAGGGCTGGCTCCTGGCATGGGGACAGGAAGCCGTGGCTGAATGCAACAGCTGGCAGAGCACAAAGGGGGAGAGGGGAGAGATAGTGTTGCTGCTTTAATTCCTGTGCATACAGCGCTCTCTGTTTTCCTGGGGCTGGGCAGAGGGAGGGGGCGGCAGAATGCATCTCGCTGTAGTAAAAGCTCAGCTGCCCCCTCCCCCCAGCTCCTATTTTTCTGCTCCCCTTTCCACAGTTGCTTTAATTCTCTCCAGACTCTGCCTAATGGATTTTTCACGTGGGGCCCAGTTCACCCCTCTGCAGGCAGTGGGACTGTGTCCGTTTCCATGGCCCCCGGAGGAGGAGGGAGGGTCAGGCCATAAGATTCCCCAAGCTGCCATTTTACTGCCCCAGCTTGTCACTGGGTCTGTTTCATCCCACCTGTGGGGCTCGGGATGGTTCGAACGGGGCCAGGATCGGCGCCGGAGCTTGGACCGGTGTGACTTGCTCTGCCCACAGCTGGCAATGGAGCCTCACCAGCAGAGGATCCGGCCCCTCAGGGTTCAACACTGGGGCAGTGGAGAGAAAGGAGACGCTGGGGCTGAACTCCCAAGCTCCCTCTCCTAGCTGCTGCCGGGCGCGCCCTGGAAACGCCCAGGTAACCGCCACTGCCTGAGCCCAGATCCCAGGTGACTACAGGCGGCGCCAGACGGAAGCCAGGTGCGCAGCTCCGGTGGGGTGAGGAGGCAGGGGGTTGTTTACACTGAGCGCCGGGTGGTAAGGCAGGGTGTGGCTGGGCTGCCTGGCTCTTGCAGAGAGAGAGCTCAGCTCTGGGGAGGAGGCGAGGGCTTGGCTGACTCCTTATCCCCGCCGCTGTCGGAAGAGGCTTGGTGCTGGGAGTTCAATTGGAGTGGGTCGAAACAGGTCAGAGGCCAAGCTGCCCTGCCCAGCCCCCTCCCTTCAGTCTAAGCCCAGAAGGCCAGGCAGGAGCAGGCAGTGAGGAGCAAAGCCTAGGATCACAGCAGGGTCCGGGAGTCGGCTCTATCAGCTCGCCACGTCCCTGCCCTGTGCCTCAGTTTCCCAGTCTGTCTGTCGGTGGGGATAATCCTTTTGGAAAGCGCTGCGAGCCTCTGCCAGGGAATGGGTGATCCACGGGATTGCTGAGCTGCAGGTCTGCCTGCGAGGCCCAGCTGTGACGTGGCGATATAGCACAGGCCTTTCGTCTCACCTCGCCTCGTCTGCTGGGCACGGGCCAGGGTCCTGCCAGCAGGATTCTCCCCTTTGTGTCCCCTACCGGGCACGTGGGGGCACCCAGGGAGCGGCCATGGTGGGGATGCGGGGGTATCGCTTGCTACGGAGCCAGATGCTGGTACCACCGAGCTGGGGGCTGCAGTGTGTTCGCGGGTCTCTGCTGAGTGAAGGCAAGCAGGGGCTGATGCCCGAAGGGCTGCAGGGGGCAGATTTGGGGGCGCCTGTCCCTAGGAAGCCTTTCCCCGCCCCCCCGTTTCCCTGCTTGAGTAGGGACCGCTGGGTCGCTCCCTGAACCAGTGTGGATTCTTTGCAGCGAACGCCAGTGGTGTGTGTGGGGAAGGGGGTGGACATGAGAGAGCAAGAGGCCCGATGCAATGAATGTAGGGAACAGGCCACTAGCCCCGCTGCCCTCCAACACTCTGCGGGACAGAAGTGGTTCTCTCCCGCCACCAAGTGGCAGTGCTGGGGACAGTCTCAGCATCCCTCTCTGCTGTATTGGTTCCTTCTCTTGATGGCACTGTCCTTCTGCAGTCCCCTTCCCCCCTCCGTATCCCCCCATAGTCCCCGTCTCCCTCCCTGGCTGAGGCGGGGTGGGTGAAACTTCAGGTGCACCTTGGCTTCCGACTTGCAGTCACTCCTGGTTTTGCATCAGCGTGGGCGTTTGCTGGGGGAAGGGGGGAGAACGGGGCTTCTTTTGGAGTGAACCCATTTCCTCCAGGCTCGAGGTGTGACATGGGGCACTCTGACAAGTTATTTTGTGCATCCAAACTCTTGGTGAAGGTGGTGGTGACGGGGAGAGGAACGGAGCGGCAGGAGAAAGGGGGTGAGGGAGAACCCTCCCATTTCCTGCCTTTGGACCACCAGGCTAACGAGACTGTTGGCAAGGAAACAGGAGCCACAGGTCCCAATGCTGCTCCACACAGAGCCATGGCCTCTCCCTCTGGATTTACCCCCCCGAGAGGAGAGAGAAACCTGTAGAACCGCAGCCTGTCCCAGCTCCTCTTGCAGCTGACTTCCATGGGGGTTCTCATGGGAGAATTAGGCCCTTTCCCACCAGCTGCTTAGGCCTGAAAACACCTTCTGACTTCTCCGAGCAAGAGAGAGAGGCACCAATTCAGAACTGCAGCCAAGCTGAGTCCAGGACTCGGGTGGGGGGAGCGATCCAGGTTCTAGGGGTGGCTGATCAGTGATGAACAAACACCTAGAGCAGGGGTCTCCAGTCTTTCTAAGCATGAGATCACTTTCTGAATTTAAGTGCAATCCAAGATCTACCTCACACCCAAATCCCCTTGCCCCGCCTCCTTTGTGCCTCTTTTTTGAGGCCCCGCCCCTGCTTATTCCACCCTCCCTCTCTCCCCCATCCTGCCTCACTTTCACCAGGCAGGGGCAGTGGGTTGGGGTGCAGGCTCTGGTCTTGCATTAACGGATTTGCAGTGTGAGGGGCTCTGAGCTGACCTTGGGGCAGGCAGTTAGGGTGCCGGAGGGGGTTCTAGGTGCAGGCTCTGGCAGGGCATTTGGATGCAGGGGTGCTCAGGAATAGGGCAGGAGCTTGTGGTGCAAGAGGGAGTTTGACAGGGGTAGGGTTTCAGGATGTGGGCTTCAGCTGGGCGCTGCTAACCTCAGGTGACTCCTGGGTGGTGGTGCAGTGGGGCTAAGGCAGGCTCACCCCTGCCTTGGCCCTGCACCACTCCCAAAAGCAGCCAGCAAACTCCCTCCTTCCCAAGCCCTGTTGTACCCACTTCTCTGTTCTGTGGCGGTAGGATACAGAGGGAGAGGGGGCACTCTGACATCAGCACCCCTCTTCCTTCCCCTGCCCTGCCCAGCAAACAGGTAGCGCCTGAGGGGAACAGCTCCAAGGCAAAGGGCAGGAGATGCACAGCAGTCAGGAGAGGGGGCAGCTGAAGTGCCGGCACTTGTTTGGCCAAGAGGCTATCCAGTTAAAATCCCCTGCCAGAGGCTCCAAGATCTACCAGTAGATCCCGATCGACTGGTTGGTGACCACGGACCTAGAGCATCTGGAAGGCTGCTCTGTCTTCTGCTCAGCGGCAGTAGCCCACGGAGGCGCCATTCGTGCAGCTGAGAATAGTCAGCGATCCCCAGCATTCTCGGCCCCATCCACGTGCCAGAAGCTCTGAGGACCGAGAAGGGTGGTGCGGAGCATCCCTCCAGCTTTGTCCCCTGTGAGGTGCGCCGGTGTTGCGGTTGCTCCCAGGGACTGGCCCCCTCAGCTCGATGTGGCCCCGACAGAGCATGCGTGCGAGAGAGGACGGCTGGATTCTCAGCAGCTAGCATTATCCAGTTTCCATTAGGGATAGATGTCGCATTTTTAGCAGTTGAGACGAGAGGTTTTTAGTTTCGTCTGGCTGGCTCTTCTGCACACGCACTCGCTCACATGGGCTTCTAAGCTGGCCGCCTTTTAAAGCTGACACTGTCTCCTGGGGACACAATGTCTATTTTTCCTCTGGTTTGCGCTGGAAGGAGCAAATCACCCCCAGCTGGGTGCACCTGTCCCGTTCTGGCCGGCACCTCTCGCTGCAGAACCTGAGCTGCGCTCAGCTTCCTGGCCTTCCACTAACAAGTCTCCTAATGCAAAAGTGTCAACCCTGTGGATCTGGGGCAATGCAAAAGGGGGGCAGTTTTGGAAGAAAGGGCGGAGATTTCCAAAGTCTCGCTTCTGAGCACAAACAAAACTTCTATCTCGGCAGATGGCGAGGGTTTAAAACGAGGGACTGGTCCAGGGGGAGAGCTGCAGTTCCAAACTGGTGCCTTTCTCTCTTGCTCAGAGAAGTCATAAGGTGTTTTCAGGGAAAGGACCTAATTTCCTTCCCCCAAGATTCCCTGTGGAAGTCAGCTGGTGACTAGTGCTGCATGAGGAGTTGGAACAAGCTGGGGTTCCACAGATTTCTCTCGCCTCTTGAGGGGTGGGTAAATCCAAAGGGAGCGGCCATGGCTCTGCATCGAGTAACAAAGGGACCCGTGGCAGCACACAGACTACCTGCGGAACTCCTTGCCAGAGGATGAGGTGAAGACTAGGACTTTAACAGGGTTCAAAAAAGAGCTAGATAGAGTCATGGAGGCTGATGGCTATTAGCCAGGATGGGTAGGAATGGTGTCCCTAGCCTCTGTTTGTCTGGTAATGGGTAACAGGGGAGGGATCACGTGAGGTTTACGTGTTGGGGCATCTGGCATTGGCCACTGTCGGAAGACAGGATACTGGGCTGGATGGGCCATTGGTCTGACCCTTTGTGCCCATTCTTATGTTATGGTCAGTATCCCCTCACCAGCTGCTGCCAAGGAAAAAGTGCTACACTTTTGGGATACTGATTTTCCCCATGGGAAAATTTCCTCCTGAGGTCGGGGTAAGCCCTGAAGCACGAGGATTCCTGTCACCTCCCAAGCTCGTAGTTTGCTTGATGCCTCCTGCAAACCCTCCCGAATGCCTGATCCTCTTTTGCAATCTCTTGTGACCCTGAGTTCCATGAACCCCTCGCGATCCGGGTGTGGGGAGGAGAGGCAGGGCTGCTTTGCAACCTTTCCATGCTGGGACTCGTCCCTCATTCTGCCGATGGCCTGTCTGCCCCTCGCCCTGGCTTCTGGTCCAGGGGGGAGTTTGGTGTATGGCAGGTGCAGCCGGAGACAGGAAGGAGGTACAGTGAGGGGCCGTCCCAGGGATTGGGGGAGTCAGAGCTCCATGCTGGGGAGAGGGGCAGCTCCAGGGTATGGCACGGCCGCCTCATAGCAGGAGACGTTAGAACCAGAGGGATCCGACAGGACCGAGCGTGGCCTGAGAGTGAAGGTGATGCTGCCAAGTGTGGAGGGCAGTGGGGCAGTGCTGAGGGGAAGAGGAGCCGTGGAGCAAGCACAGCCAACGCTCTGCTGCTGGAACCGTGTTTCGCTGCTTTCCTCGGAAAGTCGGCGGGGCTGGATTTGGCGCTTGGCTTGGCCGGTGTAAATCCACAACAAGGCCGCCGAAGTCCGTGAAGTTGCTCTGGATTTTCCCCGAGAGGGAGATCTGGCCCTGCGTTGGGAGTGTTGGCGTGGAAGGAATGATTCTTGACGTGTTTCCAGACGGCTGGCTGGTGCGTGCGTGTCCTTTCCTGGTGGGACGTTCGGAGCCTGGCAGCTCCAGGATGGGGGGGGGAGAGGGGCTGCACACACCCTCTCTCTTTCTTTCTCCTGTCTGGAGGGGACTGCTGTTGGGGAGGTGCTAGACGATGGTTAAAGCCGGGGGCTGGAAATTTGGGGCACCTGGGTTCTATTTGCTGCTTTGCTACCGACCTGCTGTTTGACCGTGGGCAAGTCCAGTCCCCGGCTCAATACCTCAGTTTCCCTTCGCTCAGACGGGGCTGGGGACAATGCTACTGACTCGCAGCAAAGCAGAGGGTATGGAAGCCTCGTTAGGAGACGGCTCGTTGGAGAAACGAGTTCCTCGGGTTGGAGGCGCTGCAGCAGGGCATCTCCTGCTCCTGGGAGCCCTGGAGCAAAGAGGGGGGTCACGGCGCTGAGCCCACAGAAGGACAGGCCGGAGGCAGCATCCGTGCCAAGGCACAGCCAACACCGCTGGAGAAAGCTGGCCCAGCCTAGTTTGACGGAGGGCCCAATCCTGCATGGGGCTAAGGGCCTCCAATTCCCACGGGCTCCACAAGAGGCGGATCGTGACCGGCTCGTTGCAGGGTTGGGTCTTAAGGGCCGCCCCTGGCACAGTGCCTAGGATTCCCAGGTGGCATTAACCCTGACCGAGCACCTCCCACGCCAGGGCCGTTCCGGAACCGGTGTCGCGGACACGTGCCTGTTTCGGGCCCAGGTGCAGAGCGCTGGGAAGGAAGGTTAGAGACCCAGCTGGGTGCTTTGCTCTGTCACCACCAGTGGGCCATTCCATTGGGGAGGAGGGCTACTGTTTGGCGAGGAGCTTTTCTTGAACTGGGGGGCCCAGGAGCGAGTCCTACCCTCTTGGCCCCAAACCGCTGCCGTGGTAACATAAAATACATCAACCTAGAAGATTTACCCGGCGTTGCTCGGGTCCTTACCTCAATGTTTGCTTTCTGGAAACTCAAGTGAAAATGTCCATGCTTCATTGGAACGGTTGCTTTGGGGTATGCAGGCTGCCCCGGGGAGAGAGGACGTCCCCAGCCCCAGGTGAGAAGCGCCTGTCCATGGCTGGTGCAGCTCCAGCAGGCACAGCCAGAGGAGGGGTGCACAGGCCCCAGCTGAGGCAGGTCCAGGTTTGTCTGCCCCCTGTGCTTCCCAGCCAGAGTGAGGAATACAGGGGACTGTGCTTTCCTCTTGCTCCCAGACGAAGGGGAACAGCCAGCAATGTTCCCATGCAAATCAGAGGGAGCTTCAGCACCGCACTGCCTTCCCTACAGGATGCCTGGTGGATGGGGCAGGGCTCAGGGCTGGGATATTCCCGGGGGGGGGGGCACACCCCCAACCAGTCTCTTTCCCCTGCCTGATGATTCTGTCTCTTTTTCTGTATGGTTTTCTGAGAAGCAGTCCCATTCCAGGCACTTCCCATTGTCCTGGCACAACCAAACCCTGACATTGTTCAAATTATGATCAGAAGAAGCTGCCTACCGAATTTGGTGGCTCTAGCTCTTACCATTTAGGAGGCGTTCTTGAACACACACACACACAGACAGGCAGACGCTCTCAAATATGTAGTAGATAAACACCGTGGCTGCGTCTAGACTGGCATGATTTTCCACAAATGCTTTTAACGGAAAAGTTTTTCTTTGCTCTGTCTAGACGCGGTTTTGCGCAGGAAAGCCCCGATCGCCATTTTAGCCATTGGGGCTTTTTTGCGCAAAACGGTTCTGGGTTGTCTACACTGGCCCTCTTGCGCAAAAGCATTTGCGCAAGAGGGCTTTTGCCCGAGCGGGAGCGTCATTGTATTTGCGCAAGAAGCACTGATTTTGTACATTGGAAAGTCAGTGCTCTTATGCAAATTCAATCGGCCAGTGTAGACAGCTGGCAAGTTTTTGCGCAAAAGCTTGCCAGTCTAGATGCAGCCCTTGAGCGGAAAATAACTTTATTTCGATTTTCTTTTTCTTTCCTCTGCGTAGGCCAGGCCCTCCATGAACAGGGTTAGCAACTGCAGTATAAAAAATTGAGGTTATCTATCCTCATGCTTCAGGGCAAAACACTTCTGCCATTGGGGGTCAGGCAGGAGACTGCACCATTGGATGGCTATGAATAACATAGATGTGTCATAGGGCTTTCCATCTTCCTCTGAAGTATCAAATCATGTTGAGTGCTGGATGGGCTTCATCTGACACAGAGGGGAGGAGGGCTGTCAGATGGCTTGGTGGTCTGATCCAATAGCAGTAAATGGCCCACTGGTCTGTGAATTTGTAAGGCCTTCCCGCTTTGTCTGCCTCTATTTTTAGTCACGCGTTACGCCTGATTCTTGATGAGCACTGAGCACCTGAAGCGTCTGCCATCAGAAGACGCAGGTGCTCAGCCCATCCCCCAAATCACGCTCCAGGTGTCTGCAGGTGGGCAGGCAAACAGAGGCAGCCTGCATCCGGGGCCAGCTTTTGGGAATGCTGGGTGTCTGCGCTGCCAGGGAAGGAGGCTGTTCTGTAGTGTGCTGGGCTCTTGCATGCTGCTGCTGGTGGTGGCTTGACCTGGAAAGCTTGCGACGGTGCGCGGTCCGCCTGTCACTAACACCTAGCACCCGAGCGCTAACCCCGTGTCGTAGGCAGGCTCCTCCCCTTCCCTGATTTTTCCCTTCCTTGTTCCTTACCCTCATCTTCCAAACAATATCCGATTGAAATGCAAGC
>JANRFK010000961.1:13258813-13284287 GCA_030068395.1 Apalone spinifera | reverse complement strand
TCGGCGATATTCCACGCTTAGCCTCATTTGCATATTACTCGCACAAGAAGCCGCAAGCGTAGACATAGCCTTAGGGTGGTTCACTGTCCCATGCAGTGGCATCTAGACCACAGCAACAATTAAGACCAAGAGATCTCTACAGCAGGTGCTGGAAGGCACTTGGCTTTTAGCTCAGCGGGTAGAGATTCCTATATTCAGCTCCAGAGGTCCCAAGTTCAAATCTGCCTGGTGGTGGTTACAGGGGCAAAGTGGGAGGGTGTTTCTAGTCAGGTCCCTCAGTTGTGGGTTTGGTGCTATTCTGTATTTTCATTAATGACCTGGATCATGGAGTGGAGAATTCGCCTCTAAGATTTTGTGACACCTTGCTGGCAGGGGATGCTAGTACTTTGGAGGACAGGCTTAGCATTCAAAACAATCTCGACAAATTGGAGAACTGGTTTCAATTCGACAAGATGAAATTCAGTAAATATAAGTGCAAAGTGTTTGACTTAGGAAGGAAAAAAATCAAGTGCAAAAGAACAAAATGGGGATTAATTCGTTAAGTGGTAGTATTGTTAAACAGATCTGGGGGTTAGGGATGTGTGAGGCTTACTGGTTTGGGTTAACTGGTGGGGGCTGGAGCAACACCCCACTGGCCATGGATAGGGGGGGCTGCTCTAGACCTGTCTGTAGCGGGCCCAGGCTGAAACAGCCCCTGCCTGCAGGGGCTTCCCCTTTTAATCAGTTAACTGGTTAAACAACACATTGAACCGGTTAACCAATTAAATGGGATTTTACGTCCCTACTGGGAGTCACAACGGATCACAGATTGGACACGAGCCAACCATGTGATGCAGATGCGAAAGGGCTCCGATCTTTCTGGGGTGTCCGAACAGGAGGGTGGTGTGTAAGACGTGGATGCTAATAGCTTTGCTCCGCTCGGTAGCTGCAAGGCCTCCACAGGAGTGGCCCGTCCCATCCTGGGGGCCGTACACATCAGGAAAGAGGTGGACAAGTTGGGAGAGAGTCCAGAGGAGAGCAACAAACGTGATAAGAGGGTTGAGAGAACCTGACCTAAGAGGGAAGGTTAAAAAAACGTGAGCCCAGAGAAGACGATGGAGCAGTGAGACCTGATAACACTCTTCAAATATGGGCAGGGCTGCTGTAAAGAGGACAATGATGAACTGCTGTCTGTGTCCACAGAAGGCAGGATAAGAAGTAATGGGTTTAATCTGCAGCAGGGAAGATATTAGGAAAATCTTTCTAACTCTAAGGGTAGTTGAGCTCTGGAACAGGCTTCCAAGCGAATCCCCATCAGGGGAGCTTTTTAAGAACAGGTTAGACCAGGGGTGGCGCCCAGCTTGCCTGGATCTGGCCCGTGAGTCTTGGGGTTCTGCCCCCCCCCCAGCATTGGGGAGCTCATCCTGGTGCTTCAGCCCCCTTGCGGCACACACAATCTACTAGACTGGGCCCCCGTAGGCTCTGGTGTGCAAGGGGAGAGCGGGGAGTGTCTTTCTCCTTCTCACTTGTGGGCCACCCCGATTGATTTTCTGTGGGCTCCCCGACCCAAAAAAGCTTCCCCCAGCCTTGGTTAGACAATCGCCTGTCAGGGATGACCTATGCTTGGCTCTGGCTCAGCACACAGGCTGAGCTGGCTGATCTTTGGAGGGCCCTTGCCTTGGTTGATTTGTCTGGGCTCTGGAGGGTCTCTTGGGTGTCAGCTGGAGATGACGCAGCGGGTCTTATCAGGGTGAGGAGCACGCAGAAGAGAACAGCTGCAGCAACAGCTGGTAAGCGAAGGATTGCCCAGTCTGTTTGGAAGCCGTTGTTGTGCCCTATTGCGTTAGGTGCTGTACGCACCTCAAGAGGCGATTCCACTCCTCCTGGCTAGCTCTCTAAACGTCACTGCTGCCAGCAGGAGCAGGACAGGGTCCCGAGGTGAACACAAGCCAGGGTCTCTCCTTTCTGGCGACACTGAGCCAGGGTTGGCCCTTGCGGAGACGCAGAGGGGATGGATCGGGCCCCAGGCCAAGTGGCGAGTGAGCTGTCCCCAGGCGGACAGCTGGGAGGTTGTTAAGCTAATTAACTCCATTAAAACGAACGATCAGCGCTGAAGCGGCAGCAGCGGCACCCCTATCTCTCCACATTCATTTGGTGGCTGTCTGTAAGAGCGTGGCCCTCATGCGCTCTCTTGGGGATCCATGCGGTGTCCCCGGCCAGAGGCGGATTCTGGGGCCGGGCCCTGCTCTCTCCTGCAGTGACATCGGTCGGGAGTAAGGGTGCTGAAATCCCTCCAGTCCCTCTGGATGTGCGCTGGTGTCCCAGAGGATCAGGCGCTGGCCCCTTTCGAGCCAGGAGAGGCAATTTCAAGTGCCGTCGCCTCCTCGAAAATGTGCAGAAGAAAAATAAATTAGCAAAAGGATTTGCTTGTTCATTGCTCCGCTAAGCTGGGAGGAAATGGAGCGGAACCACAATTAAGAGGTAGCGGGGAGGGTGGGGGGATCATTCAGCATTGCCAGGCCCCTTCCTCCCCAGAGCCACGCTGGGGGCGCAGTGCCGGGCTGGCCCTGGTTGGGAAGCAGCAGACCCTGACCGCTAGGTGGGATTGAAGGGGGCCGGTTTTGCCTTTCCAATGAAGAGAGGGGAGCACTCGAAGGGAGTGCTCCAGGGCTGCTAACAGGCGGAATGTGCCCCAGGGTCTGGTGACTTAAAAGGACCTGTGGCGCCAGTCAGAGGCTTGTCCCCTTTAAATCACCGCTGGAGCCCTACACAGCACAGTCCTGGTGGCCCTGAGGACTGGCTGGGGGAGATTAGCCCCTAGCCCTGACCCTCCCACATGAGGCTCCGCCCCTTCTGGAGCCAAGCCCCGTCCCCTATTGCCCAGCACCTTGCAGAGTCTGTTGCCAGCTCTGATTGGATCAGTTAGAAGGGGGGCTGAGTCTGTCCCCCTCTTTCCTAGACCTGGGGTGGGGCTGTCATTGGGGCATGTGTACTAGCTGTCCCTTCTCTCCCAGGCCCTTCTCTGTGTTTCTCCTGGTGTCTCACACTCACAGGAAATTCCAGGTCTGGGATGGAGTGGTTTGTCTGCTTAAGTCGCCGTGTGCAGGAGCTGGATGGGGGGCAGCCCTGTGGACTGCTCACCCCCTGTACATCTTAGCAAACTTCCCATGGCTCCCTGATCTCAGCCTCAGACCCACGGAATAGCTCCCCGAGTCCCCTGCCCTGGCACGTGGGTTCACTCCATCGTAGTCCAGCGTAACCCCTCAATCCCGTCGACTCTGGCCAAACCTAAGCATGGTCCCCCTCAGGCACCACACAGGCATAGCATGACCCTGGCTGCACCCCAAAAACCTGCGCATGCCCCAGGACCAGCCAAGCCTTGGCCAGCTCCCAGCCCCCCTGTCTTGGCTGAGGAAACAGCACCAAGGTGGAGCAGCAGAAGGCCCCTTGCTTGTTCCTTGCCCAGGAGCTCACCCCGCAGCTTTGCATTTATTGATTCAACAAAGAAAAATGCCCTGCTTGCATGGGGGGTGGGTGGGCCTGGGGGGCTCCCATGGGGGTCCTGGATGGCAGGAGTGGGGCTGGGAGTGCCCCACCCTTGCCATTCAGGGCTCCCAACTATAGTGGCAGCCCTCCCCCCCCCCCCCAGCATGGGGCAGGAAGATGAATGGTGGGCGGCTCCCGACTTCCCCCACCTCTGCCGAGCATGGGAGGGTGGGTGAACGGATGGTGCATGGCCGCAGCCTTTCCTGGCTCCCCCTGCCCCAGAGGGCAGGTGCCATGGCTCCAGACTAGGGAAGCGGCATTGAATGGGCAGAGCTAGAAGCAGTGTGGGCAGGGCCAGCCGGGCAGTTTGGGACAGCATTGCCTTCCCCTGCCTCGTATACTCGCCGTGCCTGCCTGCCTGTGAGCTCCGGGTACCAGCATGGGGGCGGGGAACACCAGCTGCACACAACAGTGACGGAGTAAAGCTGCAGCCTTTGTCCCTGGCATCGGTAGCTGCCCCCCACCTCCCCATGCCAGCAGGGGCCACCTCAAGGACTGGGATGTGTAGCAGGAACAGGTTTCTGGCCCCACCTTGGTGCAGTCTGGCTGCAGAGATGCCATGTGGTTCTCCGGGGATGGGGGAGGGTGCAGTTGGGTTGCCAGAAAACGTTCTTGGGGCATTGCAAGTGGAGAGATGGAGCCAAGCAGAAGGCCCCGAGCTAACCACCCAGCAACCTGGAGCCTTTGAAATCTGCATCCAGACCCGCATGGGGGGATGCAGGCAGTTCTGCAGGCATTGTGACTGATGCTTGTGTGTGTGCACACGAGCACTTGCCGTCCGTCTCGTCCAGATTCCAGTGTGGTCAATCCAGTCTAGCCGCAGGGGGCTGAGCTGGGGTCGGTCAGCATAGCTGCCCTGAAGGCCATGGAATCGGGCCAATTTCCACCAGCAGAGCATCTAGCCCTGTCTACGATGTGCTTATCGCTGCAGGAGCTTCCTTGCTAACCCTCCCCCAAGCACTTTGAAATGCATGAAGAACTCCCACCCCCCGGACTATTGCCGGCTGTTGTCATGCGGTGTTAAACAGCTGCTGTGCTCCCCACCAGAGGTGGCTGCTTTTCTGGACCGGGCAAAGCCATCCCTATACCTATTTTTTGCAAAGAGCTGGGTGATCTCTTGCTGCCAACGATACTCTCCTAGGATCAATGGCTGTTTCTGCCAGGCCTGGCTGGGTTAACTTTCCGCTCCCCTTGCGATTACCCAGCCTTAAACGCCATCCTTATTAGCCGGCTGCTGGAGGAAACTCAAAGAGGAATTGCAATCGGAGGTCGCCAGGGGTCAAACTGAATTCCAGAGGAGATGAAACTCTCACAGTCCAGCAGCTACTTAACCACGGATGGCATGGCTCCTCTGCTTCGCAGGCCGGGGGAGAAGGGGGAGGAAGGTCATTAGCAACCGGAGATGAGCTGCCTGTGGTACCTGCTGCCACTGCCGAAGTTGGGTGGCAAAGCAATTGCCCCTGATAGAATGGGCATGAAATCTCGACTAATAACAAACAGCTGGGCGTATCCATTGCCAGATGGGTTTCCTCTTCCAAGCAGGAGCTCCGGGGAGGGGTCTGCCCCCCCCATTCGCCATGCTCCCAGGTCTCCTCCACCCTCTGGAGTTGTTTTCACAGTGCTGGCGGGTGAATGAACGCAGAGCGAGGCAAACAGGCCAGGAGGGCATGGAAGGGAAATGCAGTCAGGGGCACCAGGCTGTGCTCTCCCCTGGGACTTGATCAGCCTCCAGGTGCTGGCTGGTAGGGGATTGCTCTGCTGCACCAGCTCCCAGCGTGATCTGTAGGTGGAGCACTGAGGCGGCCTCCCAGGAGAGATTCAAATGCCGCCCAGCTGATCAGCACAGCGCCCCTAGCAGGCAGTATGCACTGGTGGTGCACATCCAATCATGCCTTGGGGCACCTAACAAAATTTATTCTGCACACAGGTGGCAAAAATTAGAGGGAACCGCTAACTGGCAGTGACTACAGCAAACCCTAGGAATAGCAGCTTGGACCTGTCTGTTGGGAACCTGAGCGGTGCAGCTATGAGATCCCAGTGCCCACAGCCTACCCGCGGGGCTGGGAGTAGGGCGGGTGACTGCTCTCTGTCGCGCAGAGCGGTTGGGCTCAGGGTGAGACGAGGATTTCTGCTGACTGCCGCGGGTGGGGCGTAGAGCTGTAGACCAACAACAGGCAGAGCGAGGGGCAACTTCCTGAACAGGGCTGGCGGGGGTGTAAGTGACTGTTACCTAAACAAGCAGCCCCATCAAATAGCCTGGGATTGCTTTTAAAGCCCTTCCTTATTCACGGATTTGCGCAGAGCCCGATGCAGGAATAGCGGCTCTGCCTCCACCTTGGGTTTAACCATTTCTGTTCCGGTCACATCCTCCTCTCAGCAGGTTAATAACCCTCTCGCTCTCTTCCCCCTCTTCGAGGAAATACAGGGCCTGGGTCTCCTTATCCTGTGCTGCTGCCTCTGCTGAAGAGTGCGGGCTGGCAGCAGTCAGGTGAGAGGGGTCTGAGCTACCAGACCCAGTGCGAACCGGAGCTGAGCCTGGCTGCCTGCCCGCCCGGCTCCTAATACACTTTAAATGCAGAGCCGCAGTGGGGGTATGTCCCGGACCTGGTGTGAGCCAGAACTGAGCCGGGCTGCTGGCCAGCCTGCTAAAAAATTTACTGGCTGGGGGTGGGGAGGGGAATGTGTGTAGTCTATAGCAATAAGCTTTTGCTTATTGGTTAATTGACTACACTATTACATCCCTAAGCCAATCTGTCAAAGGATGGTGCTAAGCCAGGGGTGGGCAATAATTTTTGATGGGAGAGCACGCCAAGATTTTGGTAACTGGCCAAGGGCTGCACTTTTCTATGGAGGAGGTGTGGGTGCAGAAGGGAGTGTGGGGGAGGGAACTGGGGTGCAGGGTCTGAGAGGGAATTTGGGTGAAGGAAGGGGTTGTGACCTGGGGCAGGAGACTGAGGGGCAGGGTTGGGGAGGGGATTTGGGTGCAGGAGAGGGTGTGAGGTTTGAGGAGTTCAGGTGAAGGAGGGAGTTATGATCTGGTGCAGGGTCCGGGAGGGGTTAGGGTATAGGAGAGGATTCTGGCCTGGGATGGGGGGAAGGGGTGTAGGAAGGTCTAGGAGGGTGTTGTGACCTGGGGCAGGGAGTGCAGAGGGTTTGGGTGTTGACCTTGGGTAGGGAGAAGGGGCTGGGATGCCAGAGGCAGGCTCTGGCAGGGAGGTGCTTAGCTAGGCAGCTCCTGGCCAGCAGCCCTGCCTTCCCTGTCTGCCAGCAGCCCCAAGCTGCTCAAAGAAGCTGGCTGCTTTCTCCATGTGCTTCTCTGCTCTGGGCACCAGGGGGCAGTGTGCGATGCCTCCTCCTCTCCCCAGCGCTCGGAGCAGAGAGCCACAGGGAGCAGCCAGCCACTTAAAGTGGTGTAGGGCTGCTTCTGTGCTGGAGGGTCCAGGTAGGGTGTCCCATGGGCCAGATCCAGTGGCTTGCTGGGCCACATTCGTGCCGCCAGCCACTTCTTGCCCACCCTGTGCTAAGGAAAGGCAATGTGGTGTTAATATAATCATCACCATTAATAATATCTAGTTTTGAGAGAGCTCTTTTCATTAGTAGTAAAATTGTATTTTACTATAGGAGGGTATCAGTGCATTATCCTCATTTCACAATGGGGAAACTGAGGCACAGAGCAAGGTTCTCACTGATGTGTTCAGAGTCCTGCTTCCGCCAAATATCCTGACTGGTTAATCGGGGGTTTGATCGCCTTCCAGCAGCACAATAGGAGAAGACAATGCAGATTTATAATGCACCCTGCTTGAGAGGCATCCACAGTTCCAAAGAGCCATGTGGGAGCCAGAATTCCTGGGTTCTGTTGCTGGCTCTGCCAATAAATGGCAAGTTGCACATTTTTTGATGGATTGCTTTCCCCATCTGCGAAATGGGGATAATAATATTTAGCCACATTGGAGAACAGCTTTGAGAACCCCAAAGGAAACAGGTTTAAAAAGAAAAAAAGGAAGCGTTTCTTCACGCAGCACTCAGTCAACCTGCGGAACTCCTTGCCAGAGGATCTTGTGAAGACCAGGACTTTAACAAGGTTCAAAAAAGAGCTAGGTAAATTCATGGATGATAGGTCCATCAATGCCTCTTAGCCAGCATGGGTAGGAATGGTGTCCCTAGCCTCTGTTTGCCAGAAGCTGGAATGGGAGAGAGGAAAGGGATCACTTGAGAATTCCCTGTTCTGTTCACTCCCCCTGGGGCAGTTGCCTTTAGCCACTGTCGGAAGACAGGACACTGGGCTGGATGGACCTTTCTTCTGACCCAGTCTGGCTGTGCTTATGTTCTTAGACACACGCAACCATGCGCATGCGCTAGATTCATTATTAATACAAAGCATTTCAATCTGTTTCCAAGGAGGGCAAGGAGTTAGGTGGCTCCCTGCTGTGCTCCCAACTCCGCGGGTGCAGGGAGCTGGGGGGAAATGGAATACAAGAACAAACGAAAGGAGGAAAATGGCACCAAAAAAAATTATTTTTTTTTGTTTTGCTTTCATCCTCAGTGCTAATTGTTCACGTTCATTCCAGTTCCAGCCGGAATGAAGCGCTCCTGGCAGCTGTTAGCCACTCAGATAAGGCTGAGTTGTTTGTTTAGCCCCGTTGGGCTGCCCGCGACTTGCCTCGCTGCCAAATGCTTCGCGCAAACTTTTGGGGGAGTTTTAAGCAATTCTAGCGTGACATGGAGCGAGGGTGTTTGCATTCTTAATTTGCAAGAGCGTGTCTCCGTCCAAGCCTCATTCCCTCCCCCCCAGCCCTTAGGCCCTGCCACACGCACCCTAGATCCCTACAGCTCTCCTAGTGCACCCCAATACTGACCCACAGCTCCCACTTCTAGGCCCTCCATACCATGCTGTGCATCCATGCCCTCGCCCGCAGCACCCCCGTTATTACAAGGAGTCCCCCCTTCTCCCGCTCACTCATCCCAGGCGAACGCAGCCATATAGGCAGGCAAATGGATTGCAGCACTCAGCAGGTTCATTAAGACGCCCCCGGAGTGAGCTGCTTCTAGGAAGTGTGGTTGATAAGGTCAGGGACCAGGGACTGGAAGGGCCAGAAGCCAGAGAACCACAGAGGCGAGGAGAAGAGGGAAGTACAAGGCTGACAAGGTGGAGAGGGAGGAGGAGATGGAGGGGGAACTAAGGAAAAGCAGGAGACAGCGTCCCTCTTTGTATCCTTCCTTTCACTCGCTGGCCTGGCCTTTCTCCCTCTTGGCCTGTCCAGCCAAGCATGCATCTGACACTGCTTTACTCCCTCCCTTCTTTCCCCCCTGGTGTATTCGGGGCTAGTTCTGATCCAGCCCCCATTTGATCGGATCCCCGCCCAGCTGTGCATTCAGCGGCATGTCCGTCATCATCCCCCTCTCTGCGTGCACCGTGGAATGGTCTCTTTGGGTAGGGTTGCTGCAGGGGTGTGCCGGGCATAGGGTGTGAAGGGGGTGAGGTCTACTGAGCTTTAGCACCTGGGGGAGTCGGTTCCGCAGTCTGGAACCGGCTGCCAAGGCATGTCTGTCTCCTGCCCTGACAAGAGTCACCCTTTGTGAGAGAAAGGGCCGGGCCAATGGAGCTATTTACCTTCCTCCTGGAACTCCTGTGTATCCTTCATCCTTCCCTTCTCCTCTTCCTCCGGCTTTCTTTTCCCATTGCCCCCTCCCTCCCTCTCTCTTCCCTGCCAACTGACGGCTGCATCCCCTCTTCTCCCAATCTCCCCGACTCCCTCCACTGCCCCTACCTCCAATGCAGGCTCCTGGAGATTCACTTGGCTCTGTTTATTTATTTATTCCCCACCCTGCACAAGTCCTTTCCTTGCCAAGGGCCTGATTTACAGCGTAGCAGGAAGCTGATGTTCCCTGCTCGCTACCTGACATCAAGAGAGTCATTAGGGCCCAATTCATCATGGAAATACCCCAGCCGAAGTGACTGCAGGATTCTTTACAGTCCTCGTCCCTGCCACAATTGCTAATGGAGTCCTAGAGATCATCTCCCGTTGCTTCAGCTGTCTGCCTGAGCATGGCAGTAAGTGAGCTGTCTCAAGGCAGAAATATTATTTATGGGGTATGGCGCGGGAAAGAAGGGGGAGGAGAGGCACTCAAGTACTATGCTCAGGAGGGTGAGAGCTGGCCCTTGCCTTGTGACGACAGCAGTGAACTGCTGTTTGGCTCAGAGCTTTCAAAGAGGGGCTGGGCAAGGAGATGCCAGCTGATGGAGATGCTGGGTCAGGTACGATAAAAGCAGGGTCGCATCAAAGCACATAAAGGGACACGAGAACAGCAGGAATAGTGAGGTCGTGACGGCGTTTTGTCTCCCGGAGCCTTTTCCATGCTGGCTGGGATGTCTCAAGCTGGCATTCAGTTCCCAGGCACTGATATGACAAGTGTGTCTGTTCTCTGCCGTGTCACCCAGGGACTGATTGCAGGGAGTTGCTGGTGAGAAGGGATGCCTCGGTGAATCTCTTGCCGCCCCTCTTTGCTCCTGGGTGCAGCAGTCCGGGAGTGGGATGCGCACAGACCTGTTGCTTTCCCGGCTGCCTCACAGCGGGTTTTGCACCGGCGATGCGAAGGGACGTCAGGCGTGGGATGCCATGTGTCAGCCTCACAGCTAAGCAGCTGGCAGAGTACCCAATAGGGGGCGCTTTTCCATCGGAGTCAGCACTGAACCCGAAGGCTAGGGTTGCCAGATGGTTTCAGAAAAAATACTGACCAACAAACAAAATCACGCCAGGAAAAAGTTTGTTGAGCAAAAATAAACCAAAACCCATGGCCCCTTTAAAAACCGCATGGTGAGGTTTTTGGCCCTAACAGGCTGCCAGTGACCACTTGCCATCTTGCCTCCCTGCGTGGGGCCGGACCGCTCCCCTGCAGAACCCGGTAAGCACTAGGGTGCCAGGCTGCCTCCGTATTTGAGCTGGACAGCCTGGGATTTTCACCTCTTGGCCAGGAAAAAATCATTTTAGGTGTCTGGTATTTTCTGATTTTTTTTACCGGACAGGAGTGAAAATACCTGTCCAGTTCAATTCTGGACACCTGGCAACCCTATGAAGGCTCCACATTGCAAGTATGCTAGACAGACTGTCTTGTGGAGGGGGTATGAATCCAACAGGCGGATTGCATCTGGCCAATGAAAACGGCTGGAATGGATTTATTTGGCAGGGCAGCATTTGACAGAACACCAATGTCTATTTTAGCAACTTTTTTTTAGTTTTATCCATTTGAATTTTAACACAAAGTTATTGGCGACGGTCAGGCAGCTGGGTGGGCCAGAGAAGAATTATTTCATGGCCATAAATGTTGAGTTCAATGGATTAAAGCTTTATAACCATTAAAACACAAATGGCCCGCGTCCTATGCCAAAACAGGCGAAGAAAAGATCCTTAAATCAACAAGTTCTAAAAACAGCATTTTCCTGACTTTGCCTGTCTGTCAATTTCAGTTATTATTGACGGAAATATGGTTTTTGCCAGTTAGTGCGTATGCTGTGAAATCGACGTTTGCCTCTAAAAATCTATCCCACCCAAGCCTAGGAATGTTAAGAGAGATACAGTCCAACATAAGAAATTACATTCTCTCTGCTTCCAATGGGGCACAACAGTCGGCTTCACTTCCCGTCCTAAGCTGCATTGTTCCTGGGGGCTGTTAAGAAGTTGGTCGGTTCCACCCCTGTGGTAGCTGCTTTTCATCAGTGGAGGGAAACAATTCCAATATACTCCTCAAAGCCCCAGACCATTATTATCCCATCTGCTCTTACATGGGGAATTCCACTGACAAGCACAGAGCCATTGTGAGAGGTCGATCGTGTGTAACCCATGGAAGCTTTAGGGCTGGAAGGCCCTGCAGAGGTGACAGAGTTAACAATCTGCAGGTTGAACCTCTCTGGTACGGCAACATTCATAGTCCGGCATGATGCTAGTTACCCGGGTGTTCACTTTTCAGGGATGTGGCCAAGTTTCCTGCGGTCCCGTAAAGCTTGTTTACAGCCACCGGTCTTGGCTCTCACTGTTCTGTGTTGCTTTTTAGCTCTGCTGTGCTCCTAAATGTCTTCTAAGAGCCCAGCGAGCAGTGGCAGGGTTGGTAATGCTGCTAGACAACATTGACCTCCCATAGTTCAGCAAATTCTCTGGTTCAGCATCAGTCAGGTCCCGGACTAGAGAGGCTCAACCTGTATCAAGAGGAAGCTTAGGCCAGTAGCTTGGGATTTGGGGGACCTTACTTAGACCTTACTCAGTCCCGTGCTTTGCTGCACCTTGGGCTACCCCCCTTTCCATCCTCACCTGTCAACAGCCCTTCTCCCCAAATCTTCCCATTTCATGTAGAGGTGCCTGATGTCCTTCAGTACTGTTTAGTTCCATGCTATCTGCAGCCTTCCTCTCTTTCTTCTTGCATTTTCTGCTTCCATTCACAGGCAGTATTTGTTGAGTGTTCTTTTCCCGTTCTCAGCACACCGATGTCTTCTTTTGAAGATTATTTGTCAGAGGGTGCCTTGTGCAGTAATTGTTCTAACTTCTTCATTCGTCTTCCTATCGCTATATGTTATTCCCAATATTCTTCTCAGACATTTGTGATGAAATGCATCCAGCTTTTGTGCATCTTTCTTGGTAAATTGCCATGTCTCACTGCTCTGGGTTGCGATGGCAATAACAATTGCTTTGTGCGCGCTCAGCATTGTCTTGAGGGAGATGTTTTTTGAGTTGCCAGATGTTTATGAGTCTTCCAAATGCAGAGCGTGCCTTCCCCAACATTTCTTCTTATTTCCTCAGAACTGGTACCCTCTTGACTGATGGTACTTCCAAGAGCCATCAAATTGTCCACCTTCTCCCGTTTCACAGTCATGTCGATGGGGGACTACAGGGACAGAAATCAAAACAGAGGAAGTAAAACTAGAGAAAGTGGGGAGGGATTTGGAAGACCCAGTTTCAATTTTCTGCTCTGCCACCGACTTGTTACATGTCCTTTGGCAAGGCACTTAATATCTCTCTCGGTCAGAGTTTTCCACAGGGTACTGATAATGCTCTATGTCACAGGGCTAGTTGCACGGTTAAATACATTATGAGGTCGTGACATGTTTCAGAAGGGTCGTTGTGTTAGTGTGTTTCAGCAAAAACAATGAGGAATCCTCCGGCACCTTAAAGACTAACAAAGCTTCAACCCACAGAAGCTTATGCCCAAGTAAATCTGTTAATTTTTAAGGTGCCCTATGCCTCCTTGTTGTTATGATAAGATTGTGAGAGCTATTCATCAAAAGCCCTACCTATGAGGTGAATAGCTATGAGGTAATATTGTTTCAGTCTACAAGCACTCTGAGCTCCAAGATGAAACACAAATGGGGTTGGGTCCATACCCACAGTGCTAGGAGCCAAGCAAACCCCACACCATCTTCATGGTTCAATCAGAATTACTGGAGGATCTTGCAGACAAGTCACTGCTTTGTTTAAGCGCCAGAGCTGGAAGCTGATTGGTCCACATCTGATATGAGTGGCATGGCGGACAGGGGTGTTGATTGGTCCAGACCTCTAGTGTGTGTCAGGGAAGGATGCTAGTTGGTCGGTGCCCCAACAAGCAACAGAGGCAGCGGGGACAGAGGGCGGCTGCCCTGGGCCTTACCTAATAGACAGGGCTGGCCGGACTGGCCCACTTCTCGGGGGCTGAGGGTATAAAGCAGATTGCACTTAGAGAGAAGGTGGCCACATGGGTGTCTCCACCAAGTCTGCTGCCTTGCAATGGGATACACACGCCATGTGGGCAGGTCTCTGCCCCATGCCCAAGGAAGGTCATGCTCTGCTGTGAGCAGTATCTCTTCCCCAGGGGACCAGGCTCCTGTAGACCCCTTCTTCTCCCCTCCCCTGGATTTTTTTTTCCTTCTTCCATTCCAATTATCATCCTCTTTCATCACTGCCAGAGCTGTAAGTACAAAGTACCAATTAGCTAGTTTTCAAGTTTAATTAGGTTGGAAGGTAGAGCAAATTAAATCCTTTTATCGTACGTTTCAAAGCACTTTCCCATCACCCCCACGGGATCGGTTTCCTTTGAATGAGGTCCATGTGAGCGGCATCGGGGCTGGCTCTGAGTCAGGGAGCTCTCTGGTGCCAGGGCCAATGGGAGCCAGGGCTGGGGGCACACACCCCATCTGACAGACAGGACAACTGTGCTCCAGGGCTGCCAGACACAGACCCAGACATGGCCCCAGCCCGTCCCAACCTCCAGGAATAAAAGCACTAACCTCTGATTGTACAGACTCATCTTTCTGGGTGTTCAGCCAGCAGCCGAAGGGTAAACGCTCATTCGCAGAGCCAGTCCCCTGGTGCACGGGGAGGAGTTTTTGGTGGGCACTTGTGCCTGGGGGATCTCTAGCCATGGGCTGTGGCATTGCTGCCCACCATTGTCGTATCTGAGTACAAGGACCTCTGGGAGGATGAGGTTCCCCGTCCCCTGCTGGAGAGTCTCCCCCTCTCCTGCTGCCCCATCGCTTTCCCCCTGCTGTCGGTTCTGGCCCTTCGGATGGAGCTGGTCATGGGGAGGCAGGTCCCACCGGGGTGCGGTGACAGAGAGGGGTCCGCAGTGGTGACAGCAGCACACTAGGCTCTCGATGAGGAGGGTCACGGTACTCGGCAAGGTGCTGATGAGTGGGGAGACTTGCTTACCCCATGGGAGGCCAGGGAAGGAGGCGTCTGGAGCTCCTCAAGGCAGGGCCTGAAGATGGTGCCGTCCATGGACCTGGAGGTTGGAAGGGGCCCAGGCGGAGCAGTGTCTGTCAATAGGAAACCAAGTCTTTGGAGACCTGGAGGAACCAAGGGCCATCCTGGAGCAGAAGGGTCTGCCTTGCAGGGGGAGGAGCAGGGCAGGGAGATCAAGGAGGGCATGTGTGTGTGTGTGTGTGTGTGTGTGTCTGTCTGTCTGTCTGTCTGGAGGCTGATCCCTCTCCAGGAACCACAGGGTCTGCAGTGTTTTGGGCCTCTGGCCCCAGAGCTCCCGGGCTCCCGAGGCTAATGCATTGCTCGTTATGTCTCGGTGTTCGTTGCAGATAAGCCGCAGCCGCAGGGTGCTCCTGGGGGCGTTATCGGCATCCTGGGGGGTGTCATTGCTGCAGCTCTCATCATCGGCGTGGCTGTCACTGTGTTCGTCATCTACAGGCGACAACAGAAGAGCCGCACAGAGACCGACAATGACTTGTGAGTAGCCTCGGCGGTCGCTCCAGCTCCAGCCGTTTCGGAGAACCGGGTGGGAAGGGGGTTGCTGTGTTTGGACAAAATGAATGCGCGGGCTGGCACTGGCCGTGCAGCTGGAGGCAGGAAGCAGCAGCCAATACAGCGCAAGCAGGATGCGTGCCACCAGGGCCGGGCCTAACCAACTGGCGGCCATGAGCAAAAAAGAAAAAAAAACGCCAGGGAAAATTTGTCAAGCAAAAAAAAAAAGGGTCAGGGAGTAACCAGGGAAACCTGGGGGATGAGTCAGGAGGTCGGGCCGAGATGCAGTTGCGGCCCGCCCCTAAGAGCAGCTCCGTTGGTGGCCCCTTTAAAATGGCAGCCCTGGGCAACCGCTTGGCTCGCCCACCCCTAAGACCAGCTCTGTTGGCGGCCTCTTTAAAATGGCGGCCCTGGGCAACCGCCTGGCTCGCCCGCCCCTAAGACCAGCTCTGTTGGCAGCTTCTTTAAAATGGTGGCCCTGGGCAACCTCCTGGCTCTCCCGCCCCTAAGACCAGCTCTGTTGGCGGCCTCTTTAAAATGGCAGCCCTGGGCAACCTCCTGGCTCGCCCGCCCCTAAGACCAGCTCTGTTGGCGGCCTCTTTAAAATGACGGCCCTGGGCAACCGCCTGGCTCGCCCGCCCCTAAGACCAGCTCTGCATACCACTGAGCTGGTGCCCCTCGACTCTGGGCTGCGGCGTTCCAGCCTTGGACACCCCCCGCCCCGTTTCTCCTCAGCTCTGCTCATGCTCCACACCCTAAGCCATGGCTCTCCTTGCTAGTCCATTCCTGGATCCCTCCCTCCACAGCTCCACCCAGACCCCTCAGCCCTAAACAGCAACGTTCTCTCAGATTCCTGGCCAGAGCCCTCACATGCATAACTGGGCCCTGAACCCTAACCCGTCACAGCCCCGGCTGTTTCCCTTCTCCGCTGCCCCTCTACAAGGAGTGTGGTGCCTCTGTCCATGGGGATACAGGACACTGGGGGAGCAGGGTATGAACCCATGGGTGGGCTCCCACTCTCCAAAGAGTGCCCACACTGACACCGACACCAGGCACATGGGGGGATACATGCATCGGGGCTGGAAAAAGCCCGGCCTCTTTGTAGCTTTGCCAAAGCAAACTGGTCAGGATCCCAAGCCAAGGGTGGGGTTTGCAGCAGGGGCTGCCAGATCCAAAGCCCCATGGTGAAGGAGGGAGATAAATCTTTGGTGGAGGAAGGAGGGTTGGAATTGGTTCCCCTCTAGTGTATAATGTTCATAGCTGATCTGGTCACAATCCCAGGCCGGTGGCTATCCACCGACATGCCTGCTGGTGGGGGGACAGCCAGGTTTGCAGGCTGGAGACTAAACCAGATTCCCAAGTGCTACCTAGGTCCCTGCTCCCTGCAGACTGACCCCAGAGTCCCGCGTTGCTTCCCATGGCTTCTCCACCACCCTGTCGCCCTGCTGTGGGTAATTGGGGGCAGGTATTTAAAGAGGGGGTGTAATGGGGAACCTGCAAAAGCTGCCCCAATGCCTATTGAACCTGTGGGGGGCAGCGTGGCAGGCACAAATACCCATTTGCTGGTGCAAACGTGGGGGCGGGGGGCAGACCCGTCAGACGCTCAGGGATCCACGGCCTAGCCCCACCTTTGGGTTTGGAGACACGGGGCCCCTCCCCTCTTCGCAGCTCTTGGGCAGGGACGCCTTGCTCGCTCTCCATGGTGCTGATCCATCCGAGAGGCAGGACAGGAGGCCTGGGACGCACCCAAGAGGATTCTGCTTCCCAGCCCTGTGCTGGATGGCCCAGTTGGAGGCACTGCCCCATGTTGAGGGTGGGCAGGGCAGCCACGGGCATGGCCCAGTGCCAGGAGCAGAGGAGTGAATTATTCTCTTTCATCCCATAGAACATTGTTAATCTACCTAATCATACACTTAGCCTGGCAGAAGACTCTGTCCTTTCTCAGGTACTCTCTTTCTGCTCCACCCACCCCTGCACGCACGCACACACACACACACACGATACAGTTCTGCAGTGACCTGGAAGCCTATTTTCACTGCATCCGACTGGAGAAATATTTCCAACACCCCACTGAACATGGCTCTGACCCACAGGATCCCCCCCCCCCAACAGCTCTACAAGCAGAAGATTTCTATGTGGACCCCTCCTGATGGTCGAAATGACAGTCTGGACTTCTACCCTGGTTGCTTCCACAAAGGTGCACAGGTTGACACTGGGAACCAACAACTTCATGTGACGTGTAACCTCAGCCATGCAGAATGCAACACTGCCCATCGCCTCAACAATAATTCTGACATTGTCATCAAAGGGGGTGCCAGAGTCATCATGAATAGGTCAGATTATGAAGAGGAGGCTGCCTGACAACTCACCAGCACCACATTCTACCAGCCTCTGTCCTCTGATCTCACTGGGGTGTGCCAAAAGAAACTACACCATCTACTCAGGAAACTCCCTGCTATAACTCAGGACCAAATCTAACAAACACACCCTCAGAGCCCCAACCAGGAGTATTCTATCTGCTACCCAAGATCCATAAACCCGGAAATCTCAGACATCCCAAGATCCATAAACCTGGAAATCCCGGACATCCCAAGAGCCATAATCTTGGAAATCTCGGACATCCCAAGATCCATAATCTTGGAAATCCCAAACATCCCAAGATCCATAATCCTGGAAATCCCGAACATCCCAAGATCCATAATCCTGGAAATCTCGGCCATCTCAAGATCCATAAACCTGGAAATCCCAGACATCCCATCATCTCAAGCATTGGCACCCTTTCAGCGGGATTATCCAGTTATGTTGACTCTCTCCTCAGACCCTATGCTACCAGCACTCTGAGCTATCTTCGAGACCCCACCGATTTCCTGAGGAAACTACAGAGCATCAGGAATCATCCTGAAAACACTGTCCTGGCCACGGTGGATGTAAAAGCTCTTTACACCAACATTCCACACAAGGGTGGACTCTCCCCGATGCTGCCACCACACACGTGGTGGCCGAGCTCTGTGACTTTGTCCTCACCCACAACTGTTTCCAATCTGGGGACAATTTATACCTCCACGTCAGCAGCACTGCTATGGATACTCGCATGGTCCCACAAGATGCCAATATTTTCATGGCTGCCCTCAAACGTTTCCTCAGCTCTTGCCCCCTAGCGCCCTTCCTCTGATATGCTACATTAATGACATCTTCATCATATGGACCCACGGAAAGGAGACCCTTGAAAAATTCCACTATTTCCACGCCACTGCCAAACTCAGCCTGGACCAGTCCACACAAGAGATCCACTTCCTCGACTCTACAGTACAAATAAATGATGGTCAGATAGACACCACCCTATGCTGGAAACCTGCTGACCACTGCCCCTACCTGCCCCTACCTTCCATCCAGGACACATCTCATGAGCCATTGTCTACAGCGAAGCCCTAACATTCAACCGGATTTGCTCCAGTCCCACGGACAGAGACCAACACCTGCAAGATCTTTATCAGGCATTCTTCAAAAATACCCACCTGGGGAAGTGAGGGAACCGACTGACAAAGCAAGAAAAGGACCCAGAAGATAATTTCAAGACAGGTCCAACAAGGAAAATATCAGAACACCGCTGCTCATCCCCTACAGGCCCCAGCTTAAGCCCTTCCAGCACGCCATCGACAATCTACAATTTATCCTAAAAAACGATCCCTCGCTCTCACCGGCCTGGGCAGACAGGCCAACTCCCTGCTGCGCAGCGAGAGTCCATTGTCCTGCTTTGTCATCCGAGGCACAGAGCAGAAGGTTTTGGAGCAGAGCAGTTGCCCCAATCTGTGCCTCCTTCCCCCTTTGGAGAAGTTCTGCTCCTACATCCTCCCAGGGACCAGAGTCCTCCTCCCCGCTGTATCCTTTTTGAGAGCAAACCGACTTGCTTATTGCCCTCAGATCACCCCCTTCCCATTTGCCAAGGGAAAGCGCTGAAGAGCTGAAGGAGGAATGGCGCTCCCTCCCTCCCCCCATTGTTGTTATATCCCGGCAAAAAAATTTTTTGCTCCATTGAATTTTGTTTGAGAGAAGGCACTGGAGGATGGTGGAAGTGCACAGAGAGAGAGCAGAGTGAAAAGCAGGAGCGGAGACTATAATAGCCACACAGGGTGAAATTGCCCGGACAGCATCAGGCCTGCGAAAGGGCCACTTTCAGCCAGTTGGTTTCTCACAATGGCCCTCCATAAAAGCACAAGAAGAGCTACATTAGCTGAGAAGAGACACACAATGCAGCAGCCCTGACCCTGGGGAGGCCGCCTGGGACAAGGCCAGGCCGCTTGAAGCCGAAGATAACAGGGACCTCTCCTCCTCCCTCTTCACCACTTGCCATACAGCCCTCAAGGAGTTTGGTCCAAAGCCCACAGAAGCCAACGGGCAGCCTTGGATTCCTCAGGCCGCACCCTCCTTTTTCCACCCTGCATCCCTGTCCTGAGTCCTGCTCAGGGCTTAGAATGGCCCTTTCCTCCCTCCGCTCCTGGGCTGCGTCTAGACTGGCAAGATTTTGCGCAAATACTTTTAATGGAAAAGTTTTTCCGTTAAAAGTATTTGCGCAAGAGAGCGTCTACACTGGCATGTGCCTCTGTGCAAAAGATTTGCTTTTGCGCAAAAGCATCCGTGCCAGTGTAGACGCTCTCTTGCGCAAGAAAGCTCCGATGGCCATTTTAGCCATCGGGCTTTCTTGCGCAAGAAATTAAGGTGGCTGTGTACACTGGCCATCTTGCGCAAGAATACTTGTGCAAGAGGGCTTATCCCTGAGCGGGAGCGTTAAAGTATTTGTGCAAGAAGCACTGATTTCGTACAGTACAAAGTTAGTGTTCTTGCGCAAATACTAGCGGCCAGTGTAGACAGGCGGCAAGATTTTGCACAAAATCATGTCGGTCTAGACGCAGCCCTTGAGTTTACAAGGAGAGCAAACAAGTGTGGGGAGGAAAGGGAGGAAGCCGCCCACTAATTAGCACGGCAAAGTTTTTGTAAAACGATTAGATGCTGTAAGCATCAGAGCTGAATCTGCAGAGACATTCCCTAGGATGGAGATTCCAAAGGCTGCTAGTCCTCATGCTCCAGGGCAAAAGTTGATTCCCCCATTTGGGGTCAGGAATAAATTGCACGGTGTGTGCTTTATGTTGGGGTGCTGGCCCTGACGTGGGCTTACTCCCATCAGCCTGGGGGCTGCCATCTGAGGCAGAGATTTCCCTGGGGATTAGCCACCCAGCGTGGAGGAAAGAATCCAAGCGGGGTGTGGGAACTATTTGAAGCAGCCCACTTAACGATGCTGACAGCTCCATGGATCGATGGATCGCGCTGCCTCACAATAGCGCTTAGAGGCCCCACTCTGGATTGAGAACCCCCTGTGCTAGGTGCTGTACAGACAGTCCCACCCGGCAACGCTCATGAGCTAACTCTAGAGAAGACCTGGCTGCAGGTCCAGGGGACAGGAGGGAGATGCATGGAACCCCTGTGTGTTATTTACACTGGGCAGAATTTGTCCCAGGGTCCCTGCCCCGAGGTGTTTACAATCTGGACTGGAATTGTAGTGAAATTGTAGGCAGTAGGTCATGGGGGGGAGGGGCAATGGTAAATGACGGGGGGGGTGCAGCTCTCGGACAGAGAGAGGTGAGTGCTGGTTGCATCTGGCATCTCCTAATGATCCCTTTATTCTGGGACTGTGAACATTTCTGTGGCTTATGTTGCAGAGTGGGTGACGCGGCTTCCGGGGCAGGGCAGCCCTGACACATGGACTCCCTGGGGGGGGAGTGAGCGTCATGGAGATTGGAAAGCCGTCTCCCAGTAATGCCCGATCTGCTTGCCCTGTGTCTGTCCCCCCGGAAGCCATGGGGAGTTTTGCCGTGGACACTGCCGCATTCAGGATCGAGCCCATCCCGGTGCGAGTGGGAGATTGCCTGTTTCCCCAGTCGAGCCAATCTCTGCCTCTCTCCCTGCAGGATTGACCTGCCTCCCTCCCACAAACCCGCCCCGCCCCCAAAGAGGAAACAGGAGATGAAAAGCCACCTGACGGCCGAAGACATTCAGGTACCTGCCCCAGCCTGGCGCCCGCTTCCTTGGCCAGCATGAGAGAAGGGCTTTCAGCCAGACTCCAGGGTGCTGGAATGGGGAGGCTGAGTGCGCGCTCCGGCCAGCCTTTGGGAATACCCGATGAAGCAGGTTTGGTGGGAGGAGGGCAATGCATTGGGATTAGCCCCTCTGTCCAGGAACTCCACGCTCAACCTGCACCCTTGTGGGCATGGGTGGGTTCTGGGCCAGGCAGGGTTCTGCTCTGGAAGGATTGGTGCCTTGGTGAATATGCCCCCCCCCTCGGAAGTGCAATGCCTAGCAATGGCGAGACAAGATAGGTGGGGGGGAGAGCTCTGGAGAGGGGGAGGTCTCTGGGTGAAGCAGTTCCCCTTGTCTGGTCTCCTGGGACAGGTGCTGCTCCCCTGCTGGGTGGCAGGAAGGGTGAGAATGGTGCTTGCTCTTTTGATCTGTCTCCCCGACTCCAGGTCGTCCACTTAGACAACATGAAGCCGGAGGAGGAGATCCAGAAGCTCCCCCTGCAGACGCCGTACTATGACATGGCCGCCAGCGAGCCCTCACCGTACTCTGACAAGCTGGTAAGGAGCGGGTCTGCCACCCCCCCGGCCCAGATTTCTGCAAAGGAACCCCTAATAAGGGGTTGGTTCGTGCCTCCATCCACTGGGGTGGGCCGGGCAGCCTGTTCTCCAGCTGTTACAGGAAAGGAGAGGCAGGACCACATACTCCAATTCATCCAGTCCTAGGCCTCTTCACTCCCCCCCAACACCCCTACCTGACAGGACTCTGCCCTTTCCCCTTCTGCCGCGCAACCCCCTTGGCTTCCCATAACTGTGAGTGCACGGGGTGTCCGTTGGGTCCTCGCCAAGACACAGCCCAGCAGCACACAGGGTGGCAATTAGGACTGTCACGAGTGTGGATGAGTCAACTCCCTGCCCCCACTCCCTGACACACCAGTCCCAAGACACCAAATCAGAGACACCAGATCCTCCCCCCCCCCCCCCCCCCCCCCCCCCCCCCCCCCCCCCCACACACACCCTTTCCTGAAATTATATCTCCCTGTGGCTGGAAGAGCTAAGGAGCTGTCTGTGGTCCATCTTCTGACTGGGCCTGCCCTGTGCTGAGTGCCTCTTGGGGTCCCCATCTCCCCAGGGGACTCAGAGCCGGGGGTCCTTAATACCCAGCTAGCAGCAGGTGGGGGGAATACAGCTGCAGGCCTGCATTGGTTTTGAGGCACATTTATTCTGGGACTCAGGGGCTGACGGGCTCAGAGTGCTGTGTGCTAACGGACTTGGCTGCCAATGGACTTCTGCCTTGTTCCCAGCAAAGAGTCAAGTCTTTTTGTACAAGGTTGAAGAGGCAAGTTGTGAATCTGCATTGGAGCGGGAGGTGGATGGAAGGGATGGAGGAAGGAGGTCCTGGGAGCTATTCTAGGGTAGGATTCTGGGGTTTCAACAAGGCATTTGGGCCTGTGACCCAGCCGGTCCCTCAGAGACTGTTAAGCTGAAGGTGCCATGAAGTGATCTTGAGAGAGCCCCAATGTACACGGAATTGCAATCTGAGAAATCAGTTCTCTGCAGGGCAGAACTTGCTGGAGCTTGACTTTAAATTGAGGACACTTCTTTACCACCCTGTGTTTTGTGTGGATTTGTTCAGCTTGAAACAGGGAGACGCTAATGCAAGGCGGCAGCAGCAAGGAGACTAGGGGCCAGGCAGACAGGGAGGGAATTTTGCAGCTGTGCGGGAAGGGCTATTTTCGAGGACTGATGCAGATCTAGAAGAAGGTAGACAGCCCTACGTGATAGCTGGCTTCATTTCTGCAGAGGGTAACTCCATCATCTACACACCCGCTGAGGTACAACTAGACGCCCTGGAATGATCGGTTTAGGCCCCCGCAGTGCTGACTGACTTTTGTCCCTCCAAGGGTGATCAACTAGGTGCCGAGTTGAGGGGAATCTCTTCAGTGAGACTTGAAAGTCAAGGGCCTGACTGCTCAGAATGGACCCCAGGCAGCGTTCATCCGGAAAGGGTTTGTCTCTGGCATCCTTGGCCAAAATTTCTTCTGGAGCAAAACGCTGGGCTCTGCTTGCTGCTGCCCACCCCAGAGGTGGCTGCATTTCGTCAGTGCTCCCTGAAGTGTTTTGGGATGGAAAGTGCAGAGTAAGGAACATAGAATAGTTAGCATGGATTGGAGGATGCAGGGAACAGGAGTTAGACAAGTTGTGACTCTAGGGAGAATCTCCAGGGTAAGGGAGTGGTGGATGTCAGACCTAATCACTTTTATCTGGAGAAATGTCAATCAACAAGACAGCACATAAAATCCACTAATGTGATCCCGGCAACTTCACTGTAGCTGCCGGGGGCATATATGGCCCCAAGGGAACACATTCTCTGCTGAGACCTGCTGGGTGGATGACCGATTTCCTACTCTCCCCAGTGGGTCGCCAATTTCCAGGTGAGTTTTGCAGGGAGAGCAGGACCCCGGAGCCAAGCTGTGGTCTGAGGATGAGATCTGAGAACAAAACCTCCCCCAGAGCTACCAGGAGGGAGTTAGCTTGTGTTGGTAAATAACAAGAGCTTGGTTAAGTAAAGGGTGCCATTGGTGGCCGAGCTAGTCCTGGGAAGATGGTGGCCACGTGGTAACGATGGGAACTGGGTTTGGTCGTCTGAGGCCAGCTTGGAGGAGACACGTGTCCCAACAACCCACCCCGGTGTTGGGCACTAAGGCTGGGACAGGTCAGGAAGGCCAAACTCCCTTTCTCCCTCTGGAGAGGGGGTCCCTCCAGGGCAGGATGGACGCCTATAAGGGGCAGCATGTGTGGGAAGCGTCCCCTGTCCCTACTGCTCCACTGGCTCGGTCCTTGGAGAAATCAGGGGTCTCTGGCCTGTGGGGCTCCAGTCAGGCCCCTTTCAGTGGCAGGAAACAGACACAGCAGGGAGGGGAACTGGCCAAGTGCCTGAGTTTCTAGGATCTTTTCCAAGTGTGGTGGAGACCCAAGGACCTCCCCCCACAGCCCCTAATTTTTGGAAATAGATTCGTCCGCTCCTGCCCCGCCCCCTCCATCAGCTCTCTCCACGCACCCCAGAGATCCCCCTCTGCCTCCAGTGCCCCAGGCTGCCTGGTTTCCAGCCGCAGCAAAGCCCCCTCAACTCGCTGCTCCCAGTCGGCTCCCTGCTAACTCTCCATGCCCTTTGAGCAGGCAGAGTGGCAGCCGAGGCTGCGGAAAGGTCAGTGGGAGGAGGGTGTGAGTTTCCTGCCAGCGGTCCCCTCAGCTAACTCACGCTGGGGGATGCAATGCTGGCCAAGAGCTCCCAAGAGCAGAAGTGATGCAGGAGAGCAACCCTGCTGGCAACAGAGGCGTGGGAGCTGGGGGGATTGCAAACAGGTGTCCGTGATCCCCCAGCCAAGCCCGTATCACTAAATAGGAGGAGGAGCCTGAGGCCATCCCAGCTAGATGAAAGAAGGGGAAAGAGCTTGCGTGGAAACGACTGAGAAGTGCTGCATTAGAGCTAGGTACGGGCAAGAGGTAAGGAAAGTCAGATGAAGCCAGTACAGGTTGAACCTCTCTAGTCCGGCACTCTGGTCCAGCAACAGCCGTAGTCCAGCAGGATTTCCCTTAGCCCAGCAGGATTTCCCTTAGCCGGGTGTCCACTTAGCACGGGTGTGGCCAAGTTGCCTGTGGTCCCATAAAGTTTGTTTACTCCAGTCCTGGCTCTCAGTGTTCTGGGCTGCTATGTAGCTCTAATGTGCCCCTAAATATCTAAGAGCCCAGTGAGCAGTGGCAGGGTTGGTAATGCTGCCAGACTATATTGACCTCCCATGGTTCAGTAAATTCTTTGGTTCGGCACCGGTCGGGTCCCAGGGATGCCGGACTAGAGAGGTTCAACGTGTACTTTGATGAGGAACCTCTAAGGTGGAGATTGCAGATGATTGATACCAAGGCTCTGACATGCTGCTGGAGTTAAGTGGGGAAATTAGGATAGATCCTTTTGCATATTGGGAGTTGTCAGGACAGGTTGCAGCCTGCCCCCTAAATTCCCCTGTGGTTTCAATTGGTCTTTTCCTGCCCTGCTCTGCTTTGCAGCATGTTCCACCCCAGACACAGCTGCAGGCTGAAGAGTTTCCTGCATGTAGATGGCTTGTCACTGCCGTTGGGACCCCCTTGGAGGGGAAGGTGCTGGAGAAATGTAGGACGTTCCTGGTCCGCTGGCACTTTGTCTGCTGAGACGCAGATGGGGGAAGGGACCAGAGAGTGAGCGCGCTGCACCGAGGGGGGGGCGGGCTCTTTAGGCGTTAAATGAATTGTGTGATGTCTCGTAATTTGGGATAAAGTTGCTTCATCGCAGGGATGCATGAAAACTGCTGCCTCTGGGTGATGATTTCACACAGTTGGAGAGAAAGAGAGTCGGGAGGGGATTAGCGAGACGGGGGAGGGGGAAGCGCTGCCAGAGATGGGAAAGAGAAGGCGGGAGGAGGAGAGAAAATAGGTGGAAGAGAAGAGAAGCCCTGAACGCTGAGCCCTGCCCGGTGGCCACCCACAGCCGCAGAGGCCCCTCCGTTCCTGTGATCATTTCTCACGGGTGACTCCAGGCCCCTCCTGGCTCTAGCGAGAGGAACTCGCCATCCTCACCAGTGCCCTGAACTGCCCAGACACCTCCTCCTTCCCATCCCCCCCCCCCCAGGCCTG
>JANRFK010000961.1:13245617-13258713 GCA_030068395.1 Apalone spinifera | reverse complement strand
TGTGTGTGTGTGAGTGTGAGCAAGAGTGTGTGTGTCTGAGAGTGTGTGTGTGTGCACGTGAGAAAGAGCGAGCGAGAGAGAGGGTTTGTATAAGGGAGAGGTTACATTTGTCATGTGTATGGACAGAACATGTGTGAGAGCTGGAGTGTGTTTGTCAAAGTGTTTTCTGGTTGCAGCCCATTCTGCCCTCCTGCCAGTCTGTCGTGTCTAGTCTCCTGCGCTTCCCCTAGGTGTGTTATCAATAACCCCCAGCCCTGGCTCGCGGGGGCGGTTTATCCTGTAGTATAACAGGCCTCTGCTCTTCTTAGACCAGCCCGTGCCAGACATTCTCCCTGCCTGCCCTTCGGCCATACTGAAGAGACTGTCTTACAGGAGTCATGGAGTCCAACCCCCTGCTTCCCTTCTTTCCCCACTTTGTGTCACAAGCTCCCCTCACTCACCGTCTCTGGTGCCAGGGGCCAGGCCTTGGCTCCGAGAAGATGGAGCCCCCCCCCCCCCGAGACTGGGAGCCTCCCTACTTATTACCCCAACTCCAATGCACCCCACGCTGGGCGGGGATTTAAACGATGGAGCCTAATGAGGTGGCTCCGGCTGAGCTCTAGACTCCCGTGATGTCTTAGGAACTTCCCTGTAGCAATCAAACAAAAGAGCTTCCGGGGACCCCTTCCAAAGGCACTAGTGGCTGCATGTTTGGAGCTAGGACATGGGCATGGGGAGCAGCTGTGATACCCAGGGTCAGGGGCATGCTGGGGGCAGCTACGCCCTCACAGTGGAATTACACCGGAGGTTAAATTTCACCCGAGAGTCAGTTCATCCGCCTGTTGTGCTGCAGAACTCTTGATGGCTGTGCTTTGGGAGTGTCTTTTCAGAACGCAGCCTGGGGACTTTCTGGGGGTCTCGCAGGCACCCTGGTTTCCATTAGAGAGCCCCAGCCCTGATGGCCCCTCAGCCAGCTGGATTGCACAGGGAATGCTCTTCCTTTGCGGGGAAGGCTCAACCCTGTACAGGGCAGCAAACAGCGGGGCCAGACCCCTTGTCCCCGCTCTGCCTTGCCTCGCATTGTGAGCAGAGGGGCAGAGCCTGGCCAGCCCCGGTCTGGCTTGGCAGCTCCCCAAAGCAGGGTGGTTCGGCTCTGGATCCCATTAACTCTAGCTTTGTTCAGGGAACGGTCCTGGTTGTCTCTAGCAGGTGGTAACAATCTGAGGCAGGAAGAAGGGGAGGAAGACTTCCTGGGATCGCTCACATCCCCTTCACCTCCATCCCCGTCCATGGTGGCTCACTCCATCTTTCCAGACAGCAGAGAAATCTGGAGGTGACCAACTCCATGACTGGGGCAGCCAGGCCAAGAGCAATAGGGGGGCACTACCCTCTTCCTTTCTTCCCCCCAGCTTCTGGGGGCAGAGCTCTGCTGAGTCAAGCCCTGAGCCCCACTCTCTGCTTCCAACCTCACCCCCAAAATCACTGCGTGCTTTCGCCTGGAGCAGCGTGGCTAATGGCACAGCCGGCTTGGGCCCGTAGTGGTCGGAGCTATAGAGAAAGCAGGGAGGCGGCTGATAACGTAGCTAATTGGACCCATGTAATAATGATCTATTCTCCATGGGCTGTGTGGGCACAGATAACTCTGCGAGAGGCAAATGCCGCTGAGAGATAAGGAGCTGCTGGTAAGGGGGACTGAGATAGCCTGGCACAACTGGCGTCCAAGGCAGGGCGGCCAGGGCGGCCGTTGTCAAGGGGCAGAGCGGCGAGGGAAGGTACCAAGGCTTCCACAACCTCCCCTGAAGGCAGGCGGTAGAGCCGCGTGGGCAGTGCATGGGAAGGGACAAAGAGGCTGGGACGGCACAGAGGCAGGGCCACCAGGACAGCTGGCAGAGAGCGGGGAGGGGAGCTGGGCTTTGGCAAGGAGAACCGGGGTCCCTCGGCCACTCACAGCCACTGCCTTCCCTGTGAGAAAGGGTCTTTATCGCGGGGCAGGGAGAGGCTAAGGGACCGTTCATGTCCCACCAGGGCTCTTGGGAATGAGCCCTGCAGCTACCCCCCCGTGTGACCGAAGCCCAGCTGTGGCCGAAGGTAGGAGAAGGGACAGGAGCCCAGCTTAGTCTAGCCGGCCCTTGGGTAACACTCCCAACGCCACAGCCTCCACTCGCCAGCCCGCTCCCTCCCTGCTATGTGGGGTCGCACACCACCCCGGTGACAGCCGACTTCTTGGGAGGGGTGGCCGTCTCCCATCCTGCGGTTGCCAGGGCAACCCCGTCACCGTAGCAGGGAGGGGACGGCCATGCTCTGTGGCAGGCAGCCCTTGGCACTCTGCATTAGTGGATGGACCCTGGCAACCTGCCCAAACCGCTCAGGGACCGTTTGTCCGGGACAGGCGTCGGCCGCTTTCTCCCCAGCTGTGAAGTCCCCGTGCGTTGTTCCCCCTCATTTTTTTCCATCGGTGTGCAGAATAAATGTTGTGATGTGCATAGATGTGCACCACCAACAGCAGCATTTGAACCTCTCCTGCGTGGCCGCCCAAGCGCTCAGCTTACAGGGAGCACTGCCCCTGTGCCTCGGGCCCGTCCTTCAAGCGTGTCTCGTCTCACGGTGACTGCGGCCTCCTGCTGCCTTTTCCCTCGTTGTGGCCCCGCTCAAAGGGGGGGCAGGCCGCAGGAGATGGAAAGACCCCGCGTCTGAGCCGAAGGAGCAGGTCTCGGAGGCCCAAGGCAGCCAGGGAAGGGAGGGAGCTGAGCAACAGACGGGCACAGGCAGAAGAAGAGGGTGAGGCTGGGTAGGCCTGAGGGAAGCAAAACGACCGCCCTGGTGCTTGGCGCTTCCTTCCTCCTGCTGCAGCAAGGGAATGCATTGAAGCCAGGCCCCTAGTGTTGGTGCACAGAGCACATCCCATGGGGCGGGTGGCACTTCAGGACTTTGGGACTGTAGTGGGCGGGGGATGGTAAGGCCTGAGATGGCTGGTGCAGGGGGAGAGCAAGGGGAGGGGATGCACCAGGGAAAGGAGAAAAGGGTGGCACAGGCTGAGGGATGTTGAAGAAGGGAAAGAGCTTTGCAAAGGGCTGCCGGCAAATGCTGGAAGGTTCCAGTCCCGGTTCATCTCTGCCACCAGGCTGGTCCCCTGCTCCTGTTGCTGCAGAACAGGACAGTCTGGGTCCCCCCAGACACAGGTGCACCTGGAGAGAGAGTCTCCGTGAGGGGGGGGAGGACAGTCTGGGGTGAGGGCGCCCCAGGGACAGGCGCACCTGGGCAGAGCGTCACTGTGGGGGGGAACAGTCTGGGGTGAGGGTCTCTGCTGTGGCCAGAGTGACTGTGCGAGTGAGTCGGATTGGTTGGGTCCGCTTGCCACCCTCTTGTAGCCCCCCGTGTTCCCGTGTGCTGGAAGGAGCCCTGTAGAGCCCCCCTGTAGCTGGTAGGTCCGTGTCGGCCGCTGGCCTTGCGCAGCGTGGACGGTAACCTCTCTCTCTTGCGGTGTCTCGCCCGTGCTTTGCGCGCAGAATGAGGATCAAGGTCTTCGTAGACGTAACGAGCGAGAGCGGACAGTAAGTCTTTGGCTTTTCTTGACTCCTTTGGGTGCCGATGTCAGGTGTTCAGGGCAGGTGGAGGGGCGGGGGTCTCAACCATAGATGCTGGGGGCCTCTCTCCGGTGAAGCGGGGAAGCACGGGTCAGGGCACTCCCCACGCCAGCCCAGCCCGCCCCTCGGGGCAGGCTGGAGTGCCGATGCCACGGTCCATTGAGTTGGAGAAGGTGGCGGATTAGTGCCCCTGGAGTGAGGGGCTTGTGACCACTGTGACTCATCTCATGCAGGCCACCAGACAGACCTTCCCTCCCGAGCTAGGCTGGGTACCCCTCAGTGACCAGCATGGGTGGGATGTGCCTTGTGAATCCAGCCCTGCCCCCATGCAGTGGGGATAGATTGGGCCCAGAGGGGGTCCTAGAAGCCCTCTCCCCTGCTGACATATGGTGGGCTCCACTGCCTGGGATTTCCTAGGGGTTGGGACCTACCAGCAACAGAGAAGCTGCCTTTAATCAGAACCAGCATCCCTCACTGTGACACCCTTCCCATCGGGCCATTGGTCACACAGTGGCAGAGATCTAGGCATGATTCACTCCAGGCTGGACCAGGAGTAGTGCATGTCTCTGCCCCCGGAGCTGCCCGTGCCTGACCCCTGTTCCTCACCCTGCAGTGCCCCACACGGAACCCTGCCGCCCTTGGACCCACTCTTCCCTGACACACTGTGGGCTCACACAGGTTGCTGTGACCTGTCCCTCGGCAGGGCCATGTCTCCGTGCCAGGTGGCTTCCCTCCGTGTATTTCCGCCTGTTGGCTTCTCGCTCCCATAGTGGCCATGTCATGCTGGACACGGCCTCTCGCTCTCGTGTGCCCTTTGGGCATGTCGACGCGACAGAGTATTTTCAGGAAAACGGCCGTTTTTCCGAAAAAAAGTTACTTACATCCACACTGCAATCACATTCTTTTGAAAGAAAATCGAAAGACCAGCAGGGGGTTTCCGGCGTTGGTAACCCTCTTTCTACGAGGAAGAAGCCTTTTTGCGAAAGGGCTCTTTCGGAAAAAGGCGTGTGTGGATGGGGAAGAAGGAGTTCTTTCGGAAGAAGAGGAAAGAGGAAAAAGCACAGGTGCCCTGGTGGCCACTCTGCCCCTAGCAATCACAGTTTAAATGCGAGATAGCATTCATTCAGTGTGGACGCTATCTTTCGAAAAAACAGATCGCTTTTTCGCTGTGCTTTGGCAGTGGGGACACGCCCTTTCGGAAGAAATTTTTGTGGGAGTTCTCTTCCGGAAAAGCTTCTTCTGATAGAAGCCTGCAGTCTAGACGTAGCCTTCGTCAACCATCCCTACAGCCGCTGATCCAAACCTATTCTTCCTCCAAGAGCCATGTTGCGGGAGTGGGCAAGATCCACACGGCATGGTCCAGGGGGACAAACCCATCTCTGGCAAAACGAGCAGAGCTGGATTTCCCCTCTGCCATTCTCCACCCTTTGCAGCTTCCAAATGGCAGCTTCAGACTCAGCATTAATTCCTCTGCATGAGGGGAGGGCAGGCAGAGACGGGGCAACTGGTGAGAGATTCCAGCCAGGAACCCTGCCCTCCCTCCTCTCTGCTGAACCACGCCCCGGCGCTGTGTTCTCAACTCTGATCCGCCTCCCGTGTTATAGTTACACGGAATGGGGCGCACGCAAAAAGGTGAGCTGTGTGAAAGTGGAGATCTAACCTCCCTTTGCCCCTTCTTTTCCCAGAGGAGTCTTGCTTTGCAACAGGAGGCTGTTCTCAGAGCTACACACAAGGCGAGCGCTGCCTAATCCATCTTGGGAGGTCTTTCTGTTTCCTCCCCGGTGGGGGATTTTATTCCCAGTGCAAGGACCGTAATCCGCCAAATCCAAATTTGGAAAGCCTCCCAGTATCTCTGAAGTAAAAATAAAGCCAGTCATATGGCGCTTTGAAAGTGTAATCTCGCCGCTGCAAAATCTCCCCACTCAGATACGGCGCAGGCTGGGTTTCACTTTTGATGCTTTTTTTTTTTTTTAATTCTCCTTCATGTTGAGACTGTCCCGTTCCAGATGAGTGGATGGCTCAGATCATGAGACAGCTTCCAAGGCCCCAGCGTGTCAGGAGGAAATTGAACCAGAAGGGCAACTCCCTGCCCTCTGTCCGAGTACCAACAGGTCCAAAGAGAAACCAGAACCAGACCCTGTAATGTGAATCCCTTCATGCTTAAAGGAGTTGGAGCCCAGCCGCATCCAAGAACATGCATAAGCTGGTTTTCCAGTTTGGTTTCAACAATAATATATAGCTCTGATGATGCTTTGCATCAGTCGATCTCAAAGTGCTTGACCCAAGTACAATTCGTTCTATTTTACAGGTGGGGAAATTGGGCACGGAATGTTGCAGACACTTGCCCAAAGTCCCCCAGCAGGCTAATGGCAGAGCTGGGAAGAGACACCCCCCCCCCATGTCTCCTGACTCCTGCCCACTCCATTACCCGCTACTGCTCTTTGGATGCATCCAAATGGCTCATGACACTTCAGCACCAGCAAACCCCAAATCCCTGCCTCTCTGTGACGACACGTTCGGGTTTTTCCCGTCTCCTGCACCCCCGTAATGGCACAGACAGACTCCACCAGCCAGTAGAATAGAGGGAGTTTATTGCTTCTCCAGGATACAGCACAGCATAGATGCAATCCAATTACAGGGCCAGGCCCAGGATGCCTCAGCCCCCCTTGAGATGGGGTGGGGGGACTGGCCCCTCAAATCCCAGCCCCTGGCTCGGCTGCTTCCTCCATGATATCCAGCCAGCAACTAACTCACTTCCAGCCCTGCCCCCATCCAGGGCTCCACTCCCCTTCTTCCCATTGTTCCGCTCCCTGGGAGATACCTGTCTGAGGAGTTTGAAGCCCCCTTTGCATAATGACTCATCCTCTGCCCCGCTGGGCCGTGCTGCAGGTACCAGCCAGTGGAGGTCACTCACAGCACAAGCACAACCAGCCAGGTACCCCCACTACGTCACACTCTCGTCACCGCAGGCCTTGTATTTCAGCCCCAGAGCTACCTGTGCTCTGCACCTTCCCTTTTACGATCAGAAATGATGGACCCCAGAAATCCAGACTCAGCAGTGACAGTGGCCTCGGGCGAGCAACATTGGCCCAGGTTTCTGAAGGCACTTTGTTGCCAAACTCCCACTGCAATCTATGCCTCCTTCCCAACTGTGTGAGGGGGTGTTAATAGCCCAGCCTTGCGCCCCGGAGGAGCAGTGATGCCCAATGCATCAGAGGGCATGAGGGAGTCAGACACTGCAGTGATGGGGCCAAAGGAATACCTTGGCTAGAGTGAAATTGGGTCTACACTGAAAATTTACATTGGCATAGCTGTGTTGCTCAGGGGCGTGCCAAATCCACACGCACACCCCTACATATGCAGCTACGGTGACCGACAGACAGTGCACGGTGAATGGAAGACTTCTTCTGTCTACCTAGCTGCCATCTCTCGGGGTTGAGGGTTACCCGCACGGAGGGCAAAATCCCTCCCGTCTCTGTAGTGAAAGTCTACACCATGGATGGGGATGCAGACCTTGTCTTGCCTGGATCTGGCCCCCAAATCTTACTTGTGTGTGCCCCCCTATTGATTTTCCTGTGGGTCAGCGAGCCCCAATCAAAGAAAGTTCCCCACCGTGGTCTACGCTGATGCACTACAGTCAGGGTGCATCTACGCCGCACCCGTAGGTCGAAATAAGGGACGCAATTTGAGCTACGCAAATTGCGTATTTTCTCTTGATCTGATTTTGAAATGAATTGCTATTCCGAAACATCCCTTAGCCCTCGTGGAACGAGGGTTACAGGGATGTCGGAACAGCGAGCCCGTTATTTCAAAATCTATTTTGAAATAACGGGCTGGTTCAAAAGACACGGAATAGCTATTTCGGGATGCCGGAGGTATCCCAAAATAGCGCAGCAGACTAGACGTATCCTAACAGAGCTGCTGCAGTAGCACTTTAAGTGTAAAGCAGAGAGTCGTTCGCACTGCAGAAAAGAAAGCTGCAGCACCGAGCTTCCTGCGTGAATCATTTGTGAGTGCTCCTCATTGCCCCCCCCCCCCCCCCCCCCCCCCCCCCGACACCAAGCCTCAGATCCAGCCTCTGCTTATTCTGGGTCTGGATCCAAGAGGCCAAAGTCTTCCTGGAGAGACTCAGTTGCTCCTGAGAGCCCACTTTTCAATCCAGCCATGCTCCCCGTAGCTATTCCTCGTGGGTGCGTGGGGCATCCACGGAGCTCTGCAATAGATACACCATCCTATGAGCAGGAGAGTTGGGAGATTCAGCTAAAGTCTGTGCAGCACTTGGAAGATGGAAAGGGCATTAAAAGCACCAAGGAGTCAGTTTATAAGCACAACAGGGAACTGTGTACAAGACACCAGTCCCTTGGTAACAGCTTGTGGCTGGTATTCGTGGCCCACTGCTATGGTTCTCACTCAGCCTTTCCATAGTGCCTACTAGTGCAGATGTAACATGGTCTGTGTACATTCCTTTCTGGTGGCTAATCCACTAGAGGATAACAACTTCTTCCTGCTACCGGCTAGTGGAGTTGCTGCTTCAGTTGCGGTAGAGATCCTGGCACGCAAAGCCTGTTGATGACTTGTGCGATTGTTAGATGTCTAAGCTAGAGCTCTAGTCAACCTCAGATGGTCCAGAGTAGCTGCCTCTAAAGGTTTCAGAGGGGTAGCCGTGTCAGTCTGTAAGGGCACCTCTACACAGCTGGGTAAACTCAAATAAGCTACACAACTTGAACTACACTAATTGCTTATTTTGATTTTTGGCACTGTCTACTCAGCAGTTATTTCAAAATAGAGCCCTCACCCCCTGTTTTCCCCCCACTTCCCTTACTCGTACAATGAGGGTCACAGGAGTCGGAGTAAGAAGCCCGTTATTTCAAATTGATTTCAAAATAACGGGCTTGCTGTGTGGACGCACACCACGTTATTCCGAAATAACGCTGCTGGGTACACATAGCCTCACTGAAAAAACTTCAAAACCAACCAGTCGTCCGGCAGCACCATAGCGACAAACAACACATGTAGAGGGTATCATGTGCTTTCGTGGGCACAACCCACTTCTTCAGAAGAATGGAGTTAAGGAGTCCAGGTTGCAAAATAAACAGCAGATAAGAGGGGATGGTGAGGGAAAGAGAAGGAAAAAAATTGGGGAAAAGCTGTCAATTAGAGTGTCCATGCTAAATGAAGCTGATAGAGTAGGTTCGAAGTCTATGTCTACGCTGCAGGTTTTTGGCACAAGATCTGTTTTGCGCAAGAGTTCTTGTGCAAAAGGTCTTCCACAAGAGCGAATCCACACGGCCATGTGCTTTTGTGCAAGAGCATCCATGGCAGTGTGGACGCTCTCTTGCACAAGAAAGCTCTGATGGGCATTTTAGCCATAGAGCTTTCTTGCGCAAGAAATTCATGTTGCCTGTGTACACTGCCTTCTTGTGGAAGAGCGCTTGCGCAAGAGGGCTTATTCCTCGTGGGGAGAGGAATAACTCTTCCGGAAGAAGCCCTGTTTTCTGACGCTATACTGTAAATTTACTTGCGTGTGCAGTGTAGACGCTCTGCAAGTTTTTGCACAAGAACAGTTGTTCTTGTGCAAAAAGCCTGCAGTTTAGACGTAGCCTTACAGAAGCTAGTTTGTTTATTTGCATGCATCCCTTCCTAGTGGCTGGTCCAGTAGCAAATAGCAGCTCACAGAGCTAATCCATTGGCTCAAAGCATGGTAGGCAGTGCAGAAGATCCTGTGTTTGAATCCTACTACAGGGGAACAATTTAAGACAGAGGTTCTCAAATTTCATGGCAGTGTAACCTGCTTCTGGCAACAAAAATGGCTCCAGGTGGGGGGACTGAAGCCTTAGCCCTGCTACCCCAGGTGGGGCAATTCCAAAGCCTAATGGGGCCAAAAGTGAGGCCCAAGTGCATCTGTCCCAAGGGAGAGGGGGCCTATAACTTGAGTGAGCCCTGCTACCTAGGGCTGCAGCTCTTGGTTTTGTCTTTGGCCTCAAGTAATGGGGACTGGACTTTGGCTTTGACCCCAGACTCCAGCAAGTCCAATACCAGGCTTGGTGACCCCACTCAAACAGGGTTGTGACCCATGTTGGCGTCCCGACCCACAGTTTGAGAACGGCTGGTCTAAGGTAATCAGTGATATTGTTTTGGGTAAGGTCAGATGGCCTGGAGCTCTCGCCAGTTTTTTCTCGCATGTCGTTCTTTCTGTCCTGCTTTTGATTTTCACGGAAATGAAATTAACGACACATCAAGACCTTGGCCAATATCTTTTCCCTTCCCCTCCCCTCCATCACCCTGGTTAGAATTCATTCCTGGCTAGGGATGAGCAGATTTATTGGTTATTACCAGGTCACAATAAAAAAAAACAATTCAGGGCTCTAATAACTATTCTTGAGGGGTGACTTTCAGATGCAAGGAGAGCTCCAAAGGCGGGGGGGGAGGGGGCGGAAGGAAAGGCAGTGGAACTAGAGTAAGTGGGAAACTGAATTAGAGTATGTTAATCAAACAAATGCAGTTTAATAATCATCTGCCAGGCTATTTGAAATGGATGGCTCTTTGACACCCTACTTAATCAGTTTCTTTAAAAATGATTTAAAGTAAATATCCCAGATAACATAAGCTTTATATGGAATCGCATCAGAGGTGAATGCGGGGAGCGTAGACATAAGAGGTGGGGGACAAAACCGTGTAGCAGTTAAATTTAATTAGCCATAATTTCATGTCAAACTTTGCTAGAGGTAAATAAGGTTGTGGAAAAGTCACCAAGGAAAAAAGGAGAGATTCAAAGGGCACTGGCTGGCAGAGCTGTTCACAAACACAGCGTATGGGCAAGCCCCTTGCAGCCTGCGATTTGGAAATGAGCAAAGTGGAGAGCAGTCGTGGCTTCTGACCTCACGGGTTCAAGGAAGGTGTGAGGACACTGGGAATGCTTTTTTCCCCATAAGCTCCAAAATCTGCCCTGCTGTGGTCATTCAGTGCCTGTGCATAGTGCTACCAAGGCAGGATGGCAGTGTTCTTGAAACCTCCTCGACTGCCACTAAGGGGCTGATCTTCTGTTGCCCTCAGCTTTGGGTCATCACCAACACCTGTGCAAAGTGCGACGTGCACTAGTGCAACAGCACACCATGCTGCCCCAGTGTCTATGCCACCATGTGCAATGCACTGGTGCAAAATGTGAAGTGCACTAGTGCAACAGCACACCTTGCTGCCCCAGTGCCTATGCTACTGCTTATTGGGTGTTTCGATGCAAAGTGATCTGTACACTAGTGCAACAGCACACCGTGCTGCCCCAGTGCCTATGCCACCACGTGCAATGCACAAGTGCACAGTGTGCAGTGCACTAGTGCAACAGCACACCTTTCTGCTCCAATGCCTATGCTACTGCACACAATGCATGGGTACAAAGTGGTCCATACACTAGTGCAACAGCACACTGTGCTGTCCCAATGCCTATGCTACCGCGTGCAATGCAGAGGTCAGTCTGGGGCCTTTTATGCTGGGTTAAATGGCCATGCAAGTGCAGGTAAATAACAAATTGGGCCCAATGAGCCAGGCAGTGAAGGATCAGGCCCTGTAACTTAGCCAGCTCTTGCAGCCCCGATAGCTATTGGGTGTTTTGAGCAATGGGCAATAGGCAGCATATTTCAGTCTGCAGTGGGAAGCTCCCAGTTTCCATGGGGCTAAGGTGGGGAAGCTGATTTAGCCCCCTCCGTTTCTCCAGGCTCAGTGCTCAGCTGTCTTGTGGTTCAGTGTCTTTCCACATCTCCCAAAAGGCCTCTAGCTCAGCTCCCCCCCCCCCACACACACACACACTGCCCAGAGGCCCAGGTAAGGAAGAGTGTTTCTAATGTCTCCTGCCTTGCCCTGTGCCCGTCGCCCCACATGCTACTCAACCCCTTGCACGTCCAGTTCGGATTTACCCATTCGCACCAAACCTTGTGCCCTGCCCCTCGCACCAGCGTGTGGGCCATACGTGAGGCCCAGCTCCTGGCCTATAGTTCCAGGAAAGTGCCCATCCCTGCACACCTGCTCGTGCACTGGGTGAGGGTGCCCCTGGCTGCAAACATCCACTGCCTGTATCATAATATACCTCCCCTACAGTGGGCAAACCCGGCCACTCCTTGGCAGGGAAGGGGTTAAAATCCTTGCTCCCAGAGAGATTTCTGCTTCAAAGGTGTTGGCTCAGCTGGCAGGCCGGGGAGCAAGTGCCCTCCAGGTGAGGCTGTTCAAGGGTGCTTAGAGGGTGATGAATGACCCTGGCTATAAAGAGGGAGGAGGCAAGGCTTCCCCTCCCTTTGCATGGGGGGAGGTGGCTAGGCTGGGTTCAGAGACTGACGCAGTTGGGGTAGGCGAGGGAGCTAGCTTGAGGCAGGCCTGTGGACTGTGTGAAGTGGGTAATTGCTTATTTGATCAGCTATCATCTTCTCCCCTCCCTCTGCAGCTGCTCTCCAGCCCCTGCTGGGAGAATGCTTCGAGAGGGCTAGCCACCCCCTGTAGGCACCCCTGTGTTTGTCCTGGGGGTACAGTGGGATGCTGAGCCCTGGGCTGGGTGTGCTTAGCGCTCTCATGTAGATCTGGCGGTGGCTCCCGCTGTTCCAGTATTGACTGACACCGCCACAGACAGGGAAGCCAAATAGCTGTGTGGCTGAGTGCCAAGCCATGCGGAGGAGTGGGGAGACACTTTGGGGGTCCCCTGATGCTCGGGGAGGGTTTGTGTGGCAAATCTGAATGGAATTGTAGCAATTAAGCCTTGACTATGAGCTCCTCTCCATCTCCCAACCAACACCGGATCATTCCCTGGCGCTTTAAGCATCTCCAGAGAACCGGGCCCCCGCCCTTCTCCTGGGGAGGTCATTCCCCAGCCTGGCTGGTTCTCCTCATGTTCAGGCTAACTTTCTGTCCCATAGTTGCAGCTCATCTCTCCTAGATGCCCCCCTCCAGGGTCTGCCTCCCTCGGTTTCCTGCCACTCCTTGGTCCCTGCCACTGCCTAGGAGACATGCAGCCCTCCAGATTGTTTGCTGCCTCTCACATTAGTTCAGCTTTGTCGAGCCATCAATAAATCATTAGCGACATTTTGTTTTCTGGGTATATATTATTTTTTAAAGCTGTGCAGTGAAATATTTATCCGGGAGCTGGCGGGGAGAGGCTTTTCCAGTTCCTTCAGGCTTTTCCTCCTGAGAGCTGAAATCCCAAATCATGGCACCGAATGAAGCCATTTTGGGGCTTCCCAACCTGTGGCGGGGAGGGAGCCTGGGCCAAGTTGCATTGCAACCAGCCCGAAAGCAGAGCCTGTGCATAAAAGATGATCGCAGGCAGTTTTCTCCCCAGCGAAGCGAATGTTCCTTTAATGACAATGCTGCAGTGTTGTTTCATGGGACTGTTGCATTCTGGTTGCCATGGGTTATAGATCCTGCTGGTTCACCAGGCAGGCAGAGGACTGTCAAAAAGATAGTTCAGGATGCTTGAAACCCCAAAGGATGATGATTGGCAAGCAGGCCTGGGCTGCTTCCTTGACTCCCCTCCCCCTTAACCGTGCGGCATAAAA
>JANRFK010000961.1:13216594-13229879 GCA_030068395.1 Apalone spinifera | reverse complement strand
CCAACTCCCTCAGCTTCTCCTCGTAGGTCATATGCTCCAGCCCCTAATCATTTTTGTTGCCCTCCGCTGGACCCTCAAGCCACAAGCCCAAATGTGCATCTTCTAGTGCACATGTGGAGTAGCCACACTGACCTGTGTGCAGTCATTCTGGATGTACACCAGCATACCCACGCTCAGAATTTCATGCTACATTTGGGAAGAAATGTTGTTAGATCGAAGGGCTCCAACATGATTTGCTAGGAGTCTCAGGACCAGACGTAACATACACCAGGCCAGATCTTTGCACGTGGTCACGCTGAGCTCCACATAGAATAAGAGCGCTCTCCAATCTATGGCTCACTTCAGCCCCTGGTATAAGACAGACCATCTCACTGATGTCACATAGTAACATTTACCCATGCACCCAGGAACTACCAGAGAGCAAGGCATTATGCACATGCAACACACCCAAGCCATGCTGAGAACGGGGAGAGTAGAGATGACTCTTGCAGCTCTATGCCATCTGGGAATCCTGCCCAAAGGACCTGGCATGAGCCCAGAGATTGGACACACATTTCTTCCTCCCGTCTTCCCTTTTACTCAAATTTTCCCTGGTATTTAAACAAAAGCCTTGCTGCTTGGTTGTACCCACCAACAAAAGAAACCCGACACTGGTCAGCTTTCTCTTTCTCACCCTGTGCAGAGCCCACTGGACAACACAAGGAGGATACCGGTGACCTTATTTGGGTTCTGGGCTTCGGTGTGAGTATTTGAATGTCTTGCTGGCAGGTACTGCATTCTCTTCTGCAAATAAAAAACAACAACAAAGCAAAACAACTGCTCAGCAAATACATCCTGCCCATTAATTCCCCATTCTGATTTTTCTAGTGGAGCAATTTTCTTTGTTACCTACCTTTTTGTGTAATGGTGCAAATACATTTAAAGAACACTTTTACTGTGCTGTGAAATATTTTTCCGCATTCCTGTTCCACTATTCCTGTTTGATCTGCAAATTATCCTTTTAACTTGCTTTTGCTTGTTTTTATAGATCTCCTGGTTTATTTATATCTACCTATCTATAATGATTTCAGAGCTATTACTCACAGCGGCACCAGGAAACATTGCGGTTCCCAATTTACAATTGCAATTATGATATCCGACAGAAACAAATGCAGCTGCCTTCAATTTTAAGCAATATTTTGATCATAATGATTAAAAAGTAACTTATGGCACTGCACGCATTAGAGAAATTAATGTGATTTCATGGTTTTGTTAAAAGGCATGCAAAATAGGGGGTGGATAAGGGGGCTAGAAGAGATGTACTCTTTTTAACCCATTGGATCACATTTTTAATTCACCAGGGCCTACTCGATAGCCACAGTACTGCTTTTGTTAGAGTTAACTTCCCCATTGAGCAGAATATCTGTGGCTTTTTTGTCCTTCAACTTGTTTTTTCTCCTACTTTTCCCATCCTGAAATTGCTAGTTATTAAAGTATTTGTGGGCAAACAAGAACATTTTCCTGTCATTGCTTATTTCAGCTTGCCTACGTGTGGGGGACAACTGAAATCCAGTTGGCTACATTATAATCATTCCCACAATTACATATTACAAACTCAGTAACAAATTGTGGCAGATCTTGGGGATTGTGTCTCTCTTTGTGCTTCACAAGAAAAAAAAGCATTGGTGAGATAAATTGATATTAATGACACACAATGTCTTTCTGAGAAGCTAGGATTCACATGAATAATCACAAGAGAATATCCCTTTCACCAATGGGACAGCTAATTCACTTAGTTTAAGTTCTCTCAGTGCTTGAAGGCGTGGGAAGTAAAATTTGACTTGCTTCTCCTACAAAGAACGCATGTGCCCAGGACTTTTCTTCGTGGATTATTTTGCTCTCTAGCTTGAATTTCCCCCTCTTGAGTCTCTTGTGGACTGCTTGCTTGGTCCAATGAATTGGTGTCTCAGGAAGCCATGAACCATTATGAAGAGTAGATTCAATGTTGAGGCCTTTTCTTAAATCTGTGGCAATGGAATGTCAGATGAAAACTTCTGGAGACTGTATCTCTCTCTCTCTATATATATATATATATATTAAACTAATCCCAAGAAGCTCCTTCTAGCTCAGGATCATGTAATATCAAACCCCTGGCTAATTTTGTACTCATATACATTATATGTACTCATATATGAGTACAAAATTAGCCAGGGGAATAATATTACATGACCCTGAGCTAGAAGGTACTTCTTGGGATTAGTTTAATCCTCTTCATCTATTCAACTCTTCACTTCTCTACCGAGACTTCCACTTAGCATTTGCTGTGAGGGTGTACGTATCCACTAGTAACCAGGTTGATTCCATCAATTTATTTCATGGAGGCATCCAATCACATAGCACCTGCTAACAATTTTCTGGTCATTCCAACTTCTGACTGCAGGCTAACTCCACAGAAGTGACCAGGTGGTGCCACATTCCATACCTCATTACTCTGTGATCCCTTCATCCTGCGGCACAAAAGCGAGTCTTCTTCCAACCCATCAAGATGGCTGCTTGATGGGTGATATGAACTCACACAAGACTAACACATAGGCTGAGATTTCTAATGGTGCTCAGCTCCTGAAATCAAGGCCGGATTTTCAGAACAGCTCAGTGTCCCCTGAGGCAACTTTGGGAAATTCTGACCCAATCTGGTGTGGGCTGAGTAGGCTAGAAAATCTGGCCCCTTCAGTAGATCTGAGACCTTTGGAGCATTTTGACTCTAGACTGAGCCCTGGAAAATCTGGCCCTATGATCATTTGAAGGTCTGCATCCAGGGGTCCAATTTTCCTCTCGCTCACACTGGGGTAAGTCTGGAAACCCTCCATTGAAGGTAGTGTTGTTAAACTGCAAGGCTACGTCTACACTGGCGGCTTCTTGCGCAAGAACTCTTTTGCAGAAGAGTTCTTGTGCAAAAAAATCTTCCACAAGAGCTCATTCATGTGCTTTTGCGCAAGAGCATCCATGGCAGTGTGGACGCTCTCTTGCGCAAGAAAGCTCTGATGGCCATTTTAACCACAGGGGCTTCTTGCGCAAGAAATTCATGTTGCCTGTCTACACTGGCCTCTTCTGGAAGAGCTCTTGCACAAGAGCTCTCTCCTTGTGTGGAGAGAAATAACTCTTCCAGAAGAAGCCCTGTTTTACAACGCTGTACTGTAAATTTACTTGCACAAAAACACACGTGCAGTGTAGACAGCTGGCAAGTTTTTGCGCAAGAACGGCTGTTCTTGCGCAAGAAGCTGCCAGCATAGACATAGCCCAATAGTATAAATAGTATACTAGCTATGTGTAAAACAAGTGGGGATGGAATGAGGCCTCTAACGTGAAACCAGTTTGCCCCATCACCAAAAAAGAAGGAAGTCTGGATTCTTGGGCAGTAAAGACATCCAGTACTTGGGAAGAAAATCCCAGCTCTGATTCCTTTCCTGGGATGATTTTCATTGCATGGAGTGTTTCTTCCTGAACACTTTGCCGTAGTATCCTCTTGCTCTAAGAATGCAGGAAACAGCCACCAACTGGTATGACATGAGCACACTGAAATGTTAAAAGAAAGATTGCATTGGCTGAACTAGGCTCCCTGACCCATGTCTACGAAGTGGAGGGAGGAGACACGGGCTGAGCCACGACTGCTGAAGAAGGGGGCTGAGGGTTACTGAGGTTTCCTTTTAAGGCAAAAGGAACCTTTCCATTGCTCACTCTTCCTTAATAATATCTCCTCTGTTTATCCAATGGGCACTTTCCTGGCCTAGACATCTGTCCATTCACAGCCTGTCTGAATTTCTCCTCCCTGCCCTTTCCAGAACTTAGCTAACCTTTGTGGAGGCAGGGAAAAGGGAATAAGGGAATTTGTGTGCAGCCATCTTGGTCTTGTTAGCAAAAGAGCAAGAGTCAGGCTAAGTTTGTGGCCTGACAACGGGAGAGCTGTAATAAGACACTGCCTTCACCTCTCGCCTCCATACGGAGATAAGGATAGAATGCTGACTCTGGCAGGGATCTTGAGATAAGGAGCATCTGGGTGGAACTAAAATAATTGTTAGCCATTGGTGTTTGTAATGAGAAGGAGACTAATTGTTTAATGTTATTATATCTAATGGACAGTATATAAACTGCTTCATAATTGTTTGTATTTGATGATCTGCCTAGCAGCAGCTTCTTCCCTTGCAATATTGCTCAAATAAACTGTCTCTGACTACTTGTTGCTCACAAACACAGAGTGAAGGCTTTTTTTTCTTCCACACCTTTTAATAATCATGATTAAAGTTCGGTATCTTCTAGACTTTGATCTATCTGTCTGTCTCCCTCCCTTAGTTCCTAATGGAAGATCATTCCATGGTCTGGTCAATAGCCAGGACTCCTTAGCTCCTAATGCACGTTCTTGGCTCTCACTCCTGAAAGTTTCAGCTCCTAGGAACTGTCAGGATACATGGCACATTCTCTGGGAACATCTATACCCCGTCAGACATTCCTACCAAATGCTGTGAATAACTGTCCGGGTCAGCTCGGCTCAGGATCCTACCGAACAACCCCCAAGAAGAGGGTGAACAATACGCTGTCCCTGTCTCCAGTTCCCCAGCAGGCTGAGAGCTGTCCATCAGCACCGTGTGTTATCCAGGATAAAGCACAGTCTGGGAAGGAGCTGTCCATCAGCACCAGGGACAAAATATAATTATCTCCACAACCTTTCATTCCTGCTTGGAAACAGAGAGATGTGGTGACGGAGCTGCTTAGTCGGGCCTTCCCTCCCTGCAGGGAGCTGCTGGTTTTCAGCCCTGTGATATCACGGCACAGCATGGGAGTGTGTGAGTTTACCTCACTTGGCATCTTCGGCGGAGATACCGAATTAGGGCACATCCATGAACTATGCACTAGAATCCAAGCCACAACTGCAGACCATTTAGGCCCTCATTCTCCTCTCACTGACACCCCTCTGTGGGCTTCAATTGATGGACTCTGCAATTACCCTGAGGGAGGTGGAGGGTCAGGACCTGAATGTAGCTATGCTCCATTGGGATGCAAAGAGTTTCAGGGACAGCCCGTCTGCATGGCATGCCCTTGCACATGAACTCCCAAAGACTGAACTCTCTGTGCAAAGCATCCCCAAGACACACGTCAGATGGGTGGGCAGACCTGAATCCTCAGGCTGTGCTGCTTGAAATTCACTTCATCTGCGGGATGTAAGCTTTTCCAGGAAAGCCCTTTGTTCTTTAAGAATGAGTTGCTTGTCATAGCAACCTCCAGGCTGGATCTGACCACTGGTCTCTCTGGCTCAGTATCCTGTCTCTGCCAGCACCCCCAGTGTGAAATGACAAAGTGTCGGTTTAACGATCACAGTTCAGCAAGCTAGCATTTGTTAATTATTTGGATTACAACAGTATCTAGTGGCCTCCTAGTGGCAGGTACTGTGCACAGTGAGAGGTTGTCCCAGCCTTAAAAGAGCTTTCAGTCTAAGAGTATGTCTACACTACAGAGTTTTGTTGGAAAAACGGCCATTTTTCCGACAAAACCTGAGTTATGTCCACACTGCAATCACGTTCTTCCAAAAGTAAATCGAAAGAACAGGGGGGTTTTTCTGGCATTGGTAATCCTCTTTCTGTGAGGAAGAAACCTTTTTCCAAACGAGCTCTTTTGGAAAAACGCGTGTGTGGCCGGGGAAGAGGGAGTTCTTTCACAAGAAGAGGAACGAGGAAAAAGCACAGGTGCCCTGGTGGTGATTCCATCCATAGTAATCACAGCTTACATGAGAGAGAGTGTCCACACTGAATGGATGCTATCTGTTGAAAAAGCAGATGGCTTTTTCAATGCACTTTTGTGGGTGGACGCTTTCTTTCAGAAGACTTTTTTTGGAAGATCTCTTCTGAAAAGAAGTTCTTCCGAAAGTAGCCTGCAGTCTAGACATAGCCTCAATAGGCGAAAGTTGGGAGAAAAGAAGAATTCTTATGCCCATTGTACAGACAGGACACTGAGGCAGACACATCAAATAACTTGCCCAAGACATAGATGCCCGAATCAGGGATGCTGCAGCTGGAAGTAGTTTCCATTCTGTATGGGGTTCAAAGTTTGTTTCAATGGCTCTCAGCACCCCCTGCTGGGTCACACAGAGAGTTATTCCAGAGCCAGAGCCTGAATCCAGATTTCTCTGAGCCCCACTTGAGTGGTTGTTCCCCCAGGACCAGATGTTCTCTCATTTGATTATATTGCTCTTCCTTTTCTGTGCCACTTGAAAATCGTCATCACATGACAGGCTCCCACCCACGGCAAAAGGCACTCATTCGGGGGCAGCATTCGGTAATTCCACATTCCCCCGACTGCTTTTTGGTTCTGTATTAATAACTTTTCTTCCTGCATTAGTGAAACAAATGGGGGAAAAGTGCCACATGACAGAAAATTACTGATGTTTGAATATCACATCAGATTATCCGGGGAAGAACAGACTGGCATTAAAATAAATGATCCAATCATAATTCCCCCACTCCACTTCCCATTTCTGCCAATGCCTGAGTTCCGATCACTTATCTGGCCACACTTCTCCATTGGGGCAGGGTAATTTTGGGGTAATTTGAAAGCTGACAGTATTAGACAGGAAGACAGAGGTTGCTACCATGCCCACCTCCAGCAAAGAGAGATGCTCTCATTTGAAAAGGCAAAGCAAGACAGAAAAGAAAGATGATTGACTTCTTTTGTAACTTCTCCATCATGTTGGCACCTCATTTTACCGGTCAACGCAAACCCATTGTGAATCTCAATGCTGCAAGGTCAGCCCAATGTAAGAACATCAAGCAGGAGTCCGCCTGCTCTGCACATCAAGCTTGAAATCAGCAATAATAATCACTCCCTGATCAGAACTGGTTTGCCATTATCTGCCTAGTGTTGGTCTATGATATATGAAGCAATTTTGGCTGCGACAGTTCTGTTCCGTGTATGTTCGGATTTTTCCCGGTGAAATCCATAGGCTGCTTTTTTGTTGTTGTTGTTTCCCAAGGAGAAATATTTTAAACTAAAAGGAGCTTTGAAAAGGGAGTCATCATCATTCATCTTTACAGTCGTGGGGTGCAAATGATCTCTGCATTGGACACTGAATTTCTCTCTCCAGTACGGCTCATTCTCGAATGTGTTTATTGGGTGATTTATTAGCAACTACGTGATAGGGTGTGGGGAAAGGAAAAAAACGAAATTAGAACAAAGGGTTATTTTGATGTGCATTGTAAGTGGGCGAGTCTATACAAATACCCACAACATCCATAACTCTAGAAGCCATAGACAAATTACGCAGTAGAAACAAGCAAGTTATAATGACAGGAATGAACCAGGAGACTTCCATCGAGATTACAGTACCAGTGGCTAGTGCTAGTGGATTGGAGAGAGATTTCTCTTTAAATGGTACAGTCAGTGTCAAACGCTTTATCCACGGACTGCGCGGGCGGCTGCGTTAGCTGTCTCAGGACATGATTGTCTTGTTAGCTGCACCTTGTTTTGAAAGATCGGTAGGCAGCAAAGATTGAAGCATGACACAGGGAGGCAGGTTTGATCATGCTGAGCCCGTGTCTTATGGTTCCTAAGCGAGCTCCGCATGTTGCATTTTTAATAAAGTGCTCAGGGCCATTGGATTGGGGGCAAAAACACCCCTTCCCCGTCCCCCAACCTCCATGCATCTACCCTCACATGCATATGTAACAGGGAAGTGGGGATCGTCTGTTGACCACCAGTTCAGGAGGGATTGGAATCCTGCGGCAGTCCAGCGGATGAGGTGGGTTTCATTAAATCCAGCTCGGGGAGCAGGAAGGAGGGAGAAGCTGTCTCCTGAGAGGGAATTAGGGAGCTAGGGAAGAGCCCAGAGCAGCCCAAAGCAGACAGGAACGGTAGGCTGGGCTTATGTGAGGCGTTACTGTCTGGTGGCACCAGTAAAGCCAGATTCCAGGAAGGGTTAGTTTGGCTGTGGTCTCGGGGCATAAGAACGGCTACACTGGGTCCGCCCAAAGGTCCTGCTAGCCCAGTGTCCTGTCTGCTGACAGTGACCAGTGCCAGGTGCCTCCAGAGGGAAGGAACAGAGCAAGAATTCATCAAGTAAACCATCCCGTCACCCATTCCCAGCTTCAGACAGAGACTAGGGACAGCAGGAAGGGCCTACACATTCTGTTGAGGATTAAGAAGGGAGCTGTGTGTTTATGGTGCACCGCTGCACACAAACACAGGTGTACACCTTGCCCACTGTGCACATCCCCCTCCTCCTGTACATGCCTCCTGCTACACCTATTCTCCTAATCTATGCTATGCCTTTCTGCAGACACCTCATTCATGCCTCTTCCCTTCCCAAGACCTATGCACCCCCATATCTCCTGTTTCCACAAGGTGCCCCTAGGAACACACCCCTCACGCTCCGACTCACGCATAACCAGGCACATCTGCCATCCATTGCAAGGCAGCTCTACAATATGTTACGGGCACGGCCGGTTGTACATTTGCTGCTGCCTTCTAAGAAGGACATCGCTCCAGGCTGGGTGCTTAAGGAAAAACACCTCCAGCTTGTGCCTAGAACACTGTTTCACAGCGTATTTGATGTGCCAACACACTTCGATCACCTTTTTCTGACGGAGCAACAGTCCTTCTGACTTTGACATTTGCACGGGTGCTCACTTCAGGGGATTTGTAAAGTTGGCTTGGTTTGGCTTTTTTGTTTTTTTGTATTTTTTCCCCTCCTCTCTTTTATAAAAGCGACAAATATATTTGCATCTGCCTAGAGGCTGCTCTGGCTCCTCAGAGGAGTTTTATAAAGACAGAATCAAAGAGAGAAAAAAATTGCTGTGTTCATCCAAATAGTCTTAAAACTTAAATAAAGCAAGACAGCCACTCCTGGCTCACTGGGAGCATTTAGTCGTTTGTGTTTAATTTCCACTACGAATCTATCTTTTGGAAGAACCCTCGTGGAGCAGTAACACTGTGTAAATGCCATGTTGAAAAACAAATGTGTACCAGGGCCTATTGAAGAGACACCAGGAAGTAAAAGAGGATTAAATCCCCTACGACAATAAAACGAGATTAAAAAAAAATTCAGAATAGATCAGAGTCTTTTCAGGATGTTTACACGGGAAATGTGACTAAAAAATGGAAACCTGACGATCAATATGAGCCCCTGGAATGTACAAGTCATCCCATCTCACAGAGGCCAAGTACATTACAAGCACTGCTAATATTTGGAGAACTCATGGTGAGAGAATGGTCAGCAAAGGCCGAACTTCGGTGCTCCATAAGGGGTTTTGCCCTTCATCCCGTCCTTGTCGGATGCAATATGGGGACTTCCTCCATCCCCTGTTGTGCCAGATATTAGCCACTTGCCAACAGGACACTGGATGTAGAGAGGAATGGTCTGATCCAATAGGCCCCACAATTATTTTGTGGGGTAAATTTAGGAAATAGTTGTCAGACCCTTTTTTAAAAAAAATTCACAGATGAAAAAACACCGCCATGCAAGCAGGCAGAGGGAGGAATAAGCACCTGCCAATCTTTCAGACTTTCATCTGGAGATCTCAAAGCAAACAGGCAACAGATGTGATTTCCCCATTTGACACATGGAGGAGAGGAAGGTTAAGTGATGTGATGCCGGATTCTCAGTGAGTCGGTGGCAGAAGTGGGACTCAGCACCCAGGAGTCCTGGCTTCCACTCACTTACTCTAAGCACTTGCCACCGCCACTCAGGAGTAGAGGGCAGGTGTCCTACCTTCTCGAAGGAGAAGGGCAGAGCAAGGGAAAGAAACAAACTGGGGAAGAGTTCAAAATACAAGTATTCAGAGGAATTTTCTCATGGGCATCCCTCTCTTGGGTTTGTTGCCATTCTAATGACTGAAAAGGATTAAGAGCTAGCTGCAGAGGCCTGTATGTAGCTAGCCCAGTGCTTACTTTGGGCTTGGGTAACCAGAGGCAGAGAGGACCTGTTTAAAATGGGCGGATGGTGTTCTGCCGGCAGTGAAGCGCTAGGCCCCACAAACAAAACCCTTTGGCAAGGTCCTTAATTAGATCCAGGGACATTATTGATACCTTCAAAGCCAGAGATAGCCTCCCCACCTGAACTAGAGTCCACCCCAGGCTAAAAACCAAACAAAGCCACGATCAATTTTAATTTGGCCTTGGCACGATGTGTTTTGTCTCACCTGACACATGCTCCCAGGGAAGCAATTTTTCTCATGTCACAGGTGATCTCTGCTTCCAGTCCTGCTACCGAGCTGTTCCCTGCCCGGCCCTGGCACAGACGCTGCCTGGGAAGAAGGCATAGCAGCCCCTGGGAGAGTTCAACTTTGGATCCTCTATTGAAATGGCAGGAATTTGTTAAGCTGCTGAAGGGAGGCTACAGTAGAGAGACACAATAGCAGAGGAGGATTAGGCCTGGAGTAAGTATCTGTACTGGGGGGATTAATGAGAAGGTTGCAATGGATTTTGCATGGTGAAAAGGATTCACTCGAATGCCTTACATGAAATGAAATTAGCCCCACTCATGTGCTTGGAAGCTCCCACGAAGGGCAGGAGATTGGAAACCCCACCGTGTAATACCAAAATCCTCCCCAAGCCCTTCCTCCCTGGACACCACCAACACACTGCACACACACATGCAAAGAAGTGGGTCACGTGCTCATTGGGGGTGCCAGTAATTCACATGTGACACCCGTGATATCCCGTGCCATACAGCGTTCACGCCAAAGTCGCACACGCATATTCTAAGGGTGTGAAACAGGACCCGTGTATGCCTAAGAGGTGTGGATGCTCATGAAAAGTGCCACGTGGATCCACAGCACAGGGACAGCACAATCCACCCCCCCTCAGTGTCCCCAACTAATATGTCTCAATATAAAGCACTGTTTCTTAAACTGTGTTCCACCTGTGCGCCACGAGGTATGCTGTGGAGAAGAACAGAATACAAAATGGCTGCCCTTAAAGGGGCAGACGACTTTTTTTTTTTTTTTTTTTTTGGTGTTCCTCATAAAAAAAAATTATTGTTGTTGGTGTTCATCGGTCTTAAAAAGTTTAAGAAACGCTGATATAGAGCTACTTTCCTAGACACACACAGTTGTTTGCCTCTCGACTGTGTGTCGACAAGCAGGCAGTGGCTTGTGCCAAGCAAACATCTCTCCCTATCTGAGTCCCTCCCCCCCCTCCAGCCTCTCAGACTTATTTCAGTTAGAAGCTTCCAAAGTAGCCTGGATCAAAGCCTCATCCATCATGACCTTCAACCATGACTCAGCTGATCCAGATTAGGACTAATAACCTATATGCTAGTGGCTCTTTCTCCAACCACTAGTCCACCAAGGCAAACTGTCCCTCCCTCTCCCCACCACCCAAAGAGCCTTGCTCTAATAAGAGACCAAATTATAACAGGGCAAGTCTAATGGTGACATCACCTCAGGCTCTGAAAGAGGCCAGTGAATCTGTTCGACGTGAGGTTTCTTCATAAGTTGCCATGGAGCCTCCAAGAAGAGGGAAGATGGGGAATATTGACCTACAAATCAGGATTCCCTGCATGAGAATAAGAGGTTAGAAGGAATGGAATAAAATGGAGAAGGAAAGAAAGCAGATCTTCGAATGCATTGATTTTTCAGGACGCACCCAGCCACGGGATGGATTACATCTTTTCCCTGTCACCGTGACGAATGGGGCGACGTACAGCCAGCTCCAGAACTCTCCAGGTGAAGGGATAGAGCAGGAAAGAGGTTACTTGTTGCTGTTCAGGCATTTGCATTGTGTACAGAGGAAGCATCTAAATACACAGAAGCAGCCATTAGGAACAGCTTAGCCTGCCTCCTGCCTCCTGCGCATTGCATTCCAGTCCATCATTCTTTCTAATTAGGCACCTCTGACACCCGATTAATCCTATTTGCCTGCAGGCCTTTTTATCTTCCCTTCTGCTTTTATCGGACGGGGAATTAGACGCCATTAGTATGTGAAGTGCATTGTACGGAGCCGCCTTTCACGGGGCTCAGAGAGTTTTAAAGAGGCAATGTCCAAGCGATGCCCAGAAAAGTTGGTGAAAAGTAATTAATTTTTTTTAATCATGCAGATTATTTCGCCCTTTCTCAGGGATGTAAGCGGCCAGTCGATGCTGGGAAACAGGCGGCTATTGGCAGAGGGAAGGGAAGCCTGCCCAATAGACTGCAATTCAGAAGGGCCTCTCCCCAACAGCTGCCGTCTTAGCTTCTCACCTTCCGCTCACACACACAGCTCTGAGGCTGAACCTCCAGGAAGACCTGCAGCAGCCCCAGGTGGCTTCAGTCCCTCCCCAGCCCTCGGCACATTTCCGTTAGTGCACCTCCGACATGATGTGTTATTTGCCCACTGAGGTGTCTTGTTGACCGGGCTAACAATGCTCATTGTGATACATTAGACCAAAGTATCTGGTCAGTGTACACAAACGGATCATTAGGAGTCTCAATTTATTTTAACATATGTCCTCTGGGAACCATACTGAGACTTGGACACTTGTCAGCTGAAATGCCAGTTTGCTATTGCAACACTAAGCCCTTAATGTCTGGATCAGAAAGATGGGAGAACAAGCTAACTGTGCCAAGTCTCAGAGGGGTCTAAGAGAGTCTAAAACCACGAGGAATCCTGTGGTACCTTAAAGACCACCAGATGTATTTGGACAAAAGCTTTCATGGGCAAAACCCCACTTTGCCAGATGCATCTGAAAAAGTGGATTTTAACCACAAAAACTTATGTCCAGATACATCTGTTAGTCTTTAAAGTGCCACAAGACTACACGCTTATGTATGTATGTCTGTATTTTAACTTGAATACATGCACTATAAGGGCTTGTTTTCACTACACGTAAGATTGCCGTGATTGATCTCCCAGAGTTTGATTTAGCGAGTCTAGTTAAGACTCGCTAAATCGAACTCAGAGTCAGCCCCCGCCAGCATCCGGTACTTCTCCTTTTACAAGGAGTAAGGGAAGCTGATGGAAGTATTTGCCCTGTCAGCCTCCTGATGTGGGGATGCCACCAAGCTCGGTTTAAGGTACGTATTGTACTTAGTTGGAGTTGAGTGCCTTAAGCCGAGCTGCCGGGTCTAGCGAAGACCTGGCCTGTGTGAGTACACCTGAAACACCTGTTGTGTCATGGCCACCCTGGCATCTCACCTTCATTTATTCGCTCTAACATACACACATCTTCCACTCTTTCCCCTCAGCAGCCAGCCCCTCACCTCCACCCTGTATTGCGTATATCTGTGGTCACCAACCAGTAGATCATGATCTACCAGTAGATCTCAGGGGCTCTAAAAGTAGCTCT
>JANRFK010000961.1:13194395-13206730 GCA_030068395.1 Apalone spinifera | reverse complement strand
GGCATGGTTCAGACCTTGTGGCGCTAAGGGCTGGCTGCTCCAACCCCTGACACTTCCACCCAAGGCCCCACCCCTTCTGGGGAACCAGAGCCCGTCAAGTCTCTTGCTACCCCTGCCAGGAGCAGGTAATGGCTGACTCTCTCCTTTGCTTGTAGTCATTCTGCACAGCCACACAGCAGTGCTTTTTCTGAAGTAACTTTTTCAGTACATCAGCACCCAGTGCTCCTTACACACGTAGCTAGACTGGTGCATTCTGGGACTTCTATAAGCATCTCTTCCAGCAGTGGTCAGTTACTGAGAGCAGTAACTTCAGTAATTTCAGATTTGCATTGTGGGGTGGGGTCAGAAGAGCAAGCGAACCCGGGACAACTGGAATGCCCCTGGCTCCCGGAGCAAACGGGATAAAATCCAGACGAAGATGGCAGCAGTTGAGATGCATTTGAGTTTAACCCCAAGTGCTCTAAACACCCAGCCCTGGTGAAATGCTAGGGTGAGTCTTGGGTTGTAGGGCCCCATTTGCGTGATACGGAGAAGTCACTGTATTGGCTTCATGTGGTTCTAGCCAACAGTCTGCTCCAGCCCCTTTGCAACTTGTATCAAAATGGGCAGAAGGAAGCCTATGGGGCCATCAGTGAAACTAACCTTCCTCCAAGTTTGCTTTTATTCCCAGGTCCACATAGAATCATAGAATACCAGAACCGGAAGGCTACGTCAACACTGCAGTTCTATTTCGGGAGACAGGAGGTGTCCAGAAATAGCTATTCCGTGTCTTTTGAGTGCGCCCGTTACTCCAAAATATAACGGGCTCACTATTCCGACGCCCCTGTAAACCTCATTCCACGAGGAGTGAGGGACGTTTTGGAACAGCAATTGATTTTGAACTCAGTGCAGTGTAGACAGCGCCAACCTTCAAAATAAGCTATTGACTCAAAATAAGCATCTCAATTTGCGTAGCTCAAATTGTGTAGCTTATTTTGAGCTTCAGATGCAGTGTAGATGCACCCAAAGGGATCTCGAGAGGTCATCGAGTCCAGTCCCCTGCCCTCACAGCAGGACCAAGCAGTCTAGACCAGTGGTGCTCAACATTTTTTCATTCGCGACCCCCGGAACTGGGACAATTTGTGTTGAGCAAAAACAAAACAAAAAGGCCGGGAACATTTTATTGCGGACCCTTTAATTTAAAGTGCAGGTCTACTCCCATGCCACTTCCCCCACCCCCGCCGCATGTATGTCGGGCACTGAGCCAGGAAAACAAAATGCCAGCCAGCCTGTATCAAAGTGCTGTGACCCCCCAGGAAGACGCCTGTGACCCCCTTGGGGGTCATGACCCATGGGTTGAGCACCGCTTGTCTAGACCATCCCTGGTAGATGTTTATCTATCCTGCTCTTAAATATCTCCAGAGATGGGGATTCCACAACCTCCCCGGGGAATTTATTCCAGTGTTTGACTACCCTGACAGTTAGGAACTTTTTCCTAATGTCCAACCTAAACCTCCCTTGCTGCAATTTAAGCCCATTGCTTCTTGTTCTATCCTTGGAGGCCAAGGAGAACAATTTTTCTCCCTCCTCCTTGTAACACCCTTTGAGGTACTTGAAACTCTTTCCCCTCCTTCCCTCCTCTGCTTCAAGTTTAGCTTCAATCCATCTTCTTCAGCACAGAGTAAATATCCCATAGCCCTTAGCTCATCTTCACACTCCCCTAACACCAGTTAATGAGATGCAGGGCTGAGTGGTTCTCTGACTCTGGCTTTGATAGGATCTCAGCTAAATCTTTCCCTGCTCCCCCATTCCAAGACGCTCCGCTATTGAACGATCTGCTTCGCTTTGTGTCCTCTGGGTGGAAAGGCTTTCAGAGGAAAATCCATATGTGCTTGGCGTCTAAGCAACTGGGTGGGGAACCTGTTCTCCTGGCTTGTCTTCTCCCGTCCGGCGGCAACACAAGCATACAGGCAGCATTTTTTAAAAATACATATTTACCATGTGCTGCTTGCTTAGTCAGAGCTGCACAGTGGGAGTCGGACTGTATTTGCACGGTACAGTGGGGTACAAAGGCAGTGCTGCCGGCAGCAGGCATAAGAGAGAAACACAGACAGATAAATAGTATGCGTTGTGATCGAGAGAATGTATGGGGAGAAAGATGATATCAGAGAGAGAGAGAGATCAGTATATTAAGACCTACGAGGATAGACAGATAGATGGAATGAGGCAGGATCGATAGCACTACAATGGCCAGCTCTCACAGTGGCATAACTACACACCGCTGCGATATAAATGGTACAAAAAAGGAACAGCCCCACGGTGGGGCTCAGAACACGCCCTGAACAGAAAAGCCCTTGAATTTAGCATGGGCAGGTGGGGCTGGTCTACTCCAGATCTCTGCCCCTGCCCAATGTATTTCCAGGTTCTCCATCGAGTAATAATAATTGGGCTGTGGCTTTTAAAACTTGTAAAATAGTGTTAATGAGGGTGGGAGAAGAAGAGGAAGGGGAAATCCAGTTGTTCCTGCTACAGGATTTCATAGAATGTTGATGTTTTTGCAGAGAGAACTGTCTAGTATCTTCTGGTGCTCGTATGATCACAGCAAGATTAGCAGGATCCAGAAATTGTTGTCTCACAGAGGAAGAAAAATCAATTTGCTCCTGCCTCTTATTTAGGATTTGATTATACCTGTGCGTCCTTTAGAAGATGAGACAATAAAGACAGGCGGGAAATAGCCCTCAGCAGCTCCCTAGACTTGAGACCCAGGAGTCCAAACAAATGTACATCCTCCAGCCCCCCGCGCAGTGTCTGAACGTGGTCTCCGCAGCGTAGCGTGCGTACTGGGGCTATCTGTCCCTCGGCATCTCTGCTCCTTTGTGTTCCCATTTGACCTGCCTTATTTTTAGACTCTTCTTGTAGCTCTCTGCCAGGTAGATTTCTACAGCATTGATTGCGGCAGTCAAGGTGGCAAAGGAAAGTGCAATTGCGAAATTACCTTTCCTGTGTGATTTCAAATAATAACTTGTATTAGATGGAGCACTCCTGAGGGCCTTTTTAATGCAAGTGCCCTGTGTCCATCTGTCCATCCATCCTTCCTTCTCCAGCTCCATGCTCTCATCGTGCATTCTGTCTGATGGAATCTGCCTAGTTTAGCCACGCCTGCCTGTCAGCCTACAGCAATTGCTTGTGTAACCCACACGCCTCCTGGATGGGGTGTGCTGTCCCATGTAGTGGCACCGAGACCACCTCCAGAGGGACTGAGGAGTCTGCTCTACAGCTTTTGCTGCCAGCCAGCTGGCTCTTAGCTCATGTTGTAGGTAACCCACACACCTCCTAGATGGAGTGTGCTGTCCCATGTAGTGGCACCGAGACCACCTCCAGAGGGACTGAGGAGTCTGCTCTAGAGCTTTTGCTGCCAGCCAGCTGGCTCTTAACTCATGTTGTAGAGCAGGGGTGGCCAACCCATTGAACAAAGAAAGCCGAAACAGAGGTGGAAAAAATGCAAAGAGCCGCACCAGAATTGTTGAGCAAAAAAAAAAAAAGACGCTGCCCCTTTAAAAAACAAGGGCATAGGCTTTTTGGCTCCCACCGGCTGCCACCATCTTGTGGACGCCATTTTGAATTGCTGCCAGACAGCTCCCCTGCCTTAGTGAGCACAGGGAGCCGGGGGCTGTTTGGAGGGGGTGGGGGCAGTGTCGCAAGCCGCATTTTTTGGGGGAGAAGAGCCGCATGTGGCTCGCGAGCTGCAGGTTGGCCACCCCTGCTGTAGAGGCTCAAGCTCCAGAGGTCCCAGGTTTGATTCCACCCGCAGCTGACCAGTCTGTCGGTGTTACACTTGCCCACCCAGACAACCTACCAGGCAATATCTCGCCTACCCACCCTGCTGAGCCAGGAGCAGCAACCCTGCAACTGGTCAACTGGCCAGCAGTGCGCCCCACATCTGACATAAGGAAACAGAGGCAGGAAAAAGAAAAGTAATTCTTAAAGCCACATAGGTCAGTGACAGAGCATAGAGCACTAGCCACTAGATGACACTCCTCATCTCTGATGGCAAGAGATTCCTGTCATCCCTGACTCCTAGCCCCTTGCCTGAGCCACCAAACCATCCTTCCTCGCGGGTCAGTGTGTTTGCAGCAGTGAGCATTTGGCCATGCTGCTGGGTGCATCCCCCTGTGTGTGTGTGTGTGTGTGTGTGCAACACTCCCTGGACGCTGCTTAATGGTGGGACCCAAAATGCTCACAAAGAAGGACGGAGTCTCCCAACTGCTTCCCATCAGCCTCAATCATTGGTTATTTACCTCTTTGGCTCCCCCGTACAGACACATCTGTTCCAGCACTGGCCCTGACGGCTGCAGGGTATTTTTCCCCAGTCAGTCTCCTCCTCTCTTTTATTAATGGAAAGAGCCCGGATGAAACAAAGCTGCTGATGCTCGCAGAACCGTCTCCATCCTTGCCTGTCTCCACTAGGGAGAAAAGAAGCCACTGACGAACCAAACACAAGCACAGAGGGTCTTAAGAGATTAAAGGGGGGAGCGTGTGTCCTTTCTGATGGCCCCGTACCTGCATCGTTCTGATGCAACGATAATCCCACGGAAACCTCTGCCAACGGCTCCCAGGACACGCGCTAGGGAAATCTCTCTCTGTGCTGGAGAGCTGGGATTTGCTGCTCCATAAAATCTTCTTTGAACCTGAAAGGGCCCCAGATTCCCTTGTCAGCCGTGGGTGGCTCATACTAATAATTCACGAGAAGTGGACTGCTAGTTTGGGGAGGAGGCTGGCCGAGGCTTTGGGACTGCAATCCCTCCACCCCTGTCCCCGCAGCGCTTGAGGGAGCCCGGTCCCCCCTGCCTGAGGGCTGGTTTAGCTTGCAGGACGGGTGCTTCCCTACCCCACCCAGTTCCCCACTCTAGCAACGAGGCAATACTCTCTTCCAGAGTTGGGGACTGTCTCAGGCCAGCCCTTCCCTCTGGGCATGGGGCCAAACCTTAAGCCCTGTGGATGGAGCCCTGGGCAGCACTATTTTCCATCCCACTCCTGTCCCGCCCTGCAAAACCCACTCCTACCAGACCCCACTATTATGGCGGCAGGTCCTATGTAACCTGCAGTTCTGGTCCCACTGCAGGGCATCAGTGAGGCCCTTTGCCCCGTTCCTGGTGGCCCAGGTCCGTCCCACCCCAACTGGCCTTTGGAAGATGGCACCCTAGAAAGAGGGACCCAGCGAGATGGGGAGCGAGCATGCGCCCAGACCGACACTAGAAGTTCATTTACACCACGGGGGGGTGCTTGGAACTTGGGCAGAGACCCCCAAATGGAGACCGGGGAGGTTATATTTGTTCTGCAGCTGTCTGAACGCCACCTGGATTGTGAATAAACAGATTTACCTTCCTCAGCAGCCTGCGCAGAAAAGCCAGGCTTGGAAGCTTCTCCTCCCATCTCTTGTCCTTCCAACTAAGTTTCTCAATTGGCAGAATTCCCGGCTACCATGCTAATGATGCCAGAGCTCACAGGAGATGGGCCTGAACCAAATGGACCAAACTCCCCAGGATTTTGCAGGTGTTTGAAATCTCAGATCCCATCTGAGAGGCCAAATAAATGATGGAAAGCCAAGGCTGGTGCTCCATCATCTGCGTTTTGCGTTGTCATTGCCTGGAACGCTGAACAGGTGTAAAATGCTGCCCGGTCAGAGTGATACTGTACTCTGTGTACTAGCTTCAAAGATAACACTAAGAAAGAATCCGGGCCAAGGAGTCTGATCCGGTGTGTCATTGAAGGTACAGGGGGCATATGGGGGCTTCTGAAAGAGGGTTTTTTCCAACATTTGGCCCCATGTAGACGGGCCAAATATCAGAAAATCCTCTTCCGGAAAAAGAATCAGAAGAAGATATGCAAATATGGACAGAATTTGCATATCTTCTTCAACCCCTCCCCACCCCCCCACCCACACACACAATGTAGCCGTACCCTCAGAGGGACTGAAAGACTCGAACTGTTGAGGATTTCATTGGGAACAAACAGAGCTCAGTACCAGAGTGAAGGGAAGAAGGAAATAGGAGAAATGGTTTTCCCATCCTAGAAAACTGGAGATTTCCCACCTCAAATCAGAATGAAAAGTTGAAATTTGTCACAAGCTGGCAATCCAAATAATTCAGTTTGGGTCAGTTTGCATTGTTATCTTTTTTCTTTTTTATTTCAAGTAATGCATATTTTGTTTTCAATTTTGACCATTTTAATTTTTTTTAACTTCAAAACAAAAATTTGCTGTAACATGAAACAAACTGGAAACTTCTGTTTAGACAATGCCAAAATGGGACATATGGACAATTTCAAAACATTGTTTTCCCCAAAAATGTTTCTAAACAGACATTTCATTGAAACTGACCCTCTCCCAGTTTTGGTTTTGACAAATCAGCGTTTTCCAAAGAAAAAGGATGTTTCACTGAACAAATCCTAAACCATTCTCCTTAGCACTGTTGGTTGACCCTGTCTAATGTTTGCATGCAACACTGCCTAGCTCAGCTTTGTCTGTATCTGTTCCTGGCCTGATGTTGCTATCTTCTTCCCATCGAATGCTTTAAGTGTATTAATTTTATCAGAAGACATTGTCAAAACCACTTCTCTTCTGTGTTTGCATTCGGGATGCTGGCGCAGAAAAGTACATTTCGTTTTCAATCTGGCCCACTGAACACTGATTGCAGACAATGATTTCTTCTGCTTTCCAGACATCTCTGCATCACCCTCTTTTCTGTTCCAAGTTTATGGTCATTGACTCTGCATTCTGTTGTTATTTGCCTTTGTTCCACATTTTAACCTTTGTTTGTGACTCAGTCGTTGTGAAATTTCTGTTCAGTGACCTATAACTCCTTAATTTAGCTGGCATTTTGATCTTGGATTCCTGATGTACAATCTGTCATATGCCAGACCAGGCCCCCTGTCCTTCCCTCTCTAAAGTCTCTTGTATTCCTTCCTCCTGTTTTATTTCTTCATTCCCCTCTGCTTTCTTAACCCCCTCCTTTTCCTTCTAAATGTTCCCCTTTCTCCTCCAAATTCTCCTATTTCTGTATCACTCATTCCTTCCATCCCACCGTCTCCTTCCTTCCTTTCTTTCTTTCTTTCTTTCTTTCTTTCTTTCTTTCACTACATCTACATTGCAGAGCTTAACTCGAAATAAGCTATGCAAATTGAGCTACGTCAATTGTGTATCTTATTTCAAAACAGCTCATTTCGAAATAGGGAGCATCTCCACAGCACTTCTTTCGAAACAGAGCACTCTTCCTCCAACTTCCCTTACTCTTCGTGCCATGAGGGTTACAGGAGCCGGAGTAAGAAGTCCTCCAGCTTGACAGTATTTTGACATTATTTCGAAATAACTGCCTGCTGCATAGACGTGGACTAAGTTATTTCGGAATCACGCTTGTTATTTCGAAATAGTGTTGCAGTGTAGACATTTCTTGCTTGCTTGCTCGCTTGCTTTCATATTCTCCTCTACTTCCTCCTGGACTCTCCCTCTGCACTGTGGGGTGCTGCGGTGAAAGGAGCCATCTGTGGGTCCTCTCCAGCAGAGACCGATAAGGGAATGGCATCTCTGCAGGCTGGAAGCTGTCGCGGGGCCAGAAGTGTCAGCCTCAGAGATAATGATTGTAAACAAGCTACAGGGGGCAGAGCACCTCAGGCAGTGGGTGGCCTTCTGCGAGGTTTTTGGAGAAGGGGGCTCGCCAGTCCCTGTGTCAAAGAGGTCACAAGAGGGCATGTTTGCGTTAGCGGCAAGATGAGCCCGAGGCGATGTGCTCTTGGGAACATTCGGCATGGGGCGGGGTAACCGCTGATTGGGGCCCAACTCCTGACATCTTTCCCCCTTGATGTTCACCAGCCAAGAGGAAGTGAAAGGTCCTGCTCAGGTTATCCCCTCTCCTGGCCTGGGTGCAGGGTTCCCTCCCCTATGGAGCCTGCAGGAGGTGACCTAGCCCTGCCTCCAAGACCAACCATGCTTTGCTGGCTCTCAGTTTCCTTCCCTCAGCCAGCTCCTGCAGGTTCCCCTCACACAGAAAGGCTCACCAGGGCTGAGAGAGGGGGAGGTTTCCTTGGCCTCTTTGCAGGACAGGCCGGCGCTGTGTGGGCTCCCTCTGGGACAGACAAGGCTGAGTTTCCCCAGGAGTCCTCTGCAGCTACCTGAATGGGCTGATGGGAGGCTCTTTTGTCCCTGCTGTTGTCATAACCCATCTGCCATCCAGCCTCGAGGGAGCGGGAAGGGATGCAGGAGGATAGGCCGGGTGGGGGGGGTGGAATCTCCATTTCCACCTCCCACGCCATGACCCCAGTGAGAGAGGCTGAGGCAGCAGCTATAATAGCAGGAGGTGTGTGAGCAAACCTGACAATTGCAGACTACCCCCCCCTCCCCCACGCCTCTTTGACTCTGCTTTGACGTGTGCTCCTTTCAGAAGGGCTTGGCTGGGAGGGAGGCACCCGCGTGGTTCACAAGGGGAGGCACCCGCGTGATTCTGCAGCCTCCGGGATTTCAACGCAGCGGCCGTTCTGACAGCTGGAGAGGCCACCAGCAAATCAGGGAGGTTTTCCTTCCGTGGCATGCACTGGGAAACAGCCCCACCCCCATTGCATAGCTCTGACCCCAGATCAGATGGGCCCCGTTTGCTAACCATGGGTGATTGGCCTGCGGAACTCTCTGCCACAAGCTATTCCTGAGCGTCACAGGATCCCTAAACGATCAGACATGAATATAGCTAAGGAACCTGTGCAGAGTTACCACAGTAGACATTCAACCAATAAACAAACAAGAGCTTTAGGAAGGAAAAACCCGCAGCCCACCCCAACTTCATGCACAAGCCAAACTCTTACCCCCATCTGCCTATCACAGAGACTTGTCCTTCATCTGATGCAGCTCCTAGTGGCCGCTGCCAGTGAGCTAGATGGCTCCCTGGTCAGATCCAGTCTGTCTTTCCCTACCTTCCTGGGAAGGTGACATTGTAATGGCGAGGGTGACCCGATGTCCAGTATTTAAGCCCTCCTGTGGGTGTCCCTACTTTTTTAAAAAATGGGCAAATTGTCCCATATTGCCTGTCTCCACTCCCGGCAGTGCTGGTGGGTCGTCCTGCAGGCCGGATCCTTTCTTGCCAGCCCGTGGTGAGCGTGGGCCGGGTCCAGTGGCTGATGATGAGGGGTGTGTCCAAGGCTGGTGGTCGGACAAAGCTGCAGCGTGCAAGGCCGGCCGCTCGCCCTGCTGGTTCACCAGTGTAGTCCCAGCTGTGCCCTGCTCTTGGCCAAGAAGCTCCCTTCCCACCCTCCCCCCCATTTCCAGCTGGCACTGGCCGCTTGCTGCGGTGGCTGGTGAGTGCGGGCAGGTGGGGGCTGATTACGTCACCTCTGCAGCCCACCTATCCTCCCTGCTTCCCCTCTCCCTGATGTATCTGCTCACCCAGCCCCTCTGCTCCGCTAGCCCCTCTCTGGAGGGTGCATCCCTCTCCCGGCACTGTGCAAAGAACCAGCCCCTGCTCAGGTCATTCAGCTCACTAACAATCTGGCCAGCAGGCGCCTTCAGGCCCGCACTGCCCCTGGCTGGGCTGGCATGCAGGAGAACCTGAAAACCCTCTGGCTCGGGGTGCCTGCCCGGAGGAGCCAAAGTCTCCCACAGCCCTGCCATGGAGACGCTTCTCTGCCCCTCAGCTAAGTGGTGGAGTGGCGGGGAGGAAGTTATTTCCAGCCTGGTTGTGCCCCTGTCCTATAGGGTCCCCAGGCAGGGGTACTTAGCAACCTCTTCACACCCTGCCCCCCGACCTGCCCTAGGTACTGCCCCAGGAAGTGCAGGCTGCTCTGCCCCCAGGTTCCCTCCCCTGCTGAGTCACCTCTCTGGCCGGGTTCCCCGAAGCCCCCGCAGCCAGATTTCCTGGGTCCGGGTGCACCCTTAGAGCTTAACCCCTTCCCACCCGCACTGTAGCCAGAGGACAAGACGGGGCTGGGTTCTGTGGGTGGCCAGCAGCAGCTGGGAGGTGTTCGCTGCCTTTCTACTCTGTGTGGGCAGGAAGGGACGAGCTGCTTTTAGCCACCGAAAGAAACATGGGCCAGGTCATCCCTTCCTGCCTTCTGACCCCCTTTCGGTTGAAAGCCCCTCCGACCCTTGCCTTCCACCGTGATGAACAGCTGCTCCTTGATGTGTTCAGGTGTGAACCTGGACAGAAACCCGGGGGGAGGGGCTGTGACCCTGCATGCCCCCCTCATATTGCCTTGAGAAGACACAGCATAAGGTACCAGGAGAGCCGGGTTCATCCAAGAGGCCGAGCCAGGTATGCAGAGTGGAGAGCAGTTGAGCCAAGGTGTGTGTGTCACTTCTTCCAGTGCAAACCACAGAGATAAGAAGGTAAATAAAGACGCCAGCTACTCCGTATTTCTTTTTAACGGGGGCTCAGTCGAGCAAGTGCTAATGCGAAGGTTTGCACTGCACAGTTCTGATTGTTTGCCACTGAACTCACGCGACTGTGAGTAATTTTACCAGGTGTGCTGTATTCAGCATAGGGAAATGTAGTCGCCCTATTAATGGCCTGATGTTCAGAAGTTCTGAGTTAGCACAACTCCCGTGGACTGTCACAGCTCAGTGCCTCAGTTTCCCCTTCTGTGACATTAAGGCCATCAGCCTCCCCCACCCCACACACACCCCTTTACAAGCTGCTTTGAGATCTACTGATGCGACGCACCCAGGTTTAACAGCTTGTGACTGGAAAGGGAACCCACAAAAAGGCAGCTCGCTCTCATAACTGCCCTGTACCCCTCTCTGTGTATCTGTCCAGGCACTTTTATGGCTGTCATTACGGTAGTATTTGAGAACCCTGTTCCTTGTTTGAAAGCTCAAGCTCCAAGTTCAGCCCTGGCACCAGCCAAGAGAAGCGGAAGTCAGTGGGAGCTGAAATGCCCAGGGGGGGGAAGCACAAAAGGCCCGGCGGCTTTTTTGGCAGCTCCCACATCTCTGTCACGGCGGGTGCATTGTGAGGAGAACAAGCGAGAGGGAGATAACGGGGAGGGAGGGAAATAAAGCCTCTTTTTCTCCCCGGTGTAGAATGCGAAGCAAGCGGCGGTGCCCAGGCCTATCAGATCTGTCCGCGCGGCGCCTGGCAGGGAGACGGCAGGGTAAATGCTATTGTGCGGGCCATTCTGCTTGGCGGGTTCCGCTCCCGGGCGGGGGAGAAGAAACACACACACAACAAGGTGCGGCGCATATGCCGGGGGGTGGGGTGGGAGCAGAGACATTGGTTATCAAAATGGAAATGCATCTCTTTGTTGATGAAGGTGTATCTGCCTCCCATTGTCTCTCGCCCCAGCCTGGTGAAAGACGCCTTTGATGGCTCCGTGTTTGTGCACCGGCTATGAAATTGCTTTAGAAGACAATGAGGGCGCGTGTTTATGGATAATGAAAAGGAGGGGAGGGCTGCGCGTCTCTCGTTCCCCAGGAGCCGCTGTCAAAGGCTTGCCAAGAAAATCGGGAGGCTGGGCTGGGCTGGCGAGCGGGTGATGGACAGGGAGCCACGTATCTCCTGGACAGAGCTAATGTGGCCATCTGGCCTGATTTCACAAAGCTGCTCCAGGCTAATGCTTTCAAAATCCTCCGGGCCCAGCTCACCAGCTTCTGTTAGCAGTGCGTGGGGAGGAGGAGGGTCCCTCTTTCAGACATACCCCACAGGTCCTTCCCACACAGTCAGGCATCCCTCCTGGAGGAGAGACCTGCCTGTTACAACCCTGCCGTCAGAGGTTCTACCTCTCCCAGGTAGCCCCTGCGTAGGGAAGGGTGAAATCCTGGGAAACTCCTCTAGCCCCAGCGGTGGTCTTTAGGGAATCTGGACCGAATGCTGAGTCCGGAGAAGCTCTGCTCCAGCTGACGGTAGGGGCGATACCCTGGGGAGACGGGCAATTTTCAAGCACCCCCCCAGTTCAGAGGACTTTGTGTAGACTGACGTCAGAACAGAAGCACAGAAAGGCAGGGCTAGCGGGGTCCTCGGGCCATCACCTCATGCAGCCTCTTCCCCCACCTCTTGGAAGGAGTTTGAAGCTGAAGGCATTTCTCAGACCTGCCTATGTGACAACTTAGTGTAGGACGAATTCAAGCATTGGGCTTATTCCTGGACTCTAGCACTCACCAGATGACCCCGGTTAGACCTCGGCAAAGAGAACTGAACAGAAAAAGGCACCTCAGTCCCCGTGGGCATTCACAAATACACCCAGGCACATGCTGGTATCCTTGCAAAATGGTGCCCAACCCGCAAAATGTAAGTACAAGTACACTCACACACAGACACACATTGGGACTGCGTCTAGACTGGCATGATTTTGCGGAAATGCTTTTAACGGAAAAGTTTTTC
>JANRFK010000961.1:13122097-13152570 GCA_030068395.1 Apalone spinifera | reverse complement strand
TGGGAGAGGTCGGATATTAGGAAAAACTGTTTTACTAGGAGAGTGGTGAAGCACTGGGATGGGTTACCTAGGGAAGTAGTCGAGTCTCCATCCCTAGAGGTTTTTAAGTCTCATCTTGACAAAGCCCTGGCTGCGTTGATTTAGTTGGAATTGGTCCTGCCTAGGGTTGGGAGCTGGACTTGATGACCTTCTGAGGTCTCTTCCAGCTCTATGATTCTATGATTTTGAGAGAAAGTTGTGGCTTTTCCAGGATAAAGTCACAGGAACTCATTGAGGTCGAAAACAAGCCTTTACCCTAGACAGAATCATTCATTGAGTAGCTACCAACGTTCCCTGTAAGCTGAGCACTTGGGCGGCCACCCAGGAGACATTCAAATGCTGCCCCACTGATTAGCAGAGCGGCACTGTGTGTTTCTAGTGGTGGTGCACATCAGCACATGCCTTGGTGCACATGACAAAAATATTCCACACATGAAGGAACATTGGTAGCTACCAAGGACATTTACACTGGAGAGCCCCATGCCACAAACCTGTGACCAGCATGTGTTCATTCAGGCAAATGTTGCCCCTCCTAAGGATGAGAACCCATCACCTGTCATCCATGCCGTAGCTAACGCCTCAGCAAACGACCCCACGGTGATTTCAGTTGTGGCCTCCCTGTCTACACAAAGTGTTAGCTCTGCAGTGATTGGGGACTGGGTCCAGGAGGGAATGCCATGTGTGCGTCTTTCTCTTATTCCTGGGTCCACAGAATGAAAAAGCTGGAAGTCCTCTACCAGAGAGAGGCACAGCCGGGAGCTGGGACAGAGCTCAGGGGGCCAGAAGCCGCTCCGTAGAGCACTGTCAGAAGTAGAACAGAGCAGGTCTAGGCTTGTTCATAACTTACTCTGACTGTCGGGGACACCTGCCCCAAAATGCTGCAGTGGGTAACACGACCTTCCACTGCTCACATGAGTCCAGTCAGTGCTAAAAATAACCTGCAGGAAACAACGCTGTTCTGAAAGGAGAGCCTGGCACACCGGGAGGTCAAAGGACTTTGCTGTGCATCACCCACAGGACTTTCTTGGCCCGGTGGTCGGCGCTGCACAATTCTGCTAGGTACCACAGTCCCATCCAGGGAATGGGCATACTGGCTGCACTGTGCCTGGCGCCAGCGTCCTAGGCTGCAGACTAGCACCGCTGCTGCTGTGGTACCCTCAGGATTAACTCTTCTCTGCCGCACACGCTGGGCGGGGCAGGTGTGCATGGGATGCCATGGCAGGAGCCAGAAACGCTCCTGGGTGCCCCTGGGATGGAAAGTCCCGAACGTGATCATGATGCCTGGGCCCCCAGGCCTCCCTTGGTGCCCTGAAGGGGATTCTGTCTGTAGGGGCCTATGAAGCGCTAAACCTGGCTGCCACAGATGCATACTCCCCCGAGGCAGATCCTGGTGGCCTCTTTGGAGAGTTAACTGCCTGCCTGCCCCTCGTGGAGCGTTAGCATTCAGCGCCGTGTCTCCTGTTTCCTATTATCTTTGACAACTGGATAAACCGAGTGACCCCGGTGCTGTGATGAAGACGCCGCATGTTTCTTTTCTGCGGTGGTGTGTAGTGGCGGAAGCGGGGAGGCCTTACTTATCCCATGCTGTTGCTATAACAACCTAGTCCCCACACAGCTGACTCTGGAGGAGGGGTGCAGGGCCAATGTGACTTGCCTGGGCAGTTTTTCCCATCCGGATGACAGGGAACAGTTACAGCGATAACCTCTCTCACAACAAGAGAGGTGCAGGAATGGAAGGGCAGCTTTTTCCTTTCTGGGAACCACATGACTACATCTAGACTGCAAGCAGCTTTCGAAAGAGGCTTGTTCGAAAGATACTTTTGAACAAGCCTCTTTCGAAAAAGAGCATCTAGACAACAACCAGGACTTTCGAAAAAGTGAGACGCTTTTTCGAAAGAGAGCACCCAGGTGGTCTGGATGCTCTCTTTTGAAAAAGCAGTTTGCATTACATAGCACCTTTTTTCGAAAGAGTACTTCCGAAAAAAGACATTATTCCTCATAAAGCAAGGTTTTCCACGGTCAAAAAAACTGCTGCGTGGTTTCGATTGACTTTCAAAAGAACGCGCCAGCAGTCTAGATGCAGGGAAGATTTTTCGAAAAAAGGCCAGCCTGTAGTCTAGACACATCGGTAATAATCTGTGCAGCAAAATCCTCTTTCAGCTCCCTGGTGGCAGCCTCGGAACTGCGCTAGGGGAGGACGGCTGCTGAGGGACACAGCTGGGGAAGGCAGCCGAGCTCTAGCGACGTCAATGGAGCGGCGCCAATTCATGTCAGCTGAGCATCTGGCCCTGGACAGGTTGGACCTCTCTAGTCTGGCATGCAATGATCCAGCAACATCTGTGGTCCAGCATGATTTTAATTAGCTGGATATTCACTTATTGTGGGTGTGGGCAAGTTAGCAAGTTTGTTTACAGCCACCAGTCCTGGCTCTCAGTGTTCTGTGCTGTTATGTAGCTCTAATGTGTGCCTAAATGTCTTCTAACAGCCCAGTGAGCAGTGAAGTCTTGGTAATGCTGCTAGACTTTAGTGACCTCCCGTCGTTCAGCAAATTCTCTGGTTTGGCAATGGTCAGGACCTGAGGGTGCTGGATTAGAGAGGTTCCACCTATACCTGGATGCCCCAGCTGGATATTCCATGTTCACCATCTGGGGCATCCAAATCTTTACTTATGGCTCCGTTTGGGACTTGACAAACTAGGAAGCCTTTTTCCTCCCAGGTCATGATGGCATGGAACTAAAGGATGACCATGAACTGTCCTTTGGCTTTGTTTCCAGCTACCTGGCAGGTGTCATGCTGGACCAATGCAAGAGATGGCCCCGGATCAGCACTTGTTTGCTTTCTGTGTTCTCCTTGTTCAGGCCCAGAGAGCTTGTATTTCACAATGAACCGACCTTTCTGCAGATGGGGATTCAGTAAGCACACTGCAGTCCCCAGATCCCCCTTTCACTGCAGGTGAAGATGGCTTTCCGTGTTGGTAGCCGTACCCAGCCCTGATATAACAGCGGTTGCTCCATTTGCTCTCTCCTTCCTGTGGGCTGCTTGGCATCAGATTTCTGAGGAGTCACAAACATGTTTCAGAGCATAGCCACAGAGAAATTAGAGAGAACCATAAATGCTCTTGCTGGATGACTGCAAAATCACATCACTTTATTTCTTAGAATTCGGGACACAGCAGAGAAAAGCAAAGCAGGCTGCTCCCTAAGGCAGGAAGCACTGGCTCTGCCCACCTTGCCTTATGGCTCTTTTCAGGCTGACTCCCATCTTGTGCTTTGCTACAGATCCCCCTGGTCTTAAAGCAACAGCTTGCAATTCCAGCACAGCCTTCGGTACACCACAACAAGCTGTCAGCATCTCGCTCCATTGGCTTGCCCCACCTCACGGCTGTCATCAAACACTGCGGTAAAGATTTTGAGAAAGTGATTTTCCCCTTGAAAAACAACAAGCCAAAAGAAATGTAGTGCTTCCTCGGGCTGGTGTTTCCCAGGCTGCTTGTGAATGAATGCCAGAGAGGTGTGTGAGCATCACAACAGCTGGTGTTTATCTGGCACTTCTCAGCCCAAAATACTTTATACTTTGTACATGTAGGGACTCATGGAAATGCAGCAACCTCCGAGGTAGAAGGCAGCAACCAGGCTGACTGCAAACAGGGCAACATGAACGAACATGAACGCTTGGGTCTCAACAAAGATGCTAATTACCTTACCCATTACAAAGATAGCTTCCCCAATTATCACCTCTAATATCATTAGCTCACAGACATTAACCTCCCTCCCTCATCCCCCTTCTGTTCTGAAATTTGATTTGTCCTTTTTATATGTGTTCACTTTTTTTGATTGTATCCCTTTGGTATATATGGTCATGCCAATTTTCTTCCATAATTTGATCTGAGCAAGTGGGTCTGGCCCACGAAAGCTCATCACCTAATAAACCATCTTGTTAGTCTTTAAAGTGCTGTATAGTCCTGTCTTTTGTCTCATGAATGAAAGCAGACATTTTGGCCAATAATTCAGGGCCAAATTCCACTTTGCTAATCAATTGAAAGGAATGTGGGTGAACAGGACATAAGTCGGGGTCAATTTGGGCCTGACTCATAAACCATACCTGGGGTTCTTTACATGTGGAATTTTTTGGAAAGACTTTCAAACACAAGATCCTGTTTGCTTTGTGAAAATAGTAAAGTAAATGACATACATAGGACTTAGGGCGAGGCCAATTAAAAACCTAGGTCAACATAGCTACAGCGGAACCTCAGAACTCCATCAGCCTCACATCCCACTTGGAATCAGAGGGACGCAATCAGGAAGCAGCAGAGACAGCGTGGCGGGGGGGGGGGAAGGAGGAAATGCAGTACAGTGCTGTGTTAAAGGACTAAAAAGGGGGGGGTGCAGCATTTTTTTCTGCATAGTAAAGTTTCAAAGCTGTATTATGTCAATGTTCGGTTGTGAACCTTTGAAAGAACAACTTCCATCCCCGAGGGGTTCCTAACTCTGAGGTAGGGCTGTCCCAAGTGGGGGTCGTAGGGCCTGGGGCAACCCCCCTCCAGTGCCCCAGGTGCAGGGCTCGGGCCCCCCCCTTCTGCTGCCCCACCCTTATGCCCGCCCCACCCCTTCCCAAAGTCCCACCCTTGCTCCCTTAGCCCCTGCCTGAGCCGCACGGCCCAGGGATTACAGGGGCCTGGCGTGGGGCAGCAGCAGGAGTCTCCCCCGACTCACCACAGAGGTAGGAGCCGGAGCAGCCCAGCAACCTGCTCTGCAACACCCTGCCCTGCTGCTCGCCTAGCCTGCTACATCTGGCTTTTCCATGGTGATGGGAACGGGAGTGCCCGCGGGGCAGAGCCCTCTGCATCCCACTGCTGCTGAGAAGCCGAGCGCAGGGTAACGGGGTGGAGCAGGCTGCCAGGTCACTCTGCTATGGTGAACGCGGTGGGGCAACCCCTGCTCCTCTGCTGCCCCCGTAATTCCCCAAGCCTTTCCCATCCATAGGACAATTGGGGGAGTGCTGTGAGGCCTCCAAAAGCACGAGGCCCGGAGAGCCCACCCCGAGCCATCCTAGGGATGGAACGGCTCTCCTCTGAGGTTCTACTGTATGGCACTGAGAGGTGTGAAAAATCCACACTTGTGAGCCCCGGAGTGATGCTGATCAATGTCCCTAGTGTAAACACAGCTCCGCCACTGGGGCAATGCGTCCCTCCCCCTAGCTACCATGCTTGGGGAGGTGGAGTTCCTACAGCGATGGGGAAAAAACCCTGCCTCTACTGAACGGGTTTATGCCGGCCCTGTAGCTAGGCCGCTGCAGTCCCCCGAGCATAGACACGGCCTCAGCGTGCTGACCTACCTCAGCAGAGATGGAGGCTGCATTAAAGCTACTGGGATTCAAACCTACCACGGGCCCATATGCAGGGGGGTGCGAAGGGTGCAAAAGCACCCCTCATGGTCCCCAAGTAAGCACGCTCCAGCCAGCCAGGGGAAGGCAGAAGTGGGGCGCTGCGTGAGCCTCCCTCCCCCATGCTCTGACTAGCCGGAGGAAGGCGGGGGCTGATTTCCCCGCTGACTTGGGGGGATGCATTCACCCCCTTGCAGTCCACATTTACTAAAAAAAGCACCCCTCTCACAGAAGTTCCTGCGTACAAACCTGCATAGTCCCAGGGCCCCTCAGTATCCCAGACCTGCTGCTGTGTGGGGGGATGTGAGGGCAGATGCACTGGAGGGGTGCATGTGCATGCAGCTGCTTGTGTGGGACAGAGAGAGTTTCCGGGAGATGGAAAGTGGGTGTGAGCGAGACGCAGAGGGAGGAGAGGCCACGGCCCCCAAAGAGTTAACGGTCTGGCGCCTACCCGCAGCAGCAAAGAAAAAGGAGACTAATTCCCCCGCTCAAGAGCAATCTTGCAGTCCTCTCCAGCTTCGTGCTGCCCTGTGAAATCGCAGCGTCTCAACTAGATCAGAAATTGGTTTACCTCCCCCCACAATGAGTTTATGAGTTTGTTAAAAACTGATTTATTGTCTTCTGCTGCCACGCCGGGATATTACCACCAGGGCATGGGTTGGGAGAAAGGTTGGGCTTTGTTACAAAGCAAAATGACTGTTGAAGGGGGAATTATTTTATCTGTGCAGCTAAACAGCCCCGGGAAGGAAGCCGCGCTAGCAGTGTTCCTAGATTCCAAGGTGGCTGCTTTCTGGGAATTCTCTCCTTGATTGCACAAGGAGAAATCCTGGCTCCTGGGATCGTAGTGATAAAACTCCTGTTGAGTAGAATGGGGGCAGAATTTCAGCCAGAGGGCTCAAGGAATGATTATTCATTATTAGTTATATTGCAGATGATGGCCCATGACCCCCATGGTACTAGGGGCTGTACAAAAAGATTCTCCCTATCCCTGAAAGCTCATAAGAGCTGCAAAGACAACATGCTAGCCTGCTGCATGCTGATGAGTTTCACCCCAACAAGGCTAAGGAACTAACCCCTGCTCCAATTCATGTGGGCCTGTGTCGCAAACAAATGTATTCTCCCTTGCGTTCCCCGCCCCCCATCTACATTTCTTGCCCTCCGTGCTCCCTCTCCCAGTCCCGCCCCAAACTCCTTCCCCATCTCGAGTTTGCTTTGCTCAATCAGGAGGCTCGTGAGGAAAACCCAATTGTAAAACCATTTGAAAGCAATTTTTGCTGCAGTTTCGTGATAAGAGGCCGGGCTGGTATCAGCAACGTCTGCTTCCAAAGCACAGAAAGAGTAATCTTGGCTAGGAGAGGGAGAGAAAACACACGCAGCACATCCCTGTGACACGCCAACGGCTCCGGTCTGCTCTCCAGACCTGCGTTTGTACCTCGTGCATGAATTGCTTGCAGCTTTCCCAACCCAGCGGGTGCTCCGGGGACAGGTCTTCCTCTACATAAGAACATAAGAAGGGCCAGACTGGGTCAAACCAAAGGTCCATCTAGTCAGTTTCCTATCTGCCAACAGTGGCCAATGCCAGGTGCTCCAGAGGGAATGAACAGAATAGGGAATCATCAAGTGACAAACAGAGACTAGGGACATCATTCCTACTCATGCTGGCTAATCAGTATTGATGGGCCTATCCTCCATAAATGTATCTAGTTCTTTCTTGAACCCCGTTAAAGTCTTGGTCTTCACAACATCCTCTGGCAAGGAGTTCCACAGGTTAATCTATGCCAGCTGGCTTTTGGGGATCTGGCCCACTGATTTGAATGGAACTGGGCTAGTTTCTCTCTGCTGTGAATCTGCCCCGGTTCTTTGAAAGAGATTATTTTGGGGGGAATTCAATAAGGGACTCAGAGGGAGAGGATAGCTCAGAGCAGGCATTAACCTGAGCCTTTGCAGCCTGGTTAATTATTATGATGTTCATGTATTCCCATTTGTTTTGCCATGGCGCTCAGTGACCCCAATCAGGATCACTGCTTCGTTGTTCCAGGTGCTTTAGCTGAAGTGGGAAATGTTGAGTGCGACTTATTGTGGGACGGAGAGAGCCAAGAAGCCACAGCTGGGAAATGCTACGGGTGAAGTGGCGGCTGCAGGACTGAGACATAGGCAAGACATGAGGATCCAGAGCAGTGGTTCTTAACCCACAGGCTGCTTGCGGCCCAACCAGCCCAAGGCTGTGGCCCGTGTGACAGCCTTTGGGCCATAGGGTGTAGGATATATATCATGTGGGCACAGTCCACAGTGGTATATAGACTGACCTCACTGATCTAGAGAGAAGGCTCCGTCAAAGATGACGCCCATGTTACAGGCCTGCAAAGCAAGGAGTGGTGGGGTACTAGAAGTGCCAGAGAAAAAGGACAAGGAGGTGGAAGACAGTAGTAGGTGAAGTGCTCCCAGCTCTAGGGGGCCAAATCCAGGCCTGATGTAACTCTGTTCACATTGCTGGGGTGTCGCCCTTTTGTGCCAGGGCCCAGTTTGCTCCCCATGTTGTGAATCTGATGGGTGCTGCTTGCAAAATGCATTGGGAAATATAGGAGCATTCTAATGTGTTGCCTCCATTTCTAGCAGACAGAAGAGCTGAAGGGGCCCATAGCTAGGGCACCGAAGTGGTTCAGCACTTGGCTCTTTCACAAAGTCCCTGTATGGGCAAATCTCTAACTCTTTCCAGACCTCAATTTTCCCCATCTGTAAAATGGGGAGAATGGGTCAGATGGCCCAAGTGACTGAAGCTCTGAAGTATCTAACTCACTTTTACACAGGGCACCAAGGCTCCTAAACTAGCTCAAATTTCAGGGAGACTTGGGCACTTTTGAAAACATCACCCCAAAATGAATGCTCAGCCTGCATGCTTTTTAGGGGCTGGAGTTGTCTCTTCCCGGTATGCCTGTGCAGTGCCCATAGGACCCTGATCTCAGCTGGGCTGGGTAGATGCTATGGTCAGACACATAAAGAGTCGATAAAAAAGGTCCCGACCTATCTTTGAAATCCTCCCGGGCTATCTTTGAAAACTCTGAAAATGTTCTGCGCTGGACTCCAAAAGAGCTTGCCAGATCGAGGCAACAGATAGCAGAAGGACTGTTCCTCTTCTAAGTCTGTGCTAAGACCTGTGTTCCTGAACAGAATGAATAAAGACCACCTAATGCCTTTACACTCAGCACGTTTTCCTCCAAAGATGTCAGCAGATAATCCCAAGCACTCTTGATTCAAATGGCTGATGACAGTGGAGATGGAAACATAACAAACTGCCCATAGAAGGGAACTGTTATCATGGAGCAAAAGGGGGTTTTTTTTCCCCCAGGGCAGGGCTGTGGCGCATTACGCTGGGAACCGCACAGAACTGAATGAATGGAGAGGAATGATCTTCTCATCCAAGAAAGAGGGATATGTTGTGGGTGGAGCTGGGTGTGCATAAGCATAGAGGAAGCCTAAAAGTGACTGAAGAAAGACGGGGTTCCCCTGTCCACTCGGTAATGGGGGATGCTATCCTTCCGGCTTAGGAGCTGGCTAGGCCTTTGAACGGAATGGAGAAAGAGACCAAACTCCCCACATACCCCCGAGTGATAAATGGGGTTCATCAGTGAGGAACGGCCGTGGAGATTGACTCCTTCTGCCCCTCCCAAGGAACACGTGGGGGGACATGTATGCGCACATGTGTGTATGCACACAAATGTCCGCATGTGCATGCATGTGTGTTCACACGCGTGCTGGTTTGAAGGCAGCAGGGAGCCCTTACAGAGCACGCCTGGGGTGCACCGATGAGTCCCTGTGCTCAACGCCACCCTAGATTAGCTGGTGACTCACCTCTTTAAATCTCCAAGAGGGCACCAGGGCACCAGCTGAGCAGAGCCAGTTAATTAAGTTGCTCATCCACTGTGGTTGCTGGCTCATTCACTGAAGTCCCTCTTGACCCGAAGAGGGAAGGGAAGGTCTCCAGCACTGCTATTTTCTCACACAGATGTTTTCTGATCCCTTTGTGCTGAGCTCCTACCTGGGGTGGAAGTATTGAAACATCCAACCCAGCAATAGCTTGCCTGTGATATCTGATCCCATAGACCACCTCCATCAAGGGACCCCATCAAGCCCTCCCCAAGACCAGGCATCCCTAGAAATGCACCAGCAGTGTTGAAAGACAGGCTGCCACTGGCCAACAGAGTCCAGGTCCTGTGAGTCACAGCCAAATAACATCCTGTTTGTCCTTCATAGGAGGAGATGCACGAAAACGCCTTGATGATCAGTTGTCTCCAGTGTGCAACATCTGAGAGATGCCTTCACTGACTGATACCTCCAGCCTCAGAGGTGCATTGTCTCTGGGACAGGGGCCCCTGACGCCCTTGACATAAGATGTTATGGCCAACCAATTCAGCCTTGACTGTCTAAAGCAGGGTTCCAGGAAGTGAAAATAAGAGTTCCGCGAGAAAATTCCATTACAACAACATTTTATGATTTAAAAAAAAATTAATATTATGTGATTTTTGTTTTTAAATATGTGCAATTAAACTAAATGTTGATCTCGTGTCCTTGTTTAGCATTTGTTTATTATTATCCTTACTTATTTGTGGTCTACTTTTTCAGCGCCATATATTAGACTGTTATTAGGGTTTCCACAACATTCTTTCGAGTTTAAAAAGGTTCCGTGGCCAAATACAATTGGGAAACACTGGTCTAAAGATAGGTACCCTTTGGAAAGGTGGCAGTCTGACAGGACAGCAGTTTTCCATGGCTAGCATGCCTCAATAGTTCCTCCCCTGAAAGTCCTCTCCAGTCCCTAATAGATAGCATCTGAGGAAGGAGTTTTATTAACTCAGAATCCCAATCTGAATGTAAGTGACTCTCCTTCCTTTCCCCCTTGATCAGCATCCCATAGGCACTTCCCCATTCGCAGGGTGTTTCCTCGCGTCCAGCACACCTTTCGCCTTTCACTGAGGCAAGGGGCCTTCTCCCTCATTATGGCAGGCTAGAGCTCAGTCTAGAAGGAGGACATGAAGCAGAAGAGACACTCACTCGTTTCAGGGTAATTTCTTCACCATGTTCCACCAGCCCCACCACTCCCCAAACCACTGTAACTGAGAATGGGAATTGGCCTTTCAAGAGGAAGAGATGGTTTGACACCAAAGTGATAGACACCTTAGAGATAATACATTAGATAGATAGATAGATAGATAGATAGATAGATGTTCAGACATGATGCATCAGTTGCTCTTCATACACTCCACTATCCAGAATCTGAGCTCTACAAATCATCATTTTAATCTGTGAATTAGACATGGCTTCAATCACTTATGTGGCATAAGCTTTTTATTGCTAGTATTATTTGTGAGAAACTCAATCAGGGTTGACAAACAAGAGAAGAAGGTGAGGAGGCAAAGGACTCACTCCAAGCCAGGTTTGAGGGCCCTTGAAGTAGACAAGTGGCCCAGTGAATCTGGGAATATCAGCCCCGTTGGGGCAAGGGGCACTCACAGGAATAAGTGTGCTTGCACATCCCTGCTCGCTAGTAACAAGGAGGAGGCGGCTCTGTCAGTCCGTAGCCATTTTCATTGGAGGTTTACGTGCCTTGCAAACAATAATTAATTAAGCTTTGGTGAGGAGAGAGGCCCTTGTGTGGGCCTCTTTCTTCTGAAGTGAAATCCTACGGCTCTCACTGAGTTAGTCCAAATCCCTGCAGTAAACTCTCATGCCAGGCCCCAAAGGGGATGCTAATCAAGTTTCACTTGGGGCTCCTGAAACCCAGAGGTTGGGCTTGCTTATAATGACTTTATAAGTGTTTACAGAAGCTTTGTGGCTGGGCTGAACTCTGCCTGTCCTTTAGAAATGAAACGTGATCCTTGAAGAGATGATTATGTATCTCTGATCGCTGAATGCTTTGTGGATGCATTTCAGTCCACCATCTGTCCCTACCTGCAACCAAGTGTACATGCAAACACCAGGCAGCATAGTGGAAAGGTGTCAGATTGAGCGGTGACCAGGTCCACACTATGGGGGAAGGTCAGCTTACGGTTGGCAATTCCAGCTGAGTGAAAGACATAGCTGGAGTCGACGTACCTTAAGCTGAGCTTTGGCGCCATCCCCACAGTGGAAGGTCGACGGGAGAAATGCTCCTGTCGACTTCTAGGATTTCCACCATTGACAGGGCTGCCCTCAGTGTTCGATTTAGCAGGTCTTTACTAGACCTGCTAAATCGAATGCCAAAAGATCAACCACCGCAAGGTCGATCTTCCCACAAGTGAAGACGTGGCTCCTGTCTGGGGACTGGCAAGAAAAAGGTGGACTTCCTCTTTCTGAGCAGTGAGAAGAACACAGCCACAGGCCCTCAAAGCAGAGACAGGCAAGAAATCAGCACTGGAGCCTTACTCAGTTCTTACTTGGGCAATACCTTCACTGAAGACCACAGGCCAGTTCATGTGAGGTGCACAGCACCACTAACCCCACCAAAGTCAATAAGATTGGAAGGGGTCCTCTCATCTTTGGATCTGTCCCTGAGTAAGGCAGCAGTGATTTCTCTAGATTGCAAGCCCTGATCCAGCAAGAAGGAAGAGCCCTGGTTTGCTGAGGCCACAAGCCTTTGGTGGGAGGCAACCTGGAAGTTATCAGCAAGGTGGGGAGGGAGTCTCTTTCTCTCCTACTCAAGCTAGGGCTGCACAAAACAATTTTCAGACTTCCCCTTTCAAAACGGACTGTGGGCCAGACGTCCTCAGAGTTCACTTCCTCCTCACCCCAGTGACGCTCTCGCCGATTTCAGAAAAACTGGGCCAGGCCATGAGGAAAATCTGAGGGGAAATTTGGCTCTCCACAGGGACTGGGCCAGATTTTCAGCCAGTGTATATCAATGTCACTTTATTAATATAAAATCATAAAAAGTTTGGGCCAGAAGAGACCTCAGGAGGTCAGCTAGTCCAACCCCTGCTGAGGCTGCATTAAGTATACCTAGACCACCCTGAGAGGCCCACAGCTATCAGCGGAGTAACATCGCTTCATCATAGCTGAGGATCTGGCCTGGCTAGCCGGCTCGCCCAGGACTACAAAATCAGGCTAATGGCAGCAAGAGGGGCCAACAGTACCTGGGCAAGGAGGAGAGGGGGCTCCGTGCCCCCAGAAAGGGTGGGTAAGGGCCTGGGGCCAAGAGACCCCTTTGAATTGCTGTGCTCTGGGGCAACTACTCTCATTGCCCCACTATCGGTGGACCTGATGGTGCCTTTGTATTGTCTTTATTGTAAGTGTGAATGGCACTAGATTAGGACTCCTGAGACCTGGGTTCTATTCCCGTTGTTGCTGCTGCCCTTTTGCACATTCTCTGTCACCTCCTTTCCCTGTGCCTCCATTTCATTGTCTGCCTTGTGTACACACACTGCATTATTTTAGGGCAGGGTTGTCCTTGGAGACCTCATAAGAGACTAAGCACCTAGGGGGTGCTGACCTCAGTTTGAGCCACTAGGCCCGACCCTAACAACAACAATAATAGTAAAGCCTGCCTAAAGTTTTGGGGTGATTTTGACTTGGCCCCCCAAGAGCTCCGGGTACCTCTATTTGAATGGACTTTGGGGCCTTAACCCAACAACGGGAACTGGAATTTGTTTTGCAGCAATGGATCTTACGGAAGAGAAAATGCATCTAACGCTCCTGCCCAGGAGCTGCTGAGCGGCAGCATGCACAAGACAAACGGCACACCTATTAGCGCCACATCAATATCATTTAAAGCCCCATTCCGAGGAGGCCTTGGCAGTTCAGTTAATGCACTTAATTTCCCTGGGACTCCGAATGCATGTAAATAATTGTGCCACCCTGCCCTTCCTGCTCCATCCTCTCCAGCCAGATGGATTAGTTCTTGTTCTTCCCCCAGATTTGGCTTCAGGACACCATAAACTTCATTGATGGCCATTGATTGTTCCAACGGCCAATTGTATAATGTACCATAAAATAAGATTTGGTGGGAGAGCCGAGCGACTCTGTTGTTTTAGTGCACCCTCGTTTCCCATATGACAGTAATCTGCCAATCATATGATTTGTTTCTGGGTTCAGGGGGATGTACACAAGCTGACCTTAAGTCAATTTTTTCCAGCATCCTCACTGCGGGAGGTCGATTGGAGAAACCCTCTTGTTGACTTCCCTTACTCCTCTGACCCAATGGAGTACTGAGGTTGATGGGGGCACCATCAGTTATTGATTTAGCGGGTCTTTACTAGACCCGCTAAATCAAACCACATGAGATTGATCTCCGGAGCATCGATCTTAGGGTAAGTGAAAACAAGCCCTAACTCTTTGGTATGTACAGAATTATAGTGAAAAAATATCAGGGCTCACTAGCAGAACTTGGGTCCTGGTTTAGAGGAGGTTGCCATTTTGTAGGTAATGTAAATAACATAAATAATGTTTATGGCTTTCTCTTGCCTTGCGACAGAGACGGCATTCATCTAAAAGGACAGCTCTTCTGTGCAGCATCAACTCCATGATGCAGAGCCTGGGACACCTCTAAAGGGACTGCACTACAGGTTGGACCTTCCTGGTCCTGCCCCCTCGGGACCTACCCGGCCCCAGACAAGGGAGTTTGCCAGACCAGAGGAGGTTAACTCCAGCCCCTTTGCTGAGGAATTCCAAGCTCTCCTGTGGTCCATCAGCAGACCTGACTGGGCTCTCTGGGCTCCCCTTCCTGGCTCCATTTCCAGCCTGGCCACTGGTCTGGCTCCATTCCTGGCTGCCGCCTCAGCCTCCAGGCTCCCTGCCTCCAGGCAGTAGCTGCTAGTCTCCGCGCCCCTGGCTGGGCTGAGCTGCTGGGTCCAGTCATGGCCATGGCCATGGCTGCTGGTCTGGCTCCATGCTCCTAGCTGGGCTGCACTGCCAGGTCCCTATCTCCGGGCTGGCTCCACTGCCGGTCTATGCTCCAGGCACCCATCTCCTCTACTGGCTTCCAGCTCCTGGGTCCCGTTCGCACGGTTCTCTTGTCCAGCGGCTCGCTGGTCCAGCACTGTGCCATACCAGAGTCCTGAATCAGAGAGGTTCAACTTGTACTACAGCTGGGCCTCATCTTTCTACTATATATTTTAGAGAGTTTATCTGTCTGTTTGATCAAGGACTCCTCCTAAACGGTAAGAGCCAGGACCACCAAATTTGGTAGGCAGCTTCCTCTTACCACAGCTTGGTTCATTTGTTCCAGGAACATGGGCTGTCCCTAGAATGGGATTACTTCTCATCCAACCAAACAGAAAAAAGACAGAATCACCCACTCAAGTACAGTCCTCAACATGACATAACTGAGCGAATGTTGAAAGACACTGAACCAAGATGAGCCAGAAAATAGGATGAATCTGGCATAGGATTGCTTCTCAATAAACCTTCCAGAAAAGAGATAAAATGGAGAAATGTGGCGTAGTGCTCTGGTTTGACACAGCTACCCCAATGCTTAATGCTTCAAAACGAGAAGAAAATGTTATTGGAAACCAAATTGACGATAGCTCTTTTTGGTTAAAACATAGTGAATGACAAGAGTGTTTGGGGATGAAGACAAAAATACACTTGATGGAATTCCCATTCAAAAAATTTTTAATTAAATGGGTAAATTTTAATGATCCCTTTTTTAAGAAATGCAAACTAAAGATGAGTTTCATAAAACAACACTGAATTTTGCAAAGTACAATCATTTAAATAAAGCATGTAACATTTTCCTTTTATTTCCCCCTTCCCAAAAAAATCCCCTTAATTGCATTAGGGATCCAAGCAACGCTAGGTAAATCTGCTGGTTCTTCAAAAGATGGGTGTCAACAAATGGGCAGCATTTGGCAACAAACGGGAGCCAACGAACGGTTCTAGATGTGCCAGCATTCTCATGGTCATCATCCTAAACACGCCCGGAAATGAAGGCCTAAACACTTTCAGTGGTGCAAAACTGTGCGGGGGCCCCTCCGCACATCCAACACTGGTGGGAACTGCTGGATTCTGTCTCTCTGTGTCAGCTCTCTGAGAACACCATTCCCACAGAGAGAAGTTGAAGGATCAGAGAACTCCGGGGAACTTAGAGGTGGGGGAAATTAGCAAAACTGAGTCTGGGGAACAGACTGTATGGAAGGGAGAAGGAATCTATCATGAATTAATCACAATAGGGCAGCTTTCCTCCATCTTCTGTAAAACTCCAATGTGATAATTTAATGGTGAGAATATCCTCTAATGAGCTTTGAGGAAACTGCAGGCTTCTTAATGGGCTCTTTAATGAAGAATCATTTAGGCTTTTATTAACACTGAGGAAAAACACATGGTGTTTGGTAGCTATTTGTAGCTAGATGAACATGAATAATTGCCTCAAATGTTCAAACACAAATTCTCTAATGGGCCCCTATACAGTGCTTTGAGGGATATCACAATTTGGGGCTTCGGCAAATGTCACGATGCTTCTTGCATTGGAAATTTGATTTGAGTTCCCAGAACAAGTCTTCATCCCAGATTCAAGTGCCATCCGCACCAGATGTTCCCCAGATGTTCTAACTGCTAAAAGTGGCCAGAAGAACCAACCAAAAAGAGGCAAGATGAGCTCAGCTTTGAGTCACGATCTAAGGTATTTTCTAGGTGCAGTGCAACCCTGCCAAGACCTGTTGTCACTGAATCACCCCACTTTCTAGATCACTTATTGTCTGCTAGCTATTTGGGTATTTTAAAAAGTCATGTAAGGTATCTCCTTGTTTAAGGCCTGAACCAATGCCCATTCGTTCAGTTTGCAGATCCCCACTGACTTCCATGAGTCTTGGCTCCAGCCTTGTGGCAGCACATTGTCACTAAGGCTTTGAGAATTTCGGAGTCATACTTTCCGCAGGGGCAATAGGCAGGGTAGGTCACATCCCTACAGGGAAGGAGAGAACGGTGGATATGAAGCAGGGGAGCATGACCCACTGTCCATTCTTGCTGCTTTGAAAGAGCTAATACAGTAAAACTCCGGCATCCAATTGTACAGCACTCCCGATAGTCCAGCACCAAAATGCCAAGAGCCCTAGTGAATGAGCTTCGGCAAAAAAACGAGTCACAAGGCAGCAGCAGCAGCTGAACTGAGCGAAAAGAGTAAGAAAGGGTTAAAAAAATCTAAAACATTACAGTGTACCGTATACAGTATGTACAATAAAAAGGGTTAAAAACACTGTATACTGTATATATATATAAACCAGTTTATAGTAACACTGTATACAGCATGTATATAACCAATTTCTAGTACCTCCTGATAGTCTGGCATCTCCGATAATCCAACACCACCTAGGTCCCAAAGGTTCCGGATTATCGGAAGTCTACTGTACTAGAGAATCCACCCTGAGGAATGGAATAGCTGTTGTATCCATGCCACCGGCTTTAATATCACTGAAGAAGCTTGAATTAATAATCCTGAAAGTGCCACATTACAGGGCTATCTGGCAGGGGTAGGGAACCTTTTCTGGGGTTGGGGACCACTGACCCATGGAAAAATCAGTCTGGGGCCACACACAAGTGAGAAGCAAAAAAAAAAACCCGCACTAACGTGGCCCCCGACTGAGAAAGAGAAAGACCCTCCCCACGTTCCCCTCACACACCAGAGCCGGGAGGAGTCTAGTAGACTTTGTGTGCTCCGGCCCTGAGGGGAGGGGCAGCAGGGTAGGCCAGACTGCCAGCACCAGGGTGGGATCCTGGCAAGTTGGGGGCTGCCAGTGGCATAGAGGGGGGGTAGTTCCCCTGGGCATCATGCTAGGGGGGCACCAATTTAGCTGCCGGGCCACTTGCTCCCAGCAGACAAGCCACTGAGGCAGGGCCGGACAGCGGGAGTGGGCACTTCAAAGGCGTGCCCGGGAGCCCAGCACCCCTCGTCCAGGAGCCATTGCCTCCCCCGCTGCGCAGTTCAGTGCAGTTTTGCCTTTGCCCCCCGGGCACATAACACCCTCGCTACGCCACTGAGGGCCACATCCAGCCCCCAGGCCTTAGGTACCCCACCCTTGCTATATGGGGTCTCCAGGCCTGGCCTCAGGGCAAAGCGGTTGCCTTGGGCCTGGCGCCTTCAGGGCCCTGCACTGCCCAGCTGGGAGCCACCCAGCCATGCGGTGCAGCCAACCACAACACGCCACCTTGGGCCCTGCAAACTCTTTGTCCAGGCCTGGGGGTCTGAGCCATTGGGCAATGCATTTGCAACCAGAGAGTTTCACGGCTGATTTTGCCTCCAGACCTGTGCTTCACATGCCATGAACTTCCAGGAAACCTCTCTGCAGAGGCCGGAGAATGGCTTTCAAAAGAGCCCGGGTAGCTCAGGATACTACCAAGCCCTGCACGGGTCGAGAGACCGAGAGAGGCAAAGAAAGCGGTGAAACTGGGGCCGGGAGAATTGTCTCGTTCTCTCACCCTAATGTTGGGTTTCCTCCCAGCTTCTGCCTGTTTCCTGCCCTATGGACACACCCGGCACGGCTGGGACCCCAGCCTGTCTCACTGACAGTCACTGAGGGAAAGGAGCATGAGAGATGCAGGAAGGCGTATTTCCTCTGAACTCTGGGAACTGGACAGCAACAGGCCCCCGGACCTCTGCATCCTGCAGGGGCACATGGGGGAGGGAGCAGCGTTTTCCTGACCCCTGGGTCCCATCTGGGTAGATGGGGCTGCGCTCACATGCTGTTCCCATGGCAATGCGGCTGTGAGGAGGGGGGATGTTGCTACCTAGCTGCCTCTCGGCTCTGTCTGAGCCACCCCCCTTCCCGAAGATCACTTTTTGAGTTTAGGTGCAAGCCAAGATCTACCTCAACTATAAATGCCCTGGCCCCACCTCCTTCCCACCCCTTCTCACAGGCCCCGCCCCTGCTCACTCCATCCTCCCTCTCTTGCCCATCCTTAGTCACTTTCATCAGACTGGGGCAGAGGGTTGGCTGCAAGCTCTGGTCTTGGATTAAGGGATTTGGAGTTCCTAGGGCAGGCAGTTGGGATGGAGGAGGGGGTTCTAGGTACAGGCTCTGGGAGGGTGTTTAGATGCAGGAGTGCTCAGGGCTAGGGCAGGGGCTTAGGGTGCACAAGGGGCTTCATGACTAGGGTAGGAGTTTGGGATATGGGCTCCAGCTGGGCACGGCTGTTGGCTCCTAGGTGGTAGGGCTAAGGCAAGCTCACCCCTGCCCTGGCCCTGGCCCCACTCCCTAAAGCAGCCAGCAAACTCCATCCCAAGTCCAGTTGTGCCCCCGCCCTGCTCTGTGGTGATAGGATACAGAGTGGGAGAGGAGGCACCGTGACATCCGCACCCTCCTCTGCCCTGCAGAGAAAGCAGGAGGCTCCCCAGGGAAAGGGGCAGCTCCACGGCAAAGGGCAGGAGCTGTGCAGCAGCCGTGGGAGCAGCAGCTGAAGTGGCGGCACTTGACCACCTCCTGGCCAAACCAGTCAGGATCCCCTGTCAGAGGCTCCAAGATCGACTGGTAGATCCCAATCTACTAGTTGGTGAGCCCTGGTCTATGCATTTCTGCAGCACCTAGTGCAAGGGGGACTCTGTTACTACCCCTAACAAAGTCAATTCAGGTATTCCTGACTGTCCTTATGTACCAAGCTCTTATTGATTTGAGCAAGAGCTTTGCTTGAGTAGAAACTGCATACGAGACCTCCAGATCTGGCCCTCAGAGACCACTCTTTGGGAAGACAGAAATAACCATGAAATTACTGTCTTAATCTATCCGATGCTTACTGTGCAATCAGAGGACCAGCAGTTACCATGCAATTATGGAGTTAATTAAATGGGTATCTGGACCCTCAAACATAAAACACTACCAGAGGCATCTGCTGAGAATTAGATTCCAGAGAAATAAATGACACTAAGACGAAGGAGCGGGAAATAGCTATTCTAGGTAAGTAATGAAAGGGCGTTCATCATGCTCTTTCTGATGTAGCAGTTTGCAAAATGCCAGCAGTGGAACTCTTGTTTAATTTCAAAGAGCTGCGCTTCAGCACAGAGAGAGGGGCGGCGTTTGCCAAATTCAATAGAATTAGTCAATAATATTTCATTAATACAGAGGCAATATCACGAGCTCTTAAGTGTGGACACCATAATCACAATTTATTTTCAAGCTAGATTTATTCTCCCTGCCCAGCCAGCAGTAAAATAAATGGTAACATTAAAATTATAATTAATTTCTAAGCCTGAAATTTTAGTCGTCACCAGGAGAAGGCAGATTAAGGAGGAATTTTCTCAGGAGGTATGATATGCAGGTGGCTTTATTTCACACGCAATTAAAGGCTGACTCCACTGGGTCTGAATGAACATGGGCTTACTTCAGTTCTGCTCCAGTCAGACTGCTCCAGTGCCCAGTGGAGTTACCCATCCTTAAAACTGGAGTTTTCCAGGACACAGCCAAGCCCTTTGGCTTCACTTGCTTTACTCCTACTTTAGCCCAGTGGGACAAATCTTGGGCTGATACCAACCAGCATGACCAACTAACCTGAAGATCTGGATATGTATGTTATATACGGCTGTGTGCAAGCAAATGCCCCCTGGAAAAGTGTCTATAACACTCGTAGGGTCTCATCCACCCCCAGCTGCCACACCCCTTATCCTCTCTTTTGTCATGATGCCTACAAAAGACTTGAGCATGGTGTGTGCTGTGAGCACTGCCCATCATGCTGGTGAAAACTGACTCACCGGTTCCTTGTACCTGCCCATCCAGCTCTTGCTGTCTCTCATCTCCTACTTAAAACGGGGAGCTCTTTGGAGCTGGGACTCTTTTTGTTCTGAATTGTCCAGCACCTAACACCACAGAGTGCTGGGCCATGACTCTGGCTTGTAGGTGCTCCAGGACTACTCATAATAAATCGCAGTGTTGTCAAAGCAGACTGACAGGGTGCCCCTCCATTCTGGCCACCTGTGGCCTGCACCTCCTCCCCGTGCCGATCACCCGCTCAGAGGAGGCGTTTCACATTGCAAACAGCATGTGCTGGGCTGAGCTGGAACGCCCCACTCCATGTCTCTCCCCTGCCTACCAAGGGGCATCTCTGAGGGTTTGTGGGGAGTAGGAACCCGTAATCTAAGTAAAGAATTTGTTCTCCATGTGCTCTTAGTGCAGGGTCGGGCGCTTGTGTCCTCCTCAGCAATGCCCGGGGTCTCCCTTTGATCCGGGTGGGAGCCCCACCCACCCCATACACCCCATCCTGCTCAGCCTTCTTTTACCTACCGCTCAAGCCTCCTTCACTGCAATGTTCAGTCCTGCCTCACCTCCCAGGCCCTACCCCTCACCACTTGCTCCCCTGCCACCCCGCACCCCAAAGCCCTGCGTCCCCTCTCTGCTTGTCAGCACAGCTGCCCCCTCCCTGGGGCCAGCCTCCACGGTCATGTAGTTGCATGTCTTAATGTAATTAGTCATTGCCCCCAGAAACCGATCCCTGTGACACAGGCAGGTTCCCCATGCTAAGAGCAGTAATTTATGGAAATGGGGAAGGTGTTTTAAATTATTCAATATAAATGTAAATAGGAGAAAGGGTTCCTTTGAATAAATTGTGTTATTTATGCGCAGCCCTGGAAAAATGGGCAGCAGGTTGGGAGCTAGTCACAAATCAGAGGCGTTTGTTTTTCCCGCTATAGGATGCAAACAACGTAAATATTTTTTACATTTTAGAATGAGGCTTTGAACTATTAAAGCACAGTTTCCAGCCCCCTGTTTCCCATTACAAGAGTGAGTTTATAATAGACCTACTTGACTCCAAGGCCCAAGAATTACTAGGGTGATGAAGATGAGAAGGAAGGAAGGAAAGGACGGAGAGAGAGAGAGAGAGAGAGAGAGAAACTTGGGCAGAGTAGAACTCTGTGTCACCACATAATCTTCCAGCCTCAGTTTCCCACTGAACTGAGCACAGCATGGGGACTGTGTGTGTTCTACATGGATGATCCCAAAGGACAACAACAAGAAGTGTCCAAGTCAGCTCTGGAATTGGTTGAATTATTCCTGACAAATGAACTGGCATTTTTTGTGGGGGTTTTTTGTCGGGTGGCTTTCTGGGCAGCCAGCCTGAGTCCCGTGAGTTCACGTTATTCGGCGTGATTGGCAGGGCGGTGGGCGGGCTGCATGTTTCTGAGCTTGCGGGATGCTTGTGAACTCTTGGCTTGGCTACATCTAGATCTCTCAGGCTACATCTAGACTGCATCCCTCTGTCCACAGATGGATGCAAATCAAGCACGTCGAAATTGCTAATGAAGCAGGGATTTAAATATCCTGCACTTCATTAGCATAAACACGGCTGCCACTTTTTTAACGACATGGAGCTTTTTCGAAAAAAAAATCCCAGCAGTGTAGACGTGGATCTGTTGAAAATAAACCCTTTTTCAACAGATCCTGTATTCCTCAAAAAATGAGGTTTACAGGATCTGTCGAAAAGGGTTTATTTTCAACAGATCCGCGTCTAGACTCCTGGGTTTTTTTCCGAAAAAGCTCCATGTCGAAAAAAAGCGGCGGCCCTGTTTCTGCGAATGAAGCATGGGATATTTAAATCCCGGCTTCATTAGCAATTTCGATGTTCCTAATCTATATCTCTCTGTCGACAGAGAGGTGTAGTCCAGACGCACCCTCACACAGCAGTGCCTGCTTCACAAAACCCGCTTGTCTGCATGTGCAGGCATCAGCAGGCCCACATTTCAGCCGCTCTTCTGCAGCACTGAGGGGCACCGTCCAGCCAGCTGAGTGGCTGTCCAACCCATCATTCCGTCTCTGTGCCCGGCCTCTAGCTGGCAAGCTTCTAGGGGCAGGGCCTGACTTTGCATTGAGCAGCAAAGACATACACATCATCAGTGCTTTGCGCACCACAGCAAGGGATCTGCCAGAGCATGTGCACCAGGAGCAGGCTTTCTAAGCATTATCTGGTGTCTCTCCCCTGGCCTCTGTGTAAAGGTGGCTCAGTGGCAGTGTGGCTCTCAGGACACCTCCACAGAACTCAGATGTGCTTGGTGCACAACCTAGAAGCTCTCCCCTCCGCTTGCCCCCATCCCGTTGAGATTTTAAGGCCTGGCACCACCCTGTGTTCCTGGTCTTGTTGCTGAAAGCTTTGCATACCCACAAACACATTGGCTACGTCTACACTGGCATGATCTTGTGCAAAAACTCTTCCAGAAGAGAGCGTCTACACTGCCATGTGCTTTTGCGCAAGAGCATCCGTGGCAGTGTGGGACGCTCTCTTGCGCGAGAAAGCTCTGATGGCCATTTTAACCATAGGGCTTTCTTGCACAAGAAATTCATGTTGCCTGTCTACACTGGCCTCTTGCGCAAGAACAGTTGCACAAGAGGGCTTATTCCTGAGTGGGAGCGTCATAGTTCTTGCACAAGAAGCCCTGATTTCATACATTACAACGTCAGTGTTCTTGCACAAGAACTCGTGGCCAGTGCAGACAGGCAGCAAGTTTTTGCACAAAAGCAGACACTTTTGTGCAAGATCGCACCAATGTAGACACAGCCTTTGCGATGGGGCGGACAAAGCCCAACCTCTCCGCTGGAGGCCTTTCAGCACCCTGGCCAGCAGCAGGAGCAGTGGAGAGGTCCTCCGAGCAGGGTAGAGGGGCAGCCTTCACTGCAGCCAATCAGGATGCGGCAGGCTGCTATTTAAGGAGCTGCTAGCTGAGGCTTGTCAGTTCCTTCCTGGAGCTCCACCCAGACAGACCTCTGGGCTGACTGGGGAGCACTGGAACCTTGGACAGCTCCAAGTGGTAGCTGGGCCTCATAACTGATCAGAGCTGGATCCTGCAGCTAAAGGCTAGCTAATGACAACCCTGCAGAACCCCAGACAAGGGGAACTCAGCAACAAGGTCCTAGAGAAGGGCTGGATGAAACAGCATCCCAAGGAAGTTGCCCGGGGGATGTGACTGTAATTACGGACTTTGAAACTTGGCAGGTAACTGCTATGTATAGGGTCCCTGGGCTGGGACCCAGAGGAGCGGGCAGGCCTGGGTCCCCCCGCCCCACCCAACTGCCCTGCAAACCACACCTGAGTAAAGGAGGCAAAAGAAGAGGCCTGACCCCTAGCTGCGAACTGGACATTGACTCTCCTGCAGATGGGCAAGTAAACATTGTGAGACCCCTTTCAGCCACCAAGGGGTGCTCACACAAAGGACCGAACCTGTTACACACACTCCCAGGACCCCTTGCCCAGCTTCCTGCCCTGGCTCAGAGCCCAAAGAAGTGATGGGGCCATCTGGGCAATGCAAATCCTTTTGCCGTGCGGTGGAATCGACTGTCCAAATGGAGCTCTCAGCATCATGGCCTTAAATCCTCTCTTGAGCTAAGTTCCAGAGCCTTCATGCCTGGACTCACACGCCCAACCCTGAACACAATAGGGCATTCACCGCAGGCACATTAAAGAAGTACAGCCCCTCCAGAAGTACAGCCTGGCTTATACCCCTCCCCTCCCCTTGACTTCAGTGGAGGGCTGTGAGTCAGCTGCAAATCTGGACCAGTGCATTCGCATGTTTGGCTTAACCCAAACCCACCACAGCACCCTCTACCAAAGGAATAGGTGGCAGCTCTATAACAGTTTGTCCAGGAGGGCTCCCATCTCTTAGAATAGGTTTCATTCTATAATAATGTTTGTGCCAGATTGATCTGACAGCAGGACCCAAACCTCAGGAGCTGCGGCGAGAGTGGAGGGTCTGGAAAGACAGAAAAAAGCTGCATTGGAGCAGCATCGTCGGAGGAGAAGCAAAGATGAATGAGAGCACACGCATCTTTTCCTCTCTCTAACCCTAACCCCCTGATGCATTTTCAGAAGCCCTCCAGGCCAGCCAGAAGCAGACGTGGGAGCAGTGGTTCTATCAATACCATGAGGATTGTATCCCAGGTCCCTCCGCCCAGCGGCCAAGTGGTTCTTAACAGCCCACCAATCCTAAGCACTGATTCTAGGAATCCCATCATGCCTCAGGGCTATCCCATGATTCCAGGGTAATGCTGTGTTTCTTAAAGCTCACCAGGCATTTCTTTGCAAGAGTCAAGGGGGCTATCCCTGGGATCCTGGCCAGATTTCATGTTTGGTAGTTGTATTCTGCCTTTCGCTGTTCCCCACATAGTTTTAACAGGATGTGGTATTTTTCATTTCCTCCTTCCAGGAGATGCAGCATTTATTTTCCCTTCCCTTTGAACAAATTAAAGGAAGCATTTCTTCACACAACACTCTGTCAACCTGTGGAACTCCTTGCCAGAGGATGTTGTGAAGGCCAGGACTATACCAACGCTCATAAAAGAGCTAGATAAATTCATGGACGATAGGTCCATCAATGGTGATTAGTCAGGATGGGCAGGGATGGTGTCCCCGCCTCTGTTTGTCAGAAGCTGGGAATGAGCAACAGGGGAGGAATTACGTGATGCTTCCCTGTTCAGTTCCTTCCCTCTGGGGCACCTGGCATTGGCCACTGTCAGAAGACAAGACACTGGGCTTAATGGACCTTTGGTCTGACCCAGTGTGGCCATATGTTCGTGTTTTCCTGCCTTCCACAGCCACACACTGTTGTTATATGTGGTTAAACACTGTGCCTTCCATCCCAGAGGTGGCTGTATTTCAGCGCTAAGTGGGACACTCTCCACACACAGCTCTGTAACGGTCTTCCGCACGTCCCTCAGGCCAGACACAGCTACTCTTTCAGCCCTTCCTTCTCACGCCAGCTCATATCAGAGGGAGCAGCCTCCAGAAGTCTGAGCGGCAGCTTGGAAGTCGGGACTCCTGGGTACCCCCTCGTAGCTCTGACAAAGAATCTCTGAGGGACTTGAGCGAAGCCACAGCCATGGTCCATGCCTGGCTGTCCCTCCAGGTGAAACACGGGCAATACTAACTTTCTACACCAAGAGGGGAGGAGGCATGGCCTTGGCTTACCAGATTCCCCGCCAAGAACGCTCATTCGCACAGGCAGAACCGTTCCCAACTGGTACTTCTCTCTCAGCAGCCTGCTGAACTGGTAGAGGAGGACATGGGGGGGGGGGCGGATTTATTTTCCTCTGGACTTGACGCAACATTGGGAGCCAACCCCTACCCCAGAGCCCTGGCCGGTTTCCCAGCTCAGACCGGGCACCGTCCTCCTCATAGTTCATCGCGGGCATAATGGGCCATCTGTCAGTTAAAGCTGCAACTGGCAGCCTGTGGGATTCCGGTGGAGGGAGGAGCGGGAGTGAGGTGAGGGGAATGGGAGCAGGCACCTGCTTTGCGGCTGCTGGATTAGCAGGCAGGGTCGCCTCAGGAACCCGGGGGCATGAACAATGCAAGAGACTGTGCGTGTGTGTGCGTGAGACTTGATAAACATCCTGGCTGTGTCTAGACTAGCCAGTTTTTCCAGAAAATCAGCCGCTTTTCCAGAAAAACTTGCCAGCTGTCTACACTGGCCGCTTGAATTTCTGCAAAAGCACTGACTTCCTACTGTAAGAAATCAGTGCTTCTTGCGGAAATACTATTCTGCTCCCGTTCAGGCAAAAGTCCCTTTTGCGCAAAGCTTTTGCACAAAAGGGCCAGTGTAGACAGCTCAGATTTGTTTTCCGCAAAAAAGCCCCGATCGCAAACATGGCGATCGGGGCTTTTTTGTGGAAAAGCGCATCTAGATTGGCACGGACGCTTTTCTGCAAAAAGTGCTTTTGTGGAAAAGTGTCCGTGCCAATCTAGACGCTCTGTTCCGAAAATGCTTTTAACGGAAAACTTTTCCGTTAAAAGCATTTCCGGAAAATCATGCCAATCTAGACGCAGCCCATGACTGCACTGGGCCACAAGAAAGGCTTGTTATACCGGTGTTGAAAGTCCCACAACACCCTGCCTTCCTTCCGGAGCGGAGCACCAGCAAAGCACCAAGAGGAGCACTAGGCAGCAACTCCTGGGCAATACAGATCCACAGGACCCAGTCTGTCACTCCAGCCCCTCTCCTCAGGCCCTAGGGCTTTGGGTGATGGACAGAAGACTTTTCCCCTTTGGGACCTTTTATTTTATAATGATGGTTTGGAGGGGGCGGGAGCGATGAGGTGAAAAGACACCTTTCTTCACAAAAGATCCCATTAACCATGATGATAAAGGGTAGGCAGTGATAACCTGCACCCAAGACCATGCCTAAAACAAAGCACTGCTCCTCTGAAGCGACCATCACACCTGGCTCGCCCTCACCGAGGCCTCTCGAAATCCCGTCAACCCACCCAGTTGGCCGGCACGTGTCCGGCTTATGCGTCAATTTATGAGGCAAAGACTGTCCAGGATAGTGAGAGATCAGAGAGCATCCCCTTCCTCTTCATCTCCCTCAGATTCCCCCCGCTCCAGAGAACATCAAAAATGTGCAGCATGAGGGCTTATGGACTCACAATGGGCGAGATACGGAGCTACCACCCAACACAACACAACCGCCTTCTCGGGACACACAGCTCCCTCTGTGGCCTCAGCCAGCAGCTCCAGAGCCACCCAAGGCTTAGCCCTTTTAGGCATGGTCCCACATGGTCTCATCAGCCTGTCCCACACCCCCATCTCTAGAATCCTGCCTCCGCCTCATGGGCAGGGAGGCGCTCCTTAGAATCCAGGACTCGCCTCTATCCAGACACAACTGGTGGGGTCACAACCTGAGCCCGGACGGAGGACAGTGGCAGACCCCAAACTGCAAGGTGGGGAGATGCAGGCTCTGTATTCTGCTGGTTCCTTAATGTCCCAGCCCCTTCCTGCTGTCCTAGAGTCCCATATTGACTGAGAGGAAGGGGCTGTGTGCCCATTCATCCGTTTAGGATGCTGCTCGCCACTATAGGAATTCAGCCCCCGAAGCAGTGGGTTGGCCAGCCCAATCCACGTTTCCAGGGAGATGGGTTTTTTCTCTGTGTTCCAGAGAAGCTGGTAGAGGACATCACAAAGTAACAAGCAAATACCCTCCCAGTTTAGAGGTTCTTCACCCAGCCCATGGCCCCAGGGAACAGCCTCTTCCAAGACACTTCGTCCCCATCTGTTGCTGTGATGCAGCTGAGCAATTAAACTCAGTGGAAGGATTCCCACTGCTGGGGGTGGGAGATGGATCAAATGCCTGGTACCTCCCTGGAACTCTAGTGTGAGCATGAGTTGCTATTAACTCCTTGTTTTCCAGAAACAAGGTCTGATCTCTCTGTCCTGCAGTCCCATCAAGGAGTCCAGCCCATAGAGGAGAATGCGAGCACAAAGCACCCAAATTACAACTCCCACAAGGCACCCTAGTGGCATTTCAGCCCTGAAATATCTGGGTTGGGTTTTTTTTTTTTCACAGAGAACTCAAATTTTTCCAAGAACATTTCTTCAGAGGTTTTGGGGTTTTTTTAGAAATGTAAAAAATAATTCTGGTAACAACCCCCTTTTAGGGATTATGAGCACAAACTTCTACCATGTGACCCAAAAGGAATAACTCCATCAGCTTGTAGCAGTAATAGGTTGCTGTCCTCTATCAGAGGAGCCAGCAGAGGGGGGAATGGCACATCTCTTGCAGGCATGTTACAAGGGGACGCCCATTTATTAACTTTTATTATTTTTATTGTGTTTAGTTTCTTAAACACAAAAATCTCCTGTGAAGCATGCTCCCATATAAATAAATAAATATTTCTAAGGATGAGTACCTGACAGAGAATGACATCACAGATATAATAATTCATCTCTGATTAGCAACAATTAGTAACCAGTAAAGGGGATGTATTTCCAAATGAAATTACAGCCTGTTGCGGTACAAATGCCAGCCAATGTCTTCTCAACGTCTTAGAGCTGTTATCTAATCGATTCTAAGGGGAGCCAAGGTCTTTTGCATTTATATAGCACTACTGTGCAGTCAAAGAACTGTGCAGATATTAACTAGTTCATCCTTGCAGCTTCCCCGGGAGGCAGAAAAGGAGGATGCTGTTATCTTCCTGCATTACTACTAGTTATTTGTATTACAACCGTGCATAAAAGCCCCAGCCCAGATCAGGGACCTACTGTGACAGACACTGTGCAGTCAACGAGTTCCTTTTCCATCGGGCTCACAGTACAAACAAACGAGAGGTGGGAGAGAATCAGAGGCACAGCAAAGGGTAAGTGGTTTACCAAAGGTCATACAGCAAGTAAGTGTCAGAGGTAGGGCAAGGTGTCCCGATTCCCAGTGCGCTATCTGTTACTTCTTGGAGAGCTGAGGAAACAGAGGCACAGGCCTGATTCTCTATGCCCCCAGCATAATATGATGCTGGAATCAGGCTGATAGCAATCTGGGATTAGAAGCCAACACTTCCCAGCTCCTAGCATAGTGCTCATTCCACTAGGCAGCACTGATGCTTGAGCACCTCCTGGGGAGCTGTGACAGGCTACGGACTACGTGAAGAGGGCAGGCTGGGTCCCTGTGCTAGGTAACACTGGGCAGGCACATAGGAACAGTTGTAGACCTGTTTTTTCCCCCCAGCTGATTAAGTATATCAATGACTCCAAGCAGGAGGGTGAAGACCAGGTTGCCAGACCTCACAGGTGCCAGGTTTGAGCCAGAGCAGCACAAAACTTTTATAACCCAAATCAACCCCAGATCCGACTCACCTGACTCCTCAGCCCATGGCAAGCCCAAAGCTCGTGTTTTTTCAGCTGGTCCTGGGCCAGGTTTGGAGCAAACCTGGGCTTTGTCTGACTGCTCTCCCTGCCCCAATGAAGCCACATAGAGGTGGTTTTACCCCTTCCCATGTGATATTCATTGGCTTCTGTTTGCATTTCCTGGGGGCATAGGTGCTGGAACTGGGGGTGCTGCTAATGCTGCAGCACCCCCTGACTTAAAGTGGTGCCCATTATACACAGAATTTACAGTTGGGTTTCATGGCTAATCCTCTCTATAAAAATTGCCCCAGCATCCCTAGCTGGGGGTGTAATTAGCGCTAACCCCAACACTCAGAAAGCCAACCAAATTCAGTTCTGCAGACAGTCTATGCAGGACTTTCCAGGATGCGTCTCCCTTGAGTCTGCAAACAGCATGGCGATTTGGCTTCTGGCCGCATGCCATGCCTCTAAGTGAACCAATATTTTAGAAGAGGTGCATGTGCCTTTTGGACACAGTGATGCTCCGGAAAATCCTACGGCTGGCTGGAAAGGAAGGAGGAAATTGAGCCTTTGACACCACGCATTTATCAGCCGAAATAGTGACCTATGGCACACAGTACAGGCCATGTGCCACGTGGAATGTTGCTGTCCCTGAAAGAGACACATCGGTTTTAAGGACCACCGCTTGATGACTGATCGGTTCGTTGCCAGAGTCTGGAAGTTGTATTTGTATTTACCAAATGAGCCTGTGACTCAGGCAATGCAATCATTTGCTTGAGTTCCCCAGGAAGCGGTGTATAATAGCTGGCTTTACATGGTCATGGACAACAAAATATTAGCGTGTTGTAAACTTGCAGAGGTTCTGATGAGCTACAAGGAGCAACCACTTGCACTAAGACAGGCAGGGTGCATCCTAAGCCATTCGGAGGCGCACCCGGCGCGGCTACTCTCCTCAGCGGTTGGCACCACTCTGAAATGCATTTCTTTTATGTCCCCAAAGTCTGAGGACCAGCTGTAAAAGATCCCTTGGGTGTGACCCGGTCTGTCCAACCAGCCAGTGGGGGATTGTCCACCTGCAACCTCGATTCTCAGCTTGAGGGTCCAGGTGGGCTCCAGGGAGTCACAACCACCCTCCATTTCTTTATGACAAGATGGGAGGGAGAGCTTTGTTCTGTGGTAACATGGAGCCGCAAGGGGGAGAGGCTGAAAACCGCTGCCCTCGATTACATTCTGCGGGGCTGGTTCTCTCCTGGTTTCATGGCGTCTGACACTTCTCTCAGGAGACTGGCTACGCATGTAAAAGAAATGCATCCATTTAGCACCACTCATTTGCCTTTGCTCCTCTCCACCTCATGGCTGGGGGAATCTAAAGCCAGGATGAGGGGACCTGATTATCTACTCTAACCTCCGACAAAAAAAGCAAACCTCATTCTGGGACACATTAACAGGAGTGTGGTGAGCAAAACACGAGAAGTCATTCGTCCGCACTACTCTGCTCTGATTAGGCCTCCGCTGGAGTATTGTGTCCAGTTCTGGGCACCGCATTTCAAGAAAGATGTGGAGAA
>JANRFK010000961.1:13101644-13121997 GCA_030068395.1 Apalone spinifera | reverse complement strand
TCCAGAGAAGAGCAACAAAAATGATGAAAGGTCTAGAGAACATGAGCTATGAGCAAATGCTGAATGAATTGGGCTTTTTAGTTTGGAAAAGAGAAGACTGAGAGGGGACGTGATAACAGCTTTCAAGTACCTAAAAGGGTGTTACAAGGAAGAGGGAGATAAATTATTCTCCTTGACCTCTGAGGATAGGACAAGAGGCAATGGGCTTAAATTGCAGCAAGGGAGGTTTAGGTTGGACATTAGGAAAAACTTCCTACCTGTCAGGGATGGTCTAGATGGTGTTCGATCCTGCCGTGAGGGCAGGGGACTGGACTTGATGACCTCTCGAGGTCCCTTCCAGTTCTAGGCTTCTATGTAGTCCAGCCCAGTTAATTTCACCTCAGTTTTCCTGCATTAAGCCCATAGAGTAGGGTAGGGGGAGGTGTTCTACCCTGTGCCTCTCATATGAAATCCACCCTAGAATGAAGGCTGGTTTGAGGGACAGCTGAGAGCAGCTGATGCCCTGGCCTACAGTAACTCTGTGAGAGCATCCCTGTAGTCTGCTTACCCTCTGTGTGTGTCCCTGTCCCTCACCCCTCGGATGTTGTTTGTCTCCTTATGGCTGGATTTCTGCCCTTCAATCCAGCCTCATTGTGGCACTGCCCCCAGGACTAAAATTGTGGCTTCAGCCTCAGTTTCCCCTTGTGGCATGTGGAGCAGCGATCACTCCCTCACCTGCATTGGCTCATTGGTATGCTGGGCAGTACAGCCAACAATCGACCCCCTCCCCACATACCTGCTCTTCAGCTACTAATCTGCAGCTACTAGCCAGCGGCATCTCCCCCTCTCTTCAGGGGACTCCTTACATCTCTCTGCTCTTTGGGCCACAGCCTACGTGTTGCTCTCTGCAGTATAAACGCTCCATCCTAACTGCTCCAGCGCAGGGCTGGGTGCCAAGGGGGCGCCTCGTGTCAGAGGGACGCTGTCACCACCGCCGACTGGGTGGAAATTATTTACGAAAGGAAATAGACACAAAGCGGCTTGACATTTGAAAAGAACCCATTAACACGCCTTCAGTGCGCATCAGCTCTGGAGTGCTTTACAGTTCCGCCGGCCCAGCACTTAATTAGAGACCCGGCTGCCTGTGTTTTACACTCATGACAAACGTCACCCCCAACCGCGTCCCGCGATTCCAGCACAGCCTCGCTAATTCCCACCTCCCCTCTGAGTTTCAACCCTGTTTGGCTTTCCGATACTCCTCCCCGCCCACCCCCGCTGGAGCCTTTGAATCAGGGGAGGTGGCGAGAGCCAGGTCAGGGCTGATTGTCCAGCATGACCCTGGCCGCCTTGCACTGGGCTCTGACGCACAGAGGGCGCAAACTTAGGCGGAGCCCTTCAAGGATCGCTCTCCAGGGTTGGGGTCCTTGGAGAGTTTGGGGCCATGAGGGCCTCCCTGGAGCCGGATAATTGAGGAGCGTAAGGCTGCGGTCATTCATCTGGTGCTTATTTTCCAGGAAGTTGAATGTTTCTCTCCTACTGCTCCTTTGGGCCCGGCTAGGTCCTATGGCCTTTACCGGGACGTGCTTTCCAGAGGGGAGATGCTAGGCTCTACAGAGCAGCCTGAGCAAGGCCCTAGTTCTCCCTGGAACACCTAAAAGCAGTAGAGACTCTACATGTGACCTGCGAGACATTTTGTTCAGAGGGCTGCAGTAGAGCAGGTAGTGTTTTTCCCACCGGTTTTACTAAAGTGACTAGGGGAATCTGAATTTGAACCACATCGGTGGTGCAAAGGCAGCAACAGCGCAAAAAGAGCCTTGGGGATTTGAGACAAAGGATGGCCCAGTCATATGGGCAGTGGTAAAGCTTTTACAGGACCCATATTTGATGCCGGGCTCTGCCACAGACTTCCAATGTGGCACTGGGCAAGTCACTTAGTCTCTCTATGCTTGAGTTCCCCATTTGTAAAATGGGGATAATATCACTGCCCTGCTACACCGAGGGCTTGTGAAAAGAAATATATTTAAGTCTGCAAGGTAAGGGAAACCAATATGAGTCATGTAGAAAGCTACCCCAGTAGCTTACCCTGCAGTTATACGGGTGTGAATTTTCTTCATCGACCCAAGTGCATTGTCATCTCCTTCAGCTTGCAGGTAATTTACATTTTTTTAAAAAAAATCTTATGCTGATGTGCATTGCACTTTTTCTCCCTTTGCCTTACAAGATATAAACATTGTGTCTTCCTTTCAAATATAGCCCCTGGGTAGGGTTCCCTGTGAAATTGAGAACAGGCCATTTTACAGATAAATGATTTATACAGAAGAAGCAATGGACGACCTGATGCTGACCTGTTTGAATTAATTCCAGCATTTGAGCTCCCATTTCTATTAAAACTCCATTTACCAGGGAAGTGAAAAGGTAATTATCATCCCCAGCCTTAAATCACTCTGCCACTGAATTATTAAAGAGGAGAATTAAAAATAATCAGGCTTTTTCATTATACTTCATAGAGAGGAAATTAAAGGTGTAAGAATGTATTTTTTGCTTGTATTTAAGTATTCATTTTTAAGATTCATGTCGAAATTGAAATTATTCTCTCTGTGTGCCCTGCTCATTCTCTTTATGATAGATGCACACAGGCATCCACAGGAAAAAAAGAAAATAAAGCCCCCTTGTAAAATTAAAAGAAAGATCGAATGAGGAATGGAGTTAACATAAAAAGGTACAATGGAGTGTTTTGCATTTTAATACTCTTTTTTTCTGCACAATTACCCCTCTGAGCGATCCAGCAGAGGGAGATTAAGCTGCTACTAATTTCAGATATACAGTTGTAAAATGCTAGGTTAGCTCTTATTCATAGAGGTAACATCTAATGTTGTTCCTCAGATGGGTGAGAGGAATAACGTGATTGCCTTTAACACTGGGGACTGGCTGGAGCAAACCTACAAAGGCAACTGCTGCATTTGATCAGCCCTCTGATCTGTGTAGTCCAGTGTCTTATCTCACATAAGGACTGGTACCAGAGGAAGTCCTGTCTCCCTCAGAGGCTGTTTCAGAGAAGGACGAAAGAAACCACATAATCCAGAATTATGGGCCAACCTGCCCATAAAAGACTATCCTTCCTGACCCCTGTCCGGGGTCATCTTGTGCCATGAAGCATGAGAGTTATAGAACTATCAATCTACCCATCTATATACATATGGGCATTCTCTTTATCTACCAGAATGTCCAGTCCTTTTATGAATTGGGCGTGGTGTTTAGCCTCAGTTATACCTAGTTGCAGTGAGTTCCACAGGTAAATCACATCTGAACCCTAGTAATATTAATGCACGATGAGGATCTTGCACCCTCAGGGAGCCAGCTTCTGAGGACTTCTTACAGTGCCCTCAAGCAGCAAGCCCCTTGCCAGAGGTGGTGTTTCACGTACGCAGATCCAGCCTGACGTGTGTTTGCTCCACTGCCAGCTAAGAGCAACAAGGCACGGGGACATGAGTGCAGTTTGAATAGAGTTCTGGGGAAATACACCGACTCTGGGGAGCATGGGACAAAGGCACATCACTTGGCATTTACACCATTCAGCCACAGGCGGGGCAAGGCTGAGGCATGGAGAGGAAATGCGACCTCCCCAGACTTACACAGCACTGAGCCAGGAGTCAAGTCCAAACCCCTGGTGCCCTGCCCAGGAGACAGCAGCATGGGTCCATGCACCACACACACGGCCCCGTGCCAGCGCGTCACAGTCAGGATCTACAGGAGGAATTCAGTCTCCCAGACCCATTCCCTCTGCCAGGTCCTAGGGTCGGCCGTGAATCTCTTCCGCCACGTCCTCACGCCACCCAGGGAGCTGCTCTTCAGCATGGTGCGGCACTACAGCCGGTCATAACTCATAAGTGCAGCCGAGTGCAGACGAGCTGAAGTCACTTGAGCATGCGGTTGGCGGGCTGGCGGGCTGTAATTGCATTACATGTTATTATTGGACGAGTGGTAATTGCGTTAGAAGCAGTGAAAGGGATATAATAGCAGGGACGAGCGCGTGGGTCAGAAAGCCTTTGTGCAAACTCATTTGCAACTGGTGCACGGGTCTCAGCGTGCCAGTTTGGGCCAACTAGGGGTACGGCAGCAACTCACTGGCAATTCCAGCACAGACGAGAGACAGGGAATTAATCAATGTAAGACTCTGACGAGGGGAAATCAAGAATAGATCCCAAACCAGGGAGATAAGTGAGCTGCCATCCCTCCACGTCCAAGCAGGCATGTGTCTATCTCCCTGCTGTAGCATTACTCTCTTTGGCTACGTCTACACTGCAAGCCTCTTTCGAAAGAGGCGTTTTTGAAAGATACTTTCAAAAAAGCCTCTTTAGGAAAAGAGCATCTAGACTGCAACCGGTACTTTTGAAAAAACAAGCTGCTTTTTCGAAAGAGAGCACCCAGGCCGTCTGGACGCTCTCTTTCGAAAAAGCACAGTTTGCATTACCTAGCGCCTTTTTTTGAAAGAGCACTTTCGAAAAAAGGCGTTATTCCTCAGAAAACGAGGTATTCTGTGGTCGAACAAACTGCCGCGTTCTTTCGATTTACTTTCAAAAGAACGCGGCGGCAGTCTAGACGCCAGGGAAGTTTTTTTCAAAAAAAGGCCACTTTTTTTCGAAAAAAACCTGTAGTCTAGACCAGTGTTTCTCAATCTTTTTTTGCTCTTGGCCCCCTTCTGAGCCTCGTTTACCTCAGTGGCCCCCCCCCCCCATAGCCGCTGTTAGTTGGAAAAAAAGGTACATAATTTACCTAATATTCCGTTTTTTCCATGTGGCCCCCTAGAGGTAGGGCGAGGCCCCTGAGGAGCCCTATGGCCCACAGTTGAGAACCACTGGTCTAGACACACCCTCTGGTGCTAGAGTTAATACTCCATACACTTCAGAATATGGGAGAAACCCCAGAAGAGCAAATGCTGGGCCAACATTCAAAAAGGCATGTTGGATACTGACAGGCCGGTTAGCCTGACTTCAGTCTTGGGCTGCACAATGGAACAGTTGGCATGGGATTAAATTGATCAAGTATTAAAGGATAGGAATATAATTAATGCCAGTCAGCGTGGTTTTATGGAAAAGAGGCCTTGTCAAACAAATCTGATTTCATTCTTAGCTGGGATGACATGTTTGGTTGCTAAAGATAATGGCGTCGATGCGACATACTTTTGGAAAGGATTTTTCCTCCGTAGCACATGACATGCTGATTAAAAAATTAGCACCATGTAATATCAATAGAGCACACATGAAACAGAATAAGTATTGACTAACTGAAAAGTTATTGTTGATGCGGGATCAACCATTGAATGAGGGTGTTTCTGGTTAGGCTACGCAGGGATCAGGATTAAATATTTTCAGCAATGATCTGGAAGTAAATAAAAATTTGCAGATAAAATGTGCGGATGACACGGAGATTGGCAGAGTGATAAATAACCACAGAGACAGGCCCCATTTATACACCGCACAATTTAACACAGTCAAATGCAAAGTGATGCACGCAGGAACAAGGATCGCAGGCCGTGCCGGCAGACTAGAGCAGTGTTTCTCAACCCTTAGGAGTACTTGAGAGAAGTCCGGGGGGTACGTCAACACAACTGAAATTTGGAGAAAACTGAATGTTTAAGTTTTACAGCGCTTTATTATTTTTGTACTTTTTACACCCAAAAATTTCATTGCCCGCCCGGCTATGATTAAGTTGTTTAAACAAATGTGTTGTAATGGTAGAAAAAAATGTGTCTGAAAACTGTAGGTACTGGGGGTACTTCTAATTTTTTTTAAAAAGGGGTACAGCTGCTCCCCGAGTTACGAACAAGTTACGGACCAACAATTGGTCCGTAACTCGAAGTGTTCGTAACTCGGATCCCATAGAGTTACATGGCAACCGCGCTGTTCGTAAGCGCGGATTGCCGTTCGTAACTCGGATCTGCATTTACGACCTTTTTGGTCGTACGTGCGGATGGTCGTAAGTGGAGGTGGTCGTAAGTCGGGGAGCAGCTGTACTTTATAAAAAAAAGGTTGAGAAACACTGGACTAAAGGACTGGACCCTTGAAACGAGTGACTGAGAAAAGGATTTAGGGGTCATAGTTAACCATCAGCTGAATATGAACTCCCAGTGTCATGCTGTGTCTAAATAGCTTAATGTGATCCTTGGATGGGGAAACAAATGAGTTAGTCTGTAGGCTTAGGGGAGTAATGTTACCACTATATATGCCTTTGCGGGAGAGTGATACTGGAACCCTTTCTCCATTTCTGGCGTTCACATACTTTAAAAGGTGTTGAAAAAAATTGGCCAGGGTGTGGAGAAGCACCACAAAAATGGATGGAGCACCAGAGCAAATGCCTTGCAGTGCGTGATTTAAGGAGTTCTGTCTCTTTAGCTTCTTCCCCAAGAGAAGATGGAGAGGTGATTTAACTACCTTTCCTGGGGAGAAACTACAAGGCATGGAAGGCACTTTTTAATCTAGAAGAGAAAGGCTGGAAACACGAACCCGCAATGGCCGGAGGCTGACGCCAGACAAATTCAAACCGAAAAGAAGGCCCACGTTTTTAACAGTGAGGGCGATTAATAACCATTGGGGTGCACCACCAGCAGGAGCGGCCCAAGATGAGCTGCCGGCAACTGGCGTGCTAGGCGAAACGCGCGATCGGCGCCCCCGCCTCCAAAGCCCTCAATGACTATTTATCTTGGCGCTCTAGGCGACCACCTAGTTCGCCTGTATTGACGGGCTGCCACTGACCACCAGGGAAAGTGGGGCCGTCTAAGGATGTAAAAAATGTGCAAAAATGTGTACGCGATCAGTTGCATGGTTCAATGTTTTACCCAGGGATCTGGGTGCAGGGAGGAAAAGGTGCCCTCATGCACGGGATCCCAGCAGCTGGCCCCATGCCACCACTGGCAGCAACCCAGCTGCTGGCCCCTTTCCCGGGGTCCCAGCGGTTGGTCCTGCGCTGTGGTCTCTGCTGCCAGCAGCATCCCAGTGTGCACAAGGACCCAGCTGCCAACCCCTGTCTGGGGACCCTAACAGAGATTAACCGTCATCAGAACCCGATAAGCACCAGTGTATTGGTTAACGGGTTAAACTCGTACACCACTAGCGCGTTCGTTCTCTCTTGGGCTCTTCAAGACAGGGCAGATACGCTCTAGCCAAACAGGCCCTGCTTCAGCCAAAGACAAGCTGTCCGGGCTCAACCCAGGGATCTGTGCTAGGTCAGAGTAGGTCCCTTCTTGCCTTAAACACTGTGACGTTCCCATAGGGAAGGGGTGGGGCCGGAACAATCTGCTCCTCTCTCCCCCAGCTCCCTTCCCTTCCTGCAGCCATGGGGAAACAGACCAGTGACCCAGCTCAACGTAGACGAAGGGAGACGCCATTCCCCACTCCGTGGCCTCTCCACTTCTAGCCTTCCTGCCTCTCAGCCTACTCCCAGTCCTGACGGTCAAAAATCCTAGGGTGCCAGGGTCAGCAGGCAGCACCAACCGCACATCCCTGCAAAACCCAGTCCCACAGTGCTTCCCACTCTCCTCTCATTCTAGTCTCTTCTCACATCCCGGCTGCTGCACCTCTGGTTTAACCAGGGTCGGAGATGCAGCCGCCTGCTCCTCTTTCCTGCTGCTCTGCATAGCTCTTGAGCTCCCGTTCCCTTCTGTTCTCCCCTCTTCGCCACATTCTGCATGCAACGTAAACGACCAGCGCTCTCCTGAGCAGGGAGTAAATCATCCCTTTAACTGTCTCAAAATAACTTATGGCCCTTACGATAAAGCAGTGCCTCTCTCTGCCCCTTCCCTTGAAGGGTCTCAAAGAGTCACGCAAATAGTCATAAGAACATAAGAACGGCCACACTGGGTCAGACCAAAGATCCATCTAGCCCAGTATCCTGTCTGCCGACAGTGGCCAATGCCAGGTGCCCCACAGGGAGGTAACACAACAGGGAATCAAGTCATCCATTCTCAGCTTCTGACAAAGAGGCTAGAAACACCTTCCCTACCCATTCTGGCTAATAGCCATTGATGGGACCTATCCTCCATCTTTTTTGAACCGTGTTAAAGTCCTGGGCTTCACATCCTCCAGCAAGGAGTTCCACAGGTTGACACTGTGCTGCATGAAGAAAAGCTTCCTTTTGTTTGTTTGAAACCTGCTGCCTATTCATTTCATTTGGTGATCCCTTGTTCTTATGTGACGGGAACAAGCAAATAACTTTTCCTTATTCACTTTCTACACACCATTTGTGATTTTAAGCTGCCCTCACACACCAAATTCTTGCCCAGCTTACAGATGAAACAGAGTGGCCAGGGTCACACAGTGGTTGAAATAGAACCCGGGGATCCTAACTCACCTGCTGGGTCTCTTTTCCCCATTTAATAGATAGGGAGTCAGAGACTAGAACCCAGCTTTAAGGACTGCCACAGCTCAGCTCTCACCATCAGACCACGTGCTGTCTCTTGTCAATAATAATACAGACTAGACAGCTAGCCAGTACATATTTGTTAGCCATAGGGCATATCTTATTACTGTTGTATTATGCCCCACCTGCATGCAGAAATTCTGATCTCCCCGGTGCTAGTAAACATTACAGAGAGTTGGATGGAACTCCCTCATGAACCGTCGGATTAGCTCTATGTGTCATTTGAGAGAGCGACAGATGGGGCAAGTCCAGACAACTGGAGTGAAGTCATGTCAGAATCTTACGTGGGGGCAACTCCAGGCTCCCCCCCGATCAGCTTTGGCTCTGCCAGCTTCTTTCCTGCCCTCTGGCCGAGTGCGTTCAGTTGATTTCCCCTTCTCTCCTTGCCCATGGGCGCCAGGCAACCATTCACCTTGGCATTTCTTCCATGCGCTCGCCTTCGCTCGATCCCCACTGCCGCCCGCTGGGCCCCATTCACTCCACACCGCGGCCTGATTAGCACAAATATTACCTCCGAAAGGCAACGCCTGAGCTGTTACCATTTGATTTCATGTCTCCCGCGCCCGCCCCCCGCCTCCAGCCTCATAATGAATTGCAGGGAAATGCCGCTGAGAGGTGTCAGAACAATTTCTATTAAACATAATTTCCTAATGAAAAGGTTACAGGTGAGCGTGTCAGAGTTAATCAGGATTGACTACGCCGCTCCGAGAGAGGCTTGTCGCAGAACACAGGTAAGCCCAGTTGGTCAGGCTCCAGTGGTGCCCTGTCCATGGTGCTGAAACAGGAGCCTTTGGGCAGTGCCAGGCCACCCTTAGGGATAGTAACCAGGTTTACTCACTTACCTGGGCAAACATGCACCTATGACCCCTGGGCCATGTTCCCTGTAAGCTGAGTGCTTGGGCAGCCACCCAGAAGAGATTCAAATGCCAAACAACTGATTAGCAGAAATTCCCCACAACTGACAGCAGCCGCAGCATGTTTCTAGGGTGGTGCACATCTGCACATGCCTCGGTGCACATAACAAAATTTATTCTGCATGAGGATGGAAAAAAAAATAGAGGGACCATTGCCACTAGGTGGGTCATGAGCCTCAAACCTTGGACATTTGGAGCTAAAAGCCGGAGCTTCTTTTGCTTGAGCTAACAGACTGCGCCCAATTTTAAAGGTATTGGGGTAGCCTCGACATGCCTAGTGGGATTTCTGGAAGTACTCCAGCTCTCATTGATTTAAATACCCCTAATCCATCTACTGGAGGCAGAACAGATGCGTAGATGTCTTACCTGGCCCAGCGTTACCCAGCTCACACTGCATTAAGCCTACAGTCACTCCTGATCCGCAAGGCTGGCAGCCTTCCAAGCACCCCCTGGTTGTGGCCTTGAGCATGCAGCTGTTCAAATTTCCTGTGCACCCAATCACCCCCCAGCCATCCTGCAGTGTGCCACCTCAACCATATGACTGCCCTCCACAAGGCATGGAGTCCTCAGCAAAGCTAGAGGCTTGAGGCATTGTGGGAGCAGACTGGAAGAGCACAGAGGAGGGGTTGAAGGAAACACCAGAGCCTGGAGGAAGTTCTCAGGGGTCTGGAATATGTGGGTCCCCTCCCCCCAAAATGGCTCAGCATCCTGGCTTCATCCCGCACCATCCAGGTTTCATCTCCACTGCCAACCAGCCAGCTGCCTCTTACCCACATCATGGCTCCTGCTGGGCTCTGCTCTGCTGCTGCTTGGGCATGGTGCCATCTCTGAGGAAGGCCGGGCAGAGCATTGCCCACGGCTCTGGGCTCTGCTGAGCCTGGCTCCACCGGGCTGCCCTGTGTGGCACTGCACCTCTTTGGGGGCAGCATGGAATGGACAAGAGGCTCTGCCACTGCGTAGGGCCGTCGGTCTTTGCCCCTGCACACCTAGAGCAAAGCCCCAGGGCTAGAACACAAGAACGGTCACTCTGGGTCAGACCAACGGAAACCTGTCTGCTGACAGAGGCCAATGCCAGATGCCCCAGAGGGAGGGATCAGAATGGGAATCCTCACATGATCCCTCCCCTGTCACCCATTTCCAGACACACAGAGGCCAGGGACAGCATTCCTACCCAGCCTGGCTAATAGCCATTGATGGACCTAACCTCCACAAATCTATCTAGCTCTTTTTTGAACCCTGTTAAAGTCCTAGTCTTCACATCATCCTCTGGCAAGGAGTTCCACCAGTCGACTGTGTGCTGAGTGAAGAAAAAAACGTCCTTTGGTTTGTTTTAAACCTGTTGCCTATTAATTTCATTTGGTGAAATCTATTGTGGGAACAAGTTAAAATAACTTTTCCTTAGTCACTTTTTGCACACCAGTCATGATTATATAGACCTCGATCATCTCCCCCCTTAGTCTCCTCTTTTCTATGCTGAAAAGTGCACGTCTTTTTCATCTCTCTTCATATGAAGTTGCCTCAGCCCTGAGCTTGGTGTTGTGGGTGCAGAGTGGATCTGGGCCTCCTCTGTGGTCAGCGGGGACATGTCTCCCTTCACGGTGGGACTGAGATCCCCAAAGCCCAGCCGAGTTACGTGGGCTGAGCATTAGAACCCAGGTTCCCCCTTTAGATGGCAAAATCATCCATGCTCCTTTCTCCTCTTCTCTGGGATTCCTCTGCCTTCCACGACTTCTCCCCCTCCTGCTGCTGTTTTATTCCTCCTTCCTCTTCCTTCTCCCCCTCCCCCCGCTCTCCCTTCTGCCTTCCCCAAGGCACTGAAGAGGATTTGAGACAGGATTATCTCTTGATAACAGCCCCCATCGTAAATCCAGTCAGGGGCGATGGCTAATCCCTTTAATAGTTGCTGCAGAGCTGGCGGCAGTGCTAACCTGCCTGCTTACTCACCCGCAAAGATCTGCTCGCTGGGGACATTGCGGTGCCCGGACTTTCCTACCTCTCTGGCCTGTCCCCAGAGAGTCTATCACCCTACTGCCCTGCCCTGGGCTGCCGTGTGAGAACCAGCCCCTCTCCAGGGAGGAATAGGCCAGTGGGGGCTTTGCTCTTTCTCTCTTGTTACATGTTACTGCTGGCTGGGCCCTGGAGGGCCTCACTCACTTTTGTCCCCATCAGAAAGGAATTAGATACGTTAAGGGCATAACATGAGAACATAAGAACGGCCATGCTGGGTCAGCCCAACGGTCCATCCAGCCCAGTATCCTGTCTGCTGACACTGGCCAATGCCAGATGCTCCAGAGGGAAGGAACAGAACAAGGAACCATCCGTGATCCATCCCCTGTCACCAACTCCCAGCCTCTGACAAACAGAGGCTAGGGACACCATTCCTACCCATCCTGGCTAATAGCCATGGATGGCCTTATCCTCCATGAATTTATCTAGGGTTTTTTTAAACCCTTTTTATAGTCTTGGCCTTCACAACATCCTCTGGCAAGGAGTTCCACAGGTTATGTGCTGCATAAAGAAAAAGTTCCTTTTGTTTGTGTTAAACCTGCTACCTATTGGCTTGGAAGTGCTTTGATTTTGGCTGCCTTTTTGCACAGCTGTCCTTGGCACCCATGGGAGCCAGGTAGAGAGTCAGACCCCATGTGGAAGGGGACCTTACCTGCCAGTACTTAATGAATGTATCTTGTTTACACATGCTGTACGCAGCAAGATGTCCCATTGACTGCAGGGAATAAGGTGTTACTCCAGATGAGTATATCTCACAATCTGGCCTTAATCTTCCCCTGCCAGAATGGCTCCAACTCTGCAACCCAGGTGTGAACAACATCATTGTACAACCAACCCTTCAGCACCCCCCGACCTCTGGGAATTCTTGGCCCTGGAATGCCTGTGCTCTCAGCCGCAGCCCAGTGCCACACTGCTTTGAATGCAACCTTTCCTTCCTTTCTAACAAGGCTTTTTCTTTGCAGAACATGGGCTTTTTTTCCCCCTTCCTCCTTATTAAGATAGAGCTGTCATCGGCTTCTCCATTCTGCTGGTTTGTTGGGACTTTCAAAGCCTGGAACTGTATTAAATATTCAGTCAGATCCTTTGGGCTGCATTTCAGGGCCCATATCTCTCCCTTTAATTGCTCCATCAAGAATAGATTAAAGTTTGATACTGCAGCTTTGGCTGGGACTAATTCAAAACACTTAGGGCTCGGCTTCCTTATTTATTGGAAGAGAAAATATCAGGGTGATTCTGCTTAAATTAGGCTTTCCTAAAATCTTTTCTTTCTTTCTGTTATTGTCTACCCTTTCTTTCATCCATTCTTTCTATTACTTCCTCTTTTTTCTATTAGTTATGTGACCGTTCTATTATTGACTGTTCTTCTGTGGGTTTTTCTGTTTGCTCTTTCTTTTGTTCTTTTTTTCCGTTTTGTTCCTTCTTTCTATTATTTACTCTTTCTTTTGATCTTGCTCTCTGTCCTCTCCTGCTATGCTACAGCTCATCCTTTCACAGCACCCCACATGGACTCCTTTTGTGTCCCTCCTCCATCTGGGAAGGACAGCCAAGTTTCTTCTCTGCAGACATTTCTCCCCAGACTCTAGAGACACAGCTCCAGCTGAGTGGTTGCAGTAGCCCGTGTCGTGAACCCAGACTGGCAGGAGGAGACACCATCCCTCACCCTGTACTGCTGGCAAGGGTGGTTCTAACTTACAAATTATTCTGAGAGGCCTCTTCTCCCCCCAGGGAAGTACACCTTGTGTTCACTAACAGGGAGATCAACGCTGTGGAAATTGACCTCCCCGGAGTCGATTGAGTGGGTCTAGTAAAGGCCCTCTCAATCAACTGCTGATCACGCTCTCGTTGATTCCGGTACGCCACTGGATGTAAAAGTGTAAAGGGAGTTGATGGGACAGTGTCTCCCATTGACCCCCTGCAGTGGGGATGCCACAAGCAAGTTGAACTAAGGTATGCTGACTCCAGTTATGCTAGTCATGTAGCTGGGGTTATGGACCTTGGTGTAGGCCTGTCCTGAATCTTTGCGCCATCACCGTATCTGCCTCTCCTAGCTGGCGGAGCATTCTGACCATGATGACTTCTCTTTGCATCTCTGGTACCCTTCCCAATGCTGGCTATATCTAACCCAGCAGACGGGGACCCATTTGGCAATGCCCCAAAGCAGAGGCCCAGCTTTGCCAGTGCACTAAGCTAGCTCATTCCTGCTTTTTCAGGCTGCAGCTGGGAGGAATAATAAAAACAAAAAAAAAAAAAAAAAAAAAAAAAAAAAAAAAAAAAAAAAAAAAAAAAACCCCACCAACCCTTCCCCTGCATCCCAGCTGGCTTGCAAGCTGCGTTTCGCTGAGGCTAGGAATCTGTGGGTGAACTTACGGGCACCAGAAGGGGAGGGGGGCAGGTCAGCCACAAGCACAGGGCTACCAACAGCAGCCGAGCAACTTGCACTGCCCTCTTGGCTCTCTTGATGTAATTAACATCCCTTTGTTATTGCCTGCAATCACGTCTGTTGCTGCTTTAATCATCGTCTCCCCACAATGAGCTTCCTTCTCATTAGGGGCTTAAAAACTTCCATTATAAACATGTAAATGGGACGCAGTGAGGAGGGAAATATTTTACTGTGCCAATTTCCTTTGTGCGGCTGCCAGCAACGCGTGATTGTATTGCTAAGTGAGTCTGCTCGGCCTTGGCACCGCGAGGCCTATACCACCTTGCCGCACTCCCCTCCAGGCTCCCTTCATCCCACCACCCAATGCTCCCCTGGCCTTCCACAGAAATGTGAGGTTTGCTTGTGTGGGGGAGGCATCGGACCTTTAAAGGGAAGTGGGGGGGGGGCAGGATCTACCCATGCCGATGGGCTCCAGCTTTTCCCTAGACTGCAGCTCTCTCTGCCCCATGGTGGGTCTTTGTCCCTCGGTCTTCCTGGCACCCTGAGCTGTCTCGGTCTCTTTCGCCCTCTCTGCTGCACACAGGGAGGGCGGGGCTCTGTCTGAGCCACCCTGGGGTATGAATCCCATCCCCACATCTTGCACCATGCACGCTCAGAACGTCTCCCCGAGCCCACGTGGACAGTGACTCCCAAGAGAGGAGCAGGGGGCAGGGCAGATGGGGTGTGCATGAACGTGTGCTGCCGGCCGGCTGTGTCTGCGTGTGTGGCATGAATGGAGGGAGACAGACTGAGACGGGAGGGGTAACGGATCTGGAATACACCTCTGTGGGCTAGTGCAGATGTGCGCTGTTCCTCCAGGGCTGCTGCAAAGCAGGGATGCGTTCTCTCCGACGGTGCCTTTCCTGGAGGCGCGGGAGCCAGGAGGCTTCCTGGGGCTTCTTCTGCAAAAGCTCTTGCTTTGACTCAACCTGCCTCCACGTCGTGTTTGCTGGGGAGAGCCAGCCAGGGAGCAAGAGCTGATAAAAAGCACCAAACCCCTTTTGTGCTGGATCCGCATCATTTGGGATGTGGGCAGTGGTCCCTCTAATAGTTTCCATCTATGTGTGGAATAAATGTTATTATGTGCGCCAAGGCAAGGGCATATGTGCACCACCAATATACGCTCACGCTACCAGCTGTGGGCGCTCTGCCAATCAGCTGGGTGGCACCCAAATCTCTCCTGGGTGGCCACCCAAGCACTCAGCTTTCAGGGAACACTGGGTGTGGGTTTTGTAGGGTGGGGAGGACCTACAAAGGCCCATGCACCGTGCTCATAGCCCATTGGGACTAGAGCTCGCATGAGTCTGGCGGGTAATGAGGGTTGCATCCCTCACAATGGCATGACGAAAGCATCACACTGGGACGTCAGATCAATGGTGGCTTCTCAGGCTGACGTACCCTGGCGTGGCAGACAGGTTGCAGGGACAGGCCGGAAATGGCGGGGTGCCCTAAGTCAGTCCAGCTGTGGGCCAAGACCAGAACAGCAGGGGATGGGGCATGTCAGGGCTGAGCTAGGAGGGAAGGCACATAGGCTGCGTGGCTCAGCCCGTCCTGGGTGCCCACCCTCCAGGGCGTGACTATCAAAGGGTCCCAGCCATTGTTTTTGATTCGTAAAGCATCGCACTCTGGCACAGGAAACGTTCCGTCAGACAAGTGGGGAAGTGTCATTAGGCACGATACTGAGCTCTGAAGTGCCGGAGAGGAAACAATCTTTGTCTCTTTAATTGATTCGACTCACTCACTTAAGCAATCTTCCGGGTTCCTCTTGCACGTTCATGTCTGCGCTAATCCCCATCTGCTTCCAGCCGCTTCTCTCCTGCTGCACACGGGGGGTGGGGTGGGCATTTCCCCAGGGTGCGCATGGGGAGGTCACATTTTCAAAAGGACCCAGGTGACTTGGGCACCTACGATTCAACCCTTCAGTAGGAGGGGGGCTTCTAAATCACTTGGGGGCTTAACTTTGGTGCCTTTCGTGTGGAGCTGACCATAGAGTCACTGCAGGAGCCCGGAGGGCGGTGGGGAAAATGGAAGGGGGGGGGCAACTTGTGCAGTTTACTCTGGTAGAAAACAGGGTGGACTATTCCTGGCCTGCTTGCCCTATTCACCTAGTGCAGGGGCGGGGAACCTTTTTTGGGGCGAGGGCCGCTGATCCACAGAAAAATCATTTGGGGGCTGCACACAAGTGAGAAGCAAAAACCCTCCCACAAATCCGCACTGACGTGGCCCCCAGCTGAGAAGCAGAAAGACACTCCCCACATTCCCCTTGCAACCAGAGTCTAGGGGGGGCCCAGGCTAGTAGATTGTGTGCTCCAGCCCCCCAATGCTGGGGGGAGCCCTGATTCTTGGGGCCTGGATCCAGGCAAGCCGGGGGGCGCATCCAGCCCCTGGATTAGAACACCCACTGCTGGGTCTTTTCAGGTCCTTTTCCTTTCAAGGAAAGAATACAGGGCATTCATGGCCCACTGGCTGGCCTGATTTAGAAAAAGAAGCTAGCTCTAGAACAGGGGAAGGAAATGAAGAGCTCCAAGAAAGGGCATCTGGAATTTTGCAGCTCTGCCTGAGCTGTATGCTGGGGGCTAGCCCTGGTGCCCAGCTGAATGTGTGTGGATGCTGAACTTGGACTACAAAGGGGAGAGGAGCACAGCTGGACTCTAGGGTATGACTCAGAGGAGCACATCTGGATGCTGGGTTCTTGCCCTGCCATGTAGCAGAGCACCTCTGGTCAGAGGACAAAGACAGTGTTCCCTGTAAGATGAATGCTTGGGAGAGTTTCAGGTGCAGCCCAGCTGATTAACAGAGCACTCACGGCCAGCAGCATGTGTTTCTACTGGTGGTGCACACCTGCACGTGCCATGGTGCACATAACAAAATTTATCCCGCACATGGATGGAAAAAGTTAGAGGGAACATTGAACACAGATGAGAGCATCTGGACCCCTAAGGGTCACTGCCTCAGGATAGCTGGCTTAGGAACCTTGGCAAACTCAGTGCCAATGAACAGGGCACAGCTTCGTCCAACCCCGGAGCTGAGAAACAACCTAGCGGAGCATTTGCAGGGTCTGTCCGCGGGAATGGCGACCTGTGGGAGACTGGAGAGGAAGGTGATATGAGGCTGGGAGCGCTATGCATGGGTTATTGAACCGCGCCCTTGAAGCGTGCCCAGCACTGCTCCCCCAAGCTGCAGTTCCAGCCTCCCTCTCCAGCTAGACTCAGCAAGTCACACAACTGCGGAAACCACTCGGGCCAAACGGAGATCGGCTTTTACCCCTCTTTGTGTGAAGTTGTTTCCCCTACTTCCTCTCTCCAGCATTTAACGTGAGCGAATCCCTGCGGCAGCCCTCTCCCTCTGCTCGGCAAGCTTCCACTGCCCCGAAAAGCGCTGAGGAGGCAAGAAGGCTATGCACGCTTGGCCCCGCTCCAAATAGGAATTGATTAGCCTGGTAACATTTACAGTGCAAACAGCAGCTTTGTTTGCCCGCATACCAAGCTGGAAGAGGAAGTGCGTGGGAAGAGGGAGACTTGCACATGGCTTGCTGGGGGGGTTACCCTCCAAAAAGGAGCTCACCAGGGATTCTGGAGAGACAGCTCGGCTAGCTGATGGGTGTAGCGCAGTGGTGGGCAATCAGCAGCCTACAGGACAAGTGAAAATGGGCAGATCAAAGTAAGTTACTATGTTAAAATGAAAAGGAAATGCATCGCTAGTGCTAATGCACTAAAAAAACGTATTGCACGCATATTCATACCCTAACGAGCTGTTCTTATTCCAGGCATAAATTCAGGTCAGAGTTTTCTAGATCAGATGAAGACAAAAGGCTGGTAGCTTCCCATTGCTTAAATAGTCTTTCCTGTAGGGTGGGAATTTTTTGTTCTACATCCCCCCTTCCATGGAAAACTACCAGGATCAAAATGGAATCCCAGTACCAGGTAGTAGGGTCACATCTCTTACTAGTCCGATCACCTTTGGACGTATAGGACAAACAAGGCTGTTTACAAGTCCTTAATGGCTCTCATTAGCAAATTTAAAACTATAAACAGTCTCATACTTCATATTTCTAACTTTATATACAAGAATGATACAGGCCCCAAAATATAGGCTATGCAGATCCACCCGACTGTAACATTAACATTGATAGATTACATGAGGCGTTTTGTCCAGAGCATCTCTGAGGTATGCTTATTTATATTTATAAGCCAATTTTCATAAAACAGGGGAGGGAACCGTCACAATGGGGATAACATTTTACTCACCTCACAGGCCTGCTCTGAGCCATAATTAATACTGGTTAAGTGCTCCGCGCCCCTTGGATGAAATGCACCGTAAGAGAGCGACGGGTTGTTGTTCCTGTGCTGTGTGAGCACAAGCTACCACCCCCGCTGACCCTGGCCTCGCTGTTGTGTGTTGCCAGGTCTCCCAGAGACACCCAAATGGTCCCCTAGTGGCTCAGGCCAGAAGCAACAGGCGCTTGTATTAATACCCTCGAGCTCTAGCATAACATTGTGTTCTAGGGATGCCCTGAGCCTGTGGTAATGTCTATGCTGCAGGGTTCCATGTAGGGGCAGTTACTCCCTCTAGCATTGTCCATCAGTCGGAGAGTCAATGGGAGGGGCACTGAATCCATCTCCTGCAGCCAGGGCCAGATTAAGGGGGGGGGCTAGCCGAGCAGCTGCCCGGGGCGCTAACCTATGGGGGGCGCCTGATGGCAGCTGTAAGGGGCGCTATGCGCCCGGCTGCGTGGTGCCCCTTAGAGCTGCCATTAGGCGCCGCGCACCTGATTGCAGCTGTAAGGGGCGCAGCATGCCAGGGGGCGGGGCCGTGCATATGCCGTGCGCCCGGGGGCGGAGCTGCGCATGCGTCGCGCACCCGCTGCCTGGGGTGCAGGAATGGCTCGAGCTACACCAGTGAGTCTGTGCTCAGGGCCCCCTCCAGCCGTGCGTCTGTGGTAGGGGGACTCGACTTTCCTCTCCAGCTACAGTAGGGCCACTTGAGCAGCTTCCTCCAGCCGTGCATTTTGCCTAATCCCGCTAAGATCTCTGCAGACAGCAAGCACGGAGCGTGCAGCAATCTCACCCAAGACGCCTAACCGAACCCTACAGGCGGAAATTGCAGTCAAGGTGCGGGGAGGAGATATCAAATCAGGCGCCGCGGCGCTTTCAACTGCAGCCTCCTCGCCGAACCCACCGACAAAGCGCGGCGGAGGCCTCTCCCTTCTCTCCGCTCCTCTCTAGCATGGGGACTCGCTGCCTTTGAGCTTTCTAATTTCATAAACCACTAGTGCTTCACCTTCCCCGCAGCGCCCTCCTGTTGCCTTGAAGTTCCCTCAGCTGGGCGCGACAGTTCAATAATTGCGTGTAATTGTATCTCGGCCGCCAGAGCCAGGGACCCAGGGTAGGGAGGGGAGAAAACAGCAACGGGCCCTGGTGTTAGCCACTGCCTACAAAGCAGGGGACAGCTGGAGTTGCAGGTCCCTGGCCGCATTGCCTCAACCCAGGGCTTTAGTAGCTGTGTGGGCCCTCCGGGGTGCGTGTTGCACAAAGCCCTTTGGAAAGGCCGCCTGTTGGGCTTGGCTTCACTATTGAAATAGGTGTGTGTGGTTTTGCCTCAGGGCAACCCATACAGGTGGTCTGTCTTGGGGGGAAACCCGGTGAAGGCGAGGCACTCTAGTTTTACAGAGACGTCGCTAGAGCAGGCGAGCACTGGCCCGTACCTAGCTTACCTCACAGTATAGCTACAGCACCTTGTTTCTGCTGTGATTTTTGCCTCAGGATAGCGACGCTCAGCTGACAGATGCACCATTTTTTACAAGGCCTACAGTTAGTCTGCAAGCCCTTATAACAGCATAGGAACAGCCATATCGCATTCAACCAGGCTTCCTGCTAGCAGCCTGTCTCCAACCAACAAAGACCAGCAGCAGCTGTTTCAGGGGCATGTGCAAGCAACCCTGCCATTCGGAGATAACCTGCCCACAGAGGAAGTTTCTTCCTGACCCCATTTGTTAGAGGTCGGCTCCTGCCCTGAAGCATTTGCATGCATAGACCAGACCATCAGCTGGTGTGGATCCGAGTCTCTCCCTTAGAGTCCATGGGGCTACACCAATTTGCCTGGACTAAGGATCTGGCTTGCCGTTACCTACTCAGTTGCAAGGAATGATTTGTGAGCCAACGGGACTGATTGGAAAATGTGTCATCTGCCCCGAGGGCTGTTGCTAAACAATCTAATCCCCTTCCAAGCATTTCACAATAGGAATGTTACACTTGGACTGCTCGGTTATGTTCCCATTCTGGCGCCTTTGAGAGGAAACGGATCTTTTCATAATGAACGCTCATTGCTTGCCATAGAAAATCCATGCATTAGCTTCGCTCAGGATTTAACATGGAAGCTAGATATATTCAATGGATGAGTTTCCTCTCCTCAATTCTAGACCAGGATTTAGTGCCTAAAGCGGTACTCTAAAACACTTATTCCGCTTTCCTTGGGCCTCTCACATACCGAGAAACTAGCATGCCAGCATCCAAATGATGCACATTCGATTCAGATAAGAAAGAGTGTCATATTCTCCAGCAGGGCTACAACTAGGCTACGTCTAGACTGGCATGATTTTCCGAAAATGCTTTTAACGGAA